>REGM01000152.1:631220-695630 GCA_004194415.1 Aurelia aurita | reverse complement strand
TGTTCTGATATGATTTAGTGGTTCAAGACATGCGTTCATAACTTCTATAGATGTTCTTTTTAGGCATTTAAAGACCAATAGACAAGCATTGTATTTCTTATTGTTTGCGATCGACATTAATTTGCAATCTTTCTGCTTTTCACATTTTCCGTAAATAATCTTTAAAGCTCTGTTTTGGAGTGATTCAAATTGTCTACAGTCTGTTTCGGCAATTTTTAGGACAGGAGTAGAACAATATAGGATTCCCGGTACGATGACGGCTTTATAAACACTCTCGGTAGCTGATCTAGTCAGTAAAGGTCTCATCCTCGAGAGAAGTTTAAGCTTGCTGGATGCTTTCTTGTAGACCTTATCAAGATGTAATGTAGACCTTATCAAGATGTAATAAAGAGGTGTGTTTAAAATGATGTAAAATTTCCAAAGTGCCATCCTTTCCAAATCCAAGAACAGTTCATCAGTCGTTTGTAAGTCAAGACTGTATCTCTCGTTGGCAAAAACTTGCAATGTCATGATCAATAGCTTATTCATCTGTAGTATAATAACTAACACTTAGAAGAACGAGGCAGATACATTTTTGAAGAAAGGGTGACAGGGCGGTTAGTTTTTTTGAAACATTTTCAACAGGGTGAGCAGATTTTTGCACAAATAGTTTTTCTCCACCGGCCATGTAATAAAATAAATTTTGCGTTGCCCCTTACAGGTTATTAAATTGTCCAGACAATTTTTTTACAATAAGGCTTCTTTGTTTGCAATCTTTAAATATCTCTGCTTACAATCAAAATTCTGTCAGAGAGGATTGAACATTAGCAATGTGGTGAAATCAGACTTGTTTAGGCATTGGGATGATCAAGAAGCAGTGTACTTTTTTCTATTTTATTTGATAATCAAATTAATGCTTCGGACTGTCACAGTTGAGAACTATGCTGCATTTGTTCTTGCAAATAAGAACCTACACAAAATTCAAGGTCGAAGGTCAAGGTCAAGGTCAAGGTTCTTACATAAAAGATTAAATGTTGGAGATTTCAGGCTGTAGGTTCTTATTTGAGGAAGGTTCTTACATGCAGGTTTTTACTGTAGTCTACAGGTGGGTTCAACTGGGTTACTGCTGGGGCTCGGTGGATTCAGCTGGGTTCAGATTAGCCTGCTTCACAGACCATCAGGAGCGATAATCAGGATCTTAATAGAAGAATCAGGAGCGATAATGAAGGGTCTTAATAGAAGACATATAATATATGTCATCTTCCCTTTTCTGTATATTTTGGAAAAAATTTTCTTTGATCTTATGTTTGAACGTATTTATATTGTTTGATGATTTCAACTCAGATGGAAGACTATTCCATATTTTTGGCCAAAGATAAGAAAAAAATTTTTGTCCTGTTACTTTTGCGAAATGGAAATTCCAATTTGAACTTTGACCTTCGCGTTGTTCGGCTCTGGTTGACTGGATGGAATATCTCAGCACTGTAAGCTGGGGCACTTCCTTTGAAAAACTTCATTATATTAACACAGATACATTGATCTATCCTGTTCTTTGTGGGGAGCCAATTTATAGCCTTGAATTCTGTGGCCCTAATATGATTTCAAATTCAGGTAAAAACGAATGCATTTGTTTTGTGCCGATTTGATTTTTTTGGACAGCGTCTTATTCAAATTTGGGTACCATGAGGTGCAAGCGTAATCAAAATAGGGAATAAGAGCATTTAGAAGCAACCTGCGAAGGGAGTTATCCAGGAAGTTTTGGATAACTCCCTTTGGAAATCTGTTATTCAAATAATTATATTGGCTTGTCTAGATCGTTTTTTGTTTAATTTATGCTGAAGTCGTTGGGACAACAAAAGTGAGTCCATCACACAGACCACAACTCCCCCTTGTTATGGTATGTAATGCAGGCTACGTTCAGATAGGTTCAGCTCAGTTTAACTTATGTAAATTACGTCATTTAAAGTTCTGATGGGCTGCCATTAGTAAAACTACTCAATTATTCTCTCTCCCAGGAATTACAAACTTTCACAAAAAATTTCCTTACAAAATTCAAAATTATCTACTGCTTGAAAACAAAATTGCTATATAAAAGACACTCACCCTTAAATATTTTGCCTTCCAGTTATTTTTTCTTATGCCTCCAACAAATTGCACCATTAGTGAACCCTCGAGATGTGGAGGTGGTCTTCCCTGGAAAGAAATGGAAAAAATAAGAGTTTAACAATTGTTACGTTGCAAACTTCCGTAATATTAGACTAAGCTTGACACTGACTTTCAGTGTTGTTGCACACTGGTGTCCTCTCCTTTTCTAGAAATCTACCCAGCATACAAAGGTAGTTTTAGACTCCCATTTACACGAGCAAAATGGGATCTATCCGATACAAAAATCAAGACGCGATGATAGCTATCTGGTATAATGTAAACAGTGGCCCTATCCGATAGAGGTCACTCCGCGTCGCGACGATAGCTATCCGGTATAGTATAAACGGGGCCTTAGCTTCTCAGTATCCTAAGGGACAGTGCAAAATGTATTTTATAACATTGCTAGTGGAAACGCAACGGGGCAACTACTTTGTTTTAGCCCATGCAGAACGGGGTTACCACTTCTATCACGTGAAGATGTACTGGGCAGTAACTTTTTTATGAGTTAAAAACAAAATTTGAAATATAAAATTGTTCCTTTTGGATAAAAAATGTAAATACCATACGACATGAGAAGTACTTAAAGAGGTGTCTTTAAAATGATGTAAAATTTCCAAAGTGCCATTCTTTCCAAATCCAAGAACAGTTCATCAGTCATTTGTAAGTCAATACTGTATCTCTCGTTGGCACAACTTGCAAAACAGGTACACGTTATGTCTTTTGGACATCAACCAGACAAAATGTTGTCATGATCATTATTCATCTGTAGTATAATAACTAACACTTAGAAGAACGCAGGGCAGATACATTTTTTGAAGAAAGGGGTGAAAGGGCAGTTAGTTAAAAAAAAAATTTCAACGGGGTGAGCAGATTTTTGTATAATTGTTTTTCTCAACCGGCCATGTAATATATACAATAAATTTTGCGTTGTCCCTAAGACCCAAACGGGGTCGATCCCAAACTGGTACGGATCGGCCTCCAGTTTACATGGGAACGCTCGGGATCGATCCGCTATCCGTGCCAATTTGGGTTCGCTAAGAAAGGATGCGATCAAATAACATTTCTTTTCAATCACACATAAAGGTTGCTTTTGTGACTGCTATTGAAATCTAGCAAACAGACATTCCACAAAACAAGGGACGGATTAAGAAGGCTTTGTTCCCACTTGTCTCCTTTAATAACAACCCATAGTGGAATCAAGGTAGAACCAGCCGCCATATATGTGTCCGCCAGGAATATTTTCCGTACGCCACAAGGTAATCCATAGCTTAATGTTCCCCTGTAGGATTTGGAGATTTTAGGCTTTGTTTACGCTGGCGTACGCCAAATTCAAGGTCATGTCCGCCATATAAATATGGCGGAAACCCCTTCGATTCCAGTATGGATAACAACCAAAGTTTCAGAGATAGAGTGTATTGATGAAAAATTAGAGCATTCTTAGGCCTACTAATTGCTAATACCAAGTGTGGCCAAATTTGTCTTGAATTAAAGGGAATATAAGCATATAAAAGTGGCTCAAGCTACTTGCGGTCAAATTCTAGCCTATCAGATATCAGTATTTCCTGTTGACATAGAGTTACCCAAATATGGTTCGGCAAGAAGTGTCACAGCCTATTCTCTTTGACTTTGCAGGGCTATTTTTATTGACGGCTTATATATATGCTTAGATTGCTTTTAGGCTGACAATTTAATTTATTTTCGTTAAGTCTTCCATAATACCCAAAACTACTCTAAGCCAGAGACTGTATCAGAAATTCGTCCCAATTTCTCATACGCATTAGCTGACTGCTTTCCACTCCAGCAGCAGTGTGTCATCTTCTTCAGAATTGTCTTCATATAAAAGAGGTAGGCCTAGACGGTATTTTTTAGAAGTAGAGGCAATGAAATTTTCGGAAAAAAAGCCCAGATGTGAACTTTTGCAGCCTGCTGCGAGCGAAACAACCGGCCTAAAAAATATCCAAAAACATAATTGTATCCAAAACTTTCTTCTTCTGCTTTCATCATCGTACGAATTTAATAAGCCATATGATACAGATATACTGACAAAATTAGTAAAAAAGGTATATACCGTGCGACGATCCATCGCATCTGTATCATTTTCATCGTAGTTTTGTTCTACTCAATCGCAATCAATCTTGCACACCTCAGGAAAGAGAAAACAGACTAACTTCACTTCAACTTAACTTCCGTTTTCGAAGAAGGAACAAGCCTCTTTCCAAGAACGAGGTTCAAACAATATGGTTATTGTGATTTGTTGGGTTTGAGGTCGTTGATTCCCCGGGGGGGAGGGGCACTTTACCAAATTTTGGTTGGGGACGTGCCATCGAAGCTCCAAATACATACCCGTTCCTTATACCAATTTTTCGAAAAGGCATACCCGCGACTTTATACCGAATTTTTAAAACATGGCCTATTTATTTGTACTTCATACCAAAATCACGAAAATCGATACCATTTGTTATACCAAAATCGTGAAAATCGATACCGTTCCTTATACCAAAATAGTGAAAATCGATACCCTCCCCGATGGCACGTCCCCAGTACCCAAAATATACATAGTGCCATGTATCAATCCGTATCAACAATACCATCAATTGTGTGAACCCCGGGGGGGTACTTAGTATGTTTTGCTGACGGGATGTAATGTGCACTCCTTTCCGGGTATCGTTTTTGCCTCATTTTTCTAAAGCCGGATATCGAAAGAAGGCAATTTTTCGAAATTTTTAGTGTCCAAGTCCGATGTGCGCTTGCAATGCTGAAATTGATGATAATTTTTTTATAAATCTTCTTAAACATACATGTATTCTAAGGTAGAAACCTACTAACAAAGTTTAAGAAGAATAACAAAACAGAACGAACATAATAGGATCTATAATTAAATATTTCTAAAAGTAACTAACTTACAGTAGGGGTAAGTCGCTGATCCTTTTCTGACCGAAACNAAACAGAACGAACATAATAGGAACTATAATTAAAAATTTCTAAAGGTAACTAATTTACAGTAGGGGTGCAACACTGATCCTTTTCTGACCGAAGCATTGACAGGTTGAATAAATACGACATAAGTTCTTTCATGACAACCGGTTCTGGGACGGAGAAAAGAAATCTAAACTTGTCCTTTATATTTAAATGTCTAATATTTGGGAATAAGCTGTGACACTTTTCCAAGAAATCGTCTCTAGTTTGGTTATACAAATAACATTCTGAGATAAAATGCATTTCATCTTCAACAACGTCTCCATTACAAAATTTGCACAATCTGTCTTCAAATTTAATAATGAGCACGTCCTCCTGCATTGCCCTTTATATCTACATCTGCATGAAGGGGGCTTTGGGGCTGCTTGGGGGGGTACCTACCAGGACCCACAAACCTGCATCAAAATTTACGAAAACCCGAAAACCCGAAAGCAAAGCACACGAAACCCAAAGCTGCACTTTTTGACGAAAAGTGTGAATTTTTGCCATTATTTCTCGATTATTGCCAACGTTTTCGCTTTCAGCGATTTTTGCTTGTTGTTTTTAGCATCCAAAAGCCAGTTTTTCGATCTCAATCAACTCCACAAACCATATCACTTGGAAAACCCGAAAACTGCGGATTATAGATAGAAAACCCGAAATCTGAGCGGAAAAATAGGCTAAACCCGCAACCCGTGAGACATCTCAAGACCGGAAAACCCGCAACGATTTAAACGTAAAACCCGAAACCCGAAGGCTAAAATTTGCCAAACCCACAACCCGTGAAAGCCCAAAGCGCCCCTCCTACATGAATACTACACAGGTCCACCGTCCTTCGGAAGGGACGTTAAACTAGGGGTCCCATGCCTGGATGCGGCATGCATAGTAGGCCTAAATTAGCTGTCACACCCCTCTTGAGCCGAGGATAGGATAAAAAAATGACCATAAAAAGGGCCTATTCTACCTTTAAGAGGGTCTCTTTCGCTATCCAAAACTGGCTTGAGACAAATCGTACTATTTCCTTCTTCAGAGATATTACAATTTTTATACACAGGTGTCCCAAAAAAACGTGTGCCTCGTTTCAATGGCTGCTGTGGAGGAGTTGTGATTTCGGTTGCCTCGTTTTTGAAACTGTTGTAAAGTAAAGGCTTCAACATACTGTGTGAGATCTTGCTTGAATAAATCGGACAAGTAATTGCAGAGTTATGGTACAATAAAATCGAAATCAAACATAGCTTCAAAACCAGAGGGACACTTTTCATCATCAGTGCAAAAATTAACTAAACATTGTAACAGAGATTTTTAGTATCAGGTCTTTTTTGCAGAATCCTAATCATTGGCAGAATCCTAAAATTTGAATCTTTGGCTTCCACGTGTGTTTCTAGAAGTGCAAATGTGCAGCACAATTGCTACAGGTAATTTTATATTTGTCTACCAACTAATTTCTTTGTTAGAGTCAGAAAATATACAGTTAAGCTATATTTTTATGTTTCACAAGCTTCTTAGTAGATATATCACAGGGAGCCCCCTTTCAAAGTAGCAGAAACAAAACGACAACGCGGGTCGTTCATCTTTCATTGCTCCTTCGCAGATACCGCGCCTCGTCCATTTCTTATTCGTTTAGTTTCTGCTGCATTGAAAGGGGGCTCCCTGTGGATATATTGCAGACTAGTGGCCACGACTTAGTTCTTTTGTTTTTTTATTGAACAAATTTGACTTTTAATATTTTAAGGTTGTGAACAGAAGCGAGAGGCCTCTGGTTTTGAAGCAACCTCTGATTTCGACCTTTTTGTACCATTAAGCTGAAATAACTTGTCCGATATGCTCAGAAGAGTATGCTAATGGAGGAGCCCAGGAGCCTAGAGCCCAGGAGCCTGGAGCCCAGGAGTCTTGAGCCCTTAGAGTCCAGGAGCCTTAGAGCCCAGGAGCGTTGAGCCCAGAAGCCTTGAGCCCAGGAGCCCTAAGAGCCGAGGAGCCTCAAGATTTTAGAGGCTTGGAACCGTGGGGGGAAGTTGGAGTAGTATCCTATAATGCTTAGCGTACTATTATCCGAATTGTGCAGTGGAATTTGGTAAGGCTTGCAAGAGCACTAAAGGACTATGCTGTGATATTGGCCTAAAAATAATGGAAGGTTTTTTTCTTTTTTTCGATTCAATTCGCCGATATTGAAGCAAAATAAAACCACCCAACAGCTTTATTGCACTGACAAAACGGCAGACTTTGCAGAGAAAACTGGGGTCATTTTGTACTTTCTTAAAATATAGTTTGAAATTAAATCGAATGAATTAAAAATGGAGATAAAATGGCAAGACTGAAAAGTCGGAGTTGTCGAAGAACAAGGGCTTTCTACAAACAGAATGCACAGAATTAAAGGGAAAAATCCCTGCTCCGACATTTCTGACTTTCCATTTACGGTATATAGGAAAATAACCGAAAGGTCGGAGCTAGAAAAGTTTGAGTCTTTGCTCCGAGATCTCCGACACGACAACTCCGACCGAGTCTTACCGACTCTGTTTGTCCATGTTGTTGTCTTCCTAGATGGCCAAAGAAAACGTGCAACGTGCACGTTGTTCCACAAGTTCCACAGCCTTTGCTTCGGGCTGCGCGGTTGCGGCTGGAATGGCAACATGCCTCTGGGCTCCTAGCGCCCTTTGGCCTCTAGTGTAGTTAGGCTCCTGGGCTCTTAGGCTCTTGGGCTGTAAGGGCTCAAGACTCCTGGGCTCAAGGCTCCTAGGCTCTCGGGCTCCTGGGCTCTAGGGGCTCTAACGGTAGCAGCACTCTGCTCAGAAATGGTCACAAACTCTAAGTTGAAGCTTTTCTATAGCACAGTATTAAAAAGACATCAAAAATCACAGCTCATCCACAGCAGACGTACACACTGGGCAAACGTTTCTCTTTTACGCTTTCCATATATACAATTTTACGACATTTTCACGACATTTTCACAACATTTTCACAACATTTTGGATCCTATTTACTTCATGACACATGCAAATTATGTCCAAGTCACTCAAAGCATGTTTCAGTTATTTTCTTGACCTCAAATACCCCAAATGAATGGTTGGAACATTAAATTGGATGATGAATCTTTTTTCTAAGAACTTTTGCTCAGAAGGTAAAACTTAACTTTTCTATATTTGAAATCATAAATCATCGACAAAGTCCAAGCCATTTATCTTTTTTTTTAAGTATTTTTTATTATTTTTTATAAAAAAAACAATAAATCCAAACCATTAATTAAAGTCAGATGTGTTCTTAAAATATATAATTTTTTCTAACATTTATGGAAAATCATTTGCCCCAAATGCCATAATATAGGATGATGCTACGTGATCATATACAAAGCATTACCTTCTGAGCAAAAGTTATGTAAAATAATTATTCATGAACCAATTTTAAAGCTCCATCCCTTCATTTGGGGGTATTTGAGGCCAAGAAAACAACTGAAATTTGCATATGTCATGTACTAAATAGGACCTAAAAATGTTGTGAAAATGCCACATCATTTTCTTTCAACAAAGGAATATTTCAAAGAAAATGACAACTTTATTTTCGCCACATCTCATATCATAATTCATCATAATTGATAATAATAATCTCTAAAAATTGTGACATTACACTTCTGCATTTTGACGACACTTTCATTCGTCTGATTCTTCGCCTTTTTTGGTGCCTTTCTTCTTGTTTGATTTGATCTTCTTGTTGTCTCTCTTGCTACACCAATCTTGTGTAATCTTGCAGCTACAGTTATCCGCAACAATACACATAGCCTTTCTTGATTTCAAATCCGCAGTTTTTGGCTAAAAATAGAAGTTCAGAATTGGAAATGATGAGATTTAAGAAACGCATGTCAAAAATCGTGCTTTGCAAGATTTGCAAAATGGTGGAAAACATCTTTGATGCAACTGAACTCTCTCCTACGCACGAGGCTGGCCAGCAACTAAATTTATATTCTATTGATCACCAATGGCTAGTTTTAGGCCAGCTGGCTTGACTCGATCACATGACCTTGTCAGAGTGTTCAATCATCACCAGGGTGAGTGAGTGGTGTCTTTCATCAGTATGATGTGTGCTTTAGCCTTGGGCAACTAAAGTCTGTCCTAAATCAGATGTCATGTGAGATTTGCGATAACGCAAAATTAATCATCCAAAACACTTCAATTGATTTTTTCGCGGACATTTTTACGTGACATCTAATTTGAGACAGACTTTAGGCATATTTTGCTTTATCTTCGAAGCAGATATCTTCTTCCATCACCAAAACAACCACAAAACGAGCTAAAGCAGCACTATGAACGAGGTTTAGCCCCGGTTTAGCCGTATTCTACCAGGTGGGAGGCAAAAAATCCCCCCCCCCCCACCAAACTCTCTACGAAAATCAGAAAGTAAAGAGGATAGAGAGTCAAGACGTTCTAACTTTTCCTCTTTTTTAATTGGCAATTAAATTATAAACTTTTCATTGTCATAATTTAAGTCACATATTTGCCCATATTTGGAGGGTGATAACAAAGAAAATCACAAAAACAGTCAACGATTCTTTGTTTTAGCTACGATTAAGTCGTGACTGCTACCAAACGATTCCCCTTTGAAAGCACTTTCATTTGATATATACTTTGTTTATATTTGCTGCCGTCTGCAAAATATAAGTTATATGATGTTATTCATATTGATGACGTCATATTTCGAACAAAAAAGACAACATTTCAAAATTTTGATATCAATCAATAGGCAATCATATTTTCTTTACTTTTAAGTAGTTTTTCGACGCTTTATTTCTTAAAATTTGAACTAATTAGCACTTTTTTTCCAGTATTGAAGCTTATACGCGAAATAGTCCTAATGTTTGGTTACCTGGCACCAAGCCACGTGACCAATTAGCATCATATTCTATCGTTAGACTTCTAAAAGATGTAATTACTATTGTACAAAGTTACATTCGCATAGTAGTTATGGTTTCGGAGATAATTGGGGGGGGCATGTTTTGCCCCCCTCCCCCGGGCTGTGGTCTGACCCAAAGAGCCCCGGTAGAATAGGGTTTTTCATTTCATTTAACATTCTTTAAAGTTGGTTATTTACAGATAGTTATAAGCATATATACATAATAACTAATTCAAACCAACTACAAACTAAAACTAATTACATAATATAAAGTATAATATAATGTCCTATAACAACATAATTTACAGCTGCAGTTTTCCCCCTTCCATGTTTTGATTTTCTTTTTTAACGCTGCCACATTTTTACATTTTTTGATATCGCCACTTAGAGCATTCCAAAGGATGCTGCCTCTAAAGGTTAAAGAGTTGGGGCCAAAAGTGTGAGTTTTTATTTGAGGCAATTATACTAAATTATTAATCCTCAGATTGTATTCAATTTGCTTAGTGCTGAAGAAATTCCAAAGGTATGATGGATGCAGTGAATTCAGAGTTTTGAATACCTCTAACATTAGTTTTTGAAGATTCTCGATATGAATTGTTGTATCTGCCTCTCTCAGTAGACACATATCAAACGATGCATCGTAATCCTTATGAAGCACCCGGAGTGCACGTTTATGTGTTCGATCGATCTCGTTATTCGCAACTCTAGATGAGAACATTCAAATTAAAGGGCAATAATTGAAATTGGCCAACACTGTTGTATTGCATAGGAGTCTAGATTGCGTATTATCAAGATAGTTCCTAAGTCGTGAGAATGCACTAACTTTTTTGTTTACGTTACCGCACAGTTCTAGAATATGCTTGTCAAAATTCAGTTTAGAATCAATTGTTATTCCTAATAGTTTGACTTGTTGACACTGATTGATAATCTGATCATCAATACGCAGACACATTTGCTGATCACTTTTCAGCCCTAGGAACATCAGTTGGAATTTTTTTCAGTTGGAATTCTACGATCCCATTTTCCGCAAACCACTGTAAAATCGAACTCAGGTCATTTTCCAAGTCATTTATCACTTCTTCAGGGGGCATATTTGTTGCGTAGAGTGTATTGTTGTCTGCAAAGTTGCAAATTGCCGAGTCCAAGTGAATTAGGAACAGGTCATTTATAAATATGTTGAAAAGCATCGGTCCAAGGACCGACCCTTGCGGTACTCCTATCTTGATTTCACCAAGGGAACTGTAAGAAGAGCCAACTTTCACTCTTTGTCTACGTCCTGTTAAATAACTGTACATAAGCCAACAAATTAACATTCTTAAAAGGCACCCGTCACCAAATTGTGAAAAGGAGCATCAGATCATCAATCGCCTGGGATCAATCGTTGATTTTGAAAATAGAATTTCCTCTGTAATTGGCATATTTAAACAAGACTGTCATAAATTTTCATCCATTTTTAATTATTTAACCAGGGTAATACATTCAGTTATAAAAGAATAAACTGATTTACAATGTGCCCTGCTAAAAACCTAAACAAATAAAAATTTATGTTGCTATGATTAAATTATAAGCTATAGAATAAGCGTAAAAAAGAAAATCTCAATTCTAAGAAAGGAAAATTGACCAAACTCTATGTTCGATGTGTGATATTCATTTTTGAATGTCTCTATTACTATTCAAAAACGTTTTTAGCCTGTTTTTGAAAATCGCCAGCGATGGGGGTGTTTTTATTTCGAAGCTCAATTGATTCCAAACAGTCACTGCTCAATTGATTCCAAACAGTCAAGAAAGAAACGTGGTTCTAAAGCCCACTAATCAACATACATGCAGTCTTTTGTTGGCATTAAAGTAATCTTTATATCAATTTGAAATTAAACATTGCTTAAATAAAACAATCATAGCGCAAAATCAAAGTCAACTGACCAATCTAAGAATAGAGGGCATCGAGATGTCCATCGCCTGGTCCCTAGTCAAGAATATGAAGGCTTATTTCCTGAAGAAAATTTAACTGGAGGCTTACCCTCGATCCCAATGCTAAGGGTGGAGTGCTGCCTGTGGTCTGACTTGCCAGCCTTAAAAGCTCCTTTGCAACAGCTTCAGTATACCCAAAGTCACTGTTCAGAGCTGAGATGCAGCATTCTGCGCGAGGAGAACGGAACCTGTTCCCCTGTTCATTATCTGCAAAATGTAAATGTCATGATTAGAAAATGAACTACCAGGTGAGTCGAATCAAGAAAAGGTGAACTATTTTATTAAAATCGGTTATTAATACAAACGATATGTCATGTGACTTTATCAATCCGCTTTCGAAATCAGAGTTGGGGTGAGTGACGCCATTACAAAAATTTAGCGTGGCACTGGGATTTTGCGACTGCCTCGTTTATTTATAGAAATAAATCAATTCTAAAAACTTTCACGGATAGATAGGTGAACGTCCAAAAGAAAGGTTGACTTTGAAGATAGGCGAACGTTGAAAAGGAAGGTGAAGATGAATTTGAAGTTGTAGTTTTAGCGCCAAAAGCGCTGGGATCGCAGAAGTACCTAAGCGCTAATCGAGTCAGCAACCCCTTGTCAAGACGGAAGTGGTGCTGGTTGAATTTGAACCCCGTCCGCCTGACTGCTCTGGCTGCAAAGTCAGTGGATTACAAAACGGCGCTCCGGGAGGGGGGGGTACATAACATGTTGAGGGTACGGGTATGTACTACCCATATGTGCCACCCATACCAAGAACTTGCAAATTCTTATGATTGAAATGTTTAAAACTAAGGAGAACATAAACCCCCCTTCTATGAAGGAAATTTTCCGTGAGCGCCATGTTATTTATAGTCTGAGAAACAATAATGAATTTGTGCTACCAAAGGCAAGAACAACAAATTACGGATCCGAGACTATCAAATATAGAGGGCAGCGTCTTTGGCTATCTCTTCCCCATCATATAAGGAATGCTCAATCTGTTACTGAGTTTAAGAAAAAAATTACAAGTTGGAATGGCGCTGAATGCACATGCAGATTATGTAGGACGTTTATACCACAACTTGGATTTGTATGATACTAAGTTTTGATACCGCTTTCATACCATAGCTCGGACTTTCATACAACAGCTCGGACTTTTATAATTTCTGCCAATTTTTTAATTCTGTTTGGAAATTTTATGTTATGTATTTGAAATCTTATTTATTTAATCATGTATAGGTATATATTGAATTGTATTAGTTTTCGCAGTTGGCTTGGATTAGGTAATCTTACTTGACGCTATTATTATTATTATTATTATTATTATTATTATTATTATTATTATTATTATTATTATTATTATTATTATTATTATTATTATTATTATTATTATTATTATTATTATTATCATTATTATTATTATTATTATTATTATTATTATTATTATTATTATTATTATTATTATTATTATTATTATTATTATGGGTTTTTGGCCCAAAGTTCTCTAGACAAGGGACATTTTCGGCAGATTTTCCTTAAATATGGGTCTGTATGGTTGAAATCGGTAAAAAAAATTCTAAAAAGTGGGTAGTTTTCCCCTAGAAATCATCACATAAGTGGGTAATAAGGCACATTTTGGAAAGTACAAGTGTGTAGCTTTCTCGAAAACCGGGTGGCAGACCCTCGTCCACTGTTTACAAATTTATTTTCGGAATGTTTCTCACAGGTTTCTGAGGCTAAATTTCGATTTTCTTTCAAGCAGAGCATTTCTTGCAATTACTTCATTGGGTTGGCCCTGACTGACGATTGCTACCTATCCTTTTCTCTAGTCACTATTGCGAGGGAAAATATGAACGTGATTTTATGCAAACTTTTTGCAAATTTCCTACAGAAACATATAGACATTTTTTGCAAATATGTCTTCAAAACAAGATGGCGTCGTGTTTTCATTGCTGTTGTGACATAATGCCGACTGGGAGAACACCTGGCATTCCTTTTGCAATCAAACCAATCATGATTTCATTATCATGTATCATCAATCAGAAAGCAGCATTTGCAATCGAGAGCAAGTACAAGCCAAATACGTGCGAATATCACTCAAATGAAGCGCTCTGATTGGTTGATAATGTTGACATCACAACAATGCCGACAGACGCTGACTCTCGCAGCTTCGGCTTCGAGCAGATTTGGCGGATCTAATTTGTCGCTACACAGGAAGATTATTGCAGAAAAGATAAGTATTTAGACTTTTTGCATCAAGGAAAGATTCTCCAAAATACTGCTGACTGGTTTTTCATGTTCAAGTCCCAGAACCTCGAATTTTAAAGCATTTTAGCATCGATGTTTTCAATGAAATAGCTTAGGCCATGGCAATAACAATAACAATAACAATAACAATAACAATAACAATAACAATAACAATAACAATAACAATAACAATAACAATAACAATAACAATAACGATAATGATAATCATGAATGATAATAATCATCATCACCATACTTACGACAATTTCCCCAACTCTGCGCGGGTGGAGATAATCCAGGAAAGCCACTCAGAAGCACTCCTCCGCGAAGGTCAGGAAATGAAATACCTAACATAAGAAAGTATCATTTTACAGAAATTGGAAAGATATTCGTGATGAAACCCGGGGGGGGGGGGGTAGTTAGTATATTTTGCTGACAGGGTGTGCACTCCTTTCCGAGTATCGTTTTTGCCACGGAGATTAAGTCTCCCTGGTTTGTGACTTAATCTCCCTGGTTTTTGCCCTTTTTTTAGCGACGGGTATCGAAAGAAGACATTTAATCTAATGCCGGTTTTCAAAGAGGTGTTTTGTTAGAGCGGGTTCATATTTCAATGTTTCTCAGTGTGATTTGTAAGTTTGGAGAATACTTTTCGCAAATTTTTTCACAGCTAACATTTGGAGGGGAGAATTCTAGAGCCGGGTGAAGAAAGATTTTCTTGGAGTGCACACCACCGTACTAATAAAGATCAAATATCCCCCGTCCCCCTGGGATGAAACGTACTGGGTGAGTCAAAGCAAATTCAACTTTTGAAATATTGCAGATATTTATCCACAGGGTGTCCCAAAAACAGTTGTGCCCTGTTTTTGTGGCTGCTGTAGAGGAGCTGCAACTTCAATGATCCCATGTTCTACACATCTGCATAGGGTAGGTTAGAATGACTGCCTCAGTCCCAGTTTCGCTTCGTTTTATTGAACTGGACGAAGGCACTCAGCTTCAACTGGGACTGATAATCAAACTATCTGAAAATCAGGCCAAACGCTCCAGAATGCTGGCGCGACCAAGCAGATTGCAGACTTCCAAACCATAGTTGACTATGCCCAAATTGACCAATGGGAAATCAACATTTCAACGTCACTCCCATGGTTCGCCTCCTTTAGTCTCTCATCATCAATGGCCGAAGAAAGCTGCGAGGATTGCTGTGGTTAAATCTGAAGAGCATTTTGGCTTTTAAAAGCTGGTTTTCAGAGTTAAAGTGAAAGAATCTCCAAGCAGTGCATTGAAGAAGCACTAATCTTGGTACTGGTAGGTTTTGTTTTCTCTACAATCTTATTGAAGCACGAATTTGAAAGGTTTTAGAATCGGTGAGTTGGAATCTTATTGAATTGGCCTAAGCCCTAGACGCCCAGCATCAAAACGAGGTTCATCAATTTCTGGCCTATTTTTCAAATAGTTTGATTATGAGTCGTAGTTGTTGCGATTATCAGTCAATCAAGGAGCGAAACTACGACGATTGCAATAAGTCTAATGATAGGCTTCAAATTAGAGTTCCAGACCTTATTTGTGTCAATCTAACAAGTGGTTGCTGATTTATGGCACACAAAAGTAAAACAGTGCAGTGAATTAATTAAGTCGATGGGCAAATTAGCGTCTGTCGGGTCAACCGTAAGTGGCTACTAAATAACAGGAAGCTGCTCTGAAAAAAACCCGGCAAATTTAATCTTAATAACCCCAACCCATGACCACAATCTTTTTCAAAAGCAATCCACGCGTCTCCTACTGCCAATGGTCGAAACATTGTTTTTGGCAATCAAGAATAAGGAAAAGAAGACAACTCTTACACAACACAGTCAATAAAATGAAGCAGAAGGGACTATAGACGGAATACCTTTCAATTATACATCAAAGAAGCCATTTCTTGGCACATTATGCATCATCAACATACTGTCGGAAAAACCAAGCTCCGTAGGAAAAACTTCCATCACCAAAACCAAATAGGCGAGGTCGAATCTAAGGGACCTGTGAGAAAGTATCTACTTCAGGGGACGGAGGATCTTTGACGTTTCCCAGAAAAATTTTCATAGCCCCTATTGAAAAGGAGTGAAATATTCCATGGCTCGTTGTGAAGAGACAAATATTGCTCGTGGCCTATTTCAATGTTTCCTTTGCTTATATTCTGAGCTTGCCAGTAGCATAAGATGTTCTACTCCTTCAACTTTGCTTGAATATTTTGATCTCGAGTGTAGAATTTTTTCCATGAATATCTTTAACTATTACCTTATGCTAATTTATATTAAGTTAGCTAAATTATAAATGCTAAAGAACTAACTGTGTTTACGGAAAGCTTCGTCTGATGTAGTAATTGCAACACGTCCATTCTTTTTCTTTTGTGAAGATACTCTTGCTATTGCTCCATATGTTGAAGGACAATTCCGGGATTTGTAAAATTAATGTTAGAAAACAAACTTACCATCTCCTGAATCAAATACAAACATTTTTCTACATTTAGACTTGTGTTTCAGCTGTCAATTCAATAAAAATTTTGGTAATTTAGGCCAAATGTCCCTCCATTTGCCTCCATTGTTTTCCACGAGTACGCGATAAGGAGGCTAGTCACGATTCAGAGGCAAGAAAACAAAAGGGCAGCCTCATTCTCGAGTTGAACGCGACGTCAGAAAACGCTCTGACCTTGTGCTTAATGACGTCACTACACATTTTTCGCAGATTGGAAAAAAGTACGATACACGATTCATAACAGTGTAACCTTTCATTTCATCACCAATCATATCAACCCCGGAATGGTCCTTTAAGTTGCAAAAATAAAAAAAGAGGCATCACGAAAGGGGACAATACAAGCAGGCAACAATGTTTCCATGCTTTGAGAGAAAATAGGCAAACCTACCAATGATTCGCGAAAAGATGCAGCACACACTTTCTTTATAAACTAGCAATAACAATAGTCAGTGAGTGAAGCGTAATTATGGTCATGGTTTTATTCACGAAAGTGGTTATACAATTTTTCCTTGAGTTTCATTTCACGTTTCCGACGTTTATGGTCATTGAATTGAGCTGCGTGACAAATTGGTATTTTGGCTTTTAGGGCAATAACAACAGGGGTTATTTGCTATGACGCAATTACTCTCTTGTTGATATTAGAGGCCAGACGCAGACAAAAGATCAGATGACATCGGCTATTGTTCCCTGAGTGTACATCCCTGCAGATCAAATTTTACAACGAGCGCGCAAAGCATTATGGTTGGTGGAAAACGAGGCTATTGGACTACAGAAAAACCCCATACAGCCTCATTGATTACGCTTCGCGAATCAAAAATGGGAACAACCAGAAAGTTCAACCAATGACGAAAGTTCATCTTTGGATTATATGGCAGAAAACTGATTGTGTTTATGATGCGCTTGCAGACATTTTACAGTTATGTTTAAAAAAAATTAGTTAGACTTGACACAAAACATGAGTGGCCGTGCAGAGGGGTGAGTGGCCGAGCGGCTTAAACAGTTTCCATTAGGTAACTGAAGTTGATCCTGGTCGCGTGAGGTCAAAATCTAGATGGGTGACCATCCAGATGCCTGACCAAGCAACTTACTTCGCCGTCCTTCGGAAAGGACGTTAAACTAGGGGTCCCATGCCTGGGGATGCAGCATGCATAGTAGGCCTAAATTAGCTGTAATCTAGCTAGAAGTCATGCTAGTCTACTTAAAATAAAGTAATGAGTGAAAGAAAAATAAATTAAAATATTTCATTCATGGACAATTCAAAAGCTGAACATATTTTCTGTGGCCCATTAATAAGCCCTTACAATGTTTGGTGGCCCTGCCTATATCCTCCCCCCCGGTAGTAGATACTTTATGACAGGTCCCTAAAAAGATTTGAGAAAATATGCGAAACAGGGTGTTCTTGATTTTAATTTTTGCCTGCGATTTATTCTTCTTTTTCAAAAATAGTGTCCTCTTTAAGTGTCCGATTACCACCCCCGCCACTCTAGTGCTTTTATTTTATTGTTCTCAAGGAGGAATTTTGGGAAATTTCACATTTCAAGAATATTAGGATGTTCTAAGTTACCTGCTTGAGTGGTATAACCAACCATCATTAAGATAAACGCAACCTTCAACATCTTTGATGGGATCCTGGAAAGAAAACAGACAAGTTGAGTAGAGTCTGCACCTGCGAGAGTAAGCATAGGCTAATGTAAATGGCTATTAATTCTTTTGATTGAATGGCTTGGAAGAAATTTTTCGAATCCTACATCTCACATTTCAAGTGAAATAATCGTCATCCTTTTCCAGTCAACATTTTGTGAAAACTTAATGCAGAGATGGATTAGACGTATGACCTTTCGTCCTTTTGGCGGATTTGAATTCACCTAGGGAAATCTATTGTTTGCAAATGACATACTCTGCTCCTTACTCAAATTTCACGCCCCCGTGCAAATCTAGAATTCAATTTTTCCCACATCTCCCGAAACATGGACTAGAAAAGGATGGGAAATTCCGAGAAATTAACGAATTACTGTATTTTTGAAACTAGTTTTCAGAGAGTAGTCATAGCTCAACCCTATTTTACCCGGGGGGCCATTATGCCCCCCCCACTTGAATCATGAACTGTAGCTTATAAATGAAAAGAGCTGGAATGTTGAAACGTATAGACTTTTCCTAAAATCTAATAGCCTATCAAATTTTAAATGTTTCATTGTCATAAATTTAGTCACGTGACAAGAACAATCCCTTATTTGGAAAGTGGTTACTAAGAAAATCACAAAGGCGTTAAAAATTCTTTTGGTTTTGAATTCAATTATAACAAAATTGGCACAAATCGATTGGTCTTCGAAGGTGCTTTCATTTAATATATAATTTTTCTATAGTTGCTCACATCAGCAAAAAATGTCTTTGACGTCATTCATATTGATGACGTCATATTTATAATGAATAACGATAATTTTCGAAAAATGATTTTCAATAGATAGACAGTCATATTTTCATTATATTTATCCTATTTTTCAAAGTTTTAATCATTAAAATCCAAAAAAATTAGCGCTTTCTCTGTTTTCAGTACTGAAGAAAATGTGTGACCACTTGCCACTCTTTGATTGCTTAGCAACGAACCACGCGATCAATCATACCTTTTTCATAGATTTAATTACCGTTCTGGTAAGTTGCAGTAGAATAGGAGCTATAGTTATGGAGATCAACAGCGGCGCCATAATGGCCCCCCGGAGAAAACATGACAAAAATCGCCCGGGTAAAATAGCGTTAAACTGACCAAGCACTATCTCAGAAGATAGCTACATGCTAATACCTTGCATATATTCACAACATGTGCTTTCAGAAAGTTGAACGCGATCTAGCTCGTGAAGGTTGTTTTTGGTCACCCGATATAATTCTACTGGTTCTACCGGTTTTTTTTGGTACCGGTTCTACCGGTAGACTTTTCTGAAATCTTGAATATTTTAGTATAGGAATCAAATCTTTAAAAAACATTGCACGATTGGTTGTTGCATCTTTCGTTTGATTTAATGGCTTCAAAGGACTTTCAGATACTTCATCTTAAGTATTCATTGGCAAAATTTGATGTCTTGATTATTTTCAGAATTACAGCGTCTTATATTTTTGAAACATTGTTCGGTCGTGACGTCTTCAAGTTGCTAAATCATGAACTAGAAAATACATTGATTTCTGCTTACAGCCATATTATACACTCCTTTCAACTATGGTTTTCTTAAAAATTGTACCATTTTTCCTCTTTTAATTTAGGATTTACAACAATTTTTTTTTTTTACGTTGTTCATGAATTCTTTCAATAAAAAGAAAAACGCAATGATTTTGAAAATAATCAAGATATCAAAGATTCCAAATGATCAATTATATAAAAGTACATGAAGTTCCATCAAATGAAAGATAAATCAACCAATCATGCAATGTTTCCTAAAGATTTGATTTCTGTGCTGAATATTTTTCATCATTACAGCATCTATATATCACTTCATATCACTTCATTTTACCAAAGAAATTAGCAAGGTTCACCGACAAATGCATTATTCCTCAACACCATGTTAAAATTTTCCAAACAGATCAATTTAGGTTGATAACAACTGTTGACCAGTGGAGAAATGACAAAAGGAGCAGACAGTTTAGTCTCATCTTAAAATGTTGAATAAGTCCTAGAAAGTGACCAAACAGTCAGCCATTAGTTTTAAGTTGCAATGCTTTATGTATTGCTGTAGCGTAACATGTTGCGAAAAAACCAAAAACGTAGGATAAGGAAACGAACCCGCTCGTAGGATAACGAAATGGAACGAACCTGCTGGCAGGAATGCTAATGAAGGTGTTGTGGCGCCATGTTGTAATCCACTAACTTTGCAGCCAGAATAGTAGAGCAGATGAGGTTCAAAATCCTACCAGCACCTCTTAAACGTCATGACAAGCGGTCGCGGACTCACTTAGAGCTTAGCTACTTCTGCAATCCCAGCGCTTGGTGCTAAAAACTGCAACTTGACCTTCACCTTCACTCATGAGGCATTGTAGTTTCAATTTCATTGGGTAGTGTATGTATATTTCATAGTGTATGATAAGTATAGACTCACTACATAGTCCCAGTTATTGCAACAACAACAACAATACCAAAAAACACCTAAACTTTTTCCTGCTACGATGGAGTTTTAATTGTTGATGAAATTTGAGAGGAACTGATAGAAATTTGTGAGTGTCCTGTTAACCATCATTTTGGAATTGTCATGAAAAGTGTTTGCACCTCAGAACAGAGGAGATGATAGCCTTTCATTTGAAACAAAGTATGTGAAAATCGGACCATATGCAGTGGTATAATCCTCTGACTTTGCAGCCAGCACAGCCAGGTGGACAGGGTTCGATCCCAGGTAGAGCCCAACCATTTGAGCGTCACGATAAGGGGTTGCGGACTCGATTAGGTCTTCTCTACTTCTGCGATCCCAGCGCTTGGCGCTAAAAAAACCCAACTTCACCTTTACCTTTACCTTTACCTTCACCTTCACCTTCACCTTTACCTTCACCTTCACCTTCACCTTCACCTACACCAGTCTGGGATGAACTATGACATTTTAAAGATACCCTCATAGTGTCAATCAGAGGCCAAATTTCAAAATTTGTCCACTTTTGATGCTTTAGGATCTTATTGTCAAGGAGAGTCCAATAAAAGATCGTTTCTAAAATTTCATTCTTTCCTATTTACTCCATGCTTTGAATCACTGTGAGTGGTGCTCTTATATTGATTTATATTAGCAATGTACTAGGTTAGTTTGTTTTTAAGCAGGGCACACTGTAAATCAGTTATTTAAATTTTACTGAATGTATTTAACCCTGTTAAAATAAATCAAAATCAAATGAACTCAAAATATCCGAGTCCATACGGTTTGATCATCATAGTGAATCTTAGAATAATTTAATGAAAACCACTTACAATTTCTCCACGAATTGTCTTCTATCACACAGGTCTTCTAGACAGAATGAGTGAGATTTTCTTGAATATTCTATAATACAAGAAACTTTATACAGGTTATTTTGTTATTCATGTCAACTTCTGGTACTATTTGCAAATTTACAGCACAAATTACACGGTAGATTAATTTTAAACAGCAGCAAAAACCAGTTGACTTACCAAGCTTGCATGCTTACATAAACAACCTGTTTTGAAGAATTTCACGTTTAACTAGAGATTCAACACATAAATATTAATAGGCTAAATAAAAATTGAGAACTTTTTCAAAATGGTAGGCACTGATCACGTGAGCAACGTCTTTTCAAAATGTGGTCAGCTAGAAAACTAAAGAAGTGAGTCTAATTTTTGCCACTTAGACCAGGCTCTAACTGAGCAAGGTGCCACTCGGAGGGGTAGAAATTCTCATGTAGTTTTTTTAGACCAATTTTTGGTGAGAAATCCAAATTTCTTGGGTAAAATGTATCACAAATCATCAAGGAGCAAAAATCAGATTGGTAAAAATCACGTTGGAGGCAACAGAAAAGGCAGGACTGGATTGCACGTCGTTTGGAGCAAACAAGATCTCCAGACTCACACAAAGCATGCTCCATTTGAAAAAAAAATTACAAAACAGCAGTCTCCCTCTTTAAAGATATGCTGTGATGTCATAAACCAGGGGGAGATTTGCGAAAAAAGTAAATGCTTGAAAAAGCAAAATCGTGAAACATATTAAATGAACATGCCATACGTAAATATAACAATGGAAGTTTTGCAGCAATGACTGCATATAAAGTTCTCTTGAGTTTCCTAAATCAATTCGAGAATGTGATGGTACATTTGGGCTATTTTCACTTGATGAAAGAACACTATGCTGTTATTGGAAAAATTATTTGTTTCATTCAGGTGCCTCTAAGTCATCTTAGGTAATTATTGCTACTAAATTATATGTTTCGCAAGGTTAAGGTGAAATAGTCATTTCTACAATTTCGATGGTTTCATGTGAATGATAGATTTTGTATAAAATTTTGTTCGTCTACAAAACTTGATTTGGAAATCAAAAACATCAACAACTTTTTCCTCAAGGGCCGCTAAATCATTTTCAATGTATCTTTTCTAAAATCATCTAAAATCAAAAGATTCAATGCAGAGCCCAAATTTGTTCCAAACAAGTGCCCTGTTTATCTCAACTTGCCTTGGATTCTTCCTCAAGTTTTGAACAGCAACTTAAAACGTCGATTTCAAAATGTTTCGTTGCTGATAGCCCTAGGGTGTTCAACGCGCAAGATTTTGCCAGGGGGAACAACCAAAGCGGGCTTGCAGAGACAGAAATGCAGAGCCAAAACAGTGTGACTCTGCTATCATTGAACATTTGCTACAGAATCGAACATGTGCGGACAATTATACCGCCAAATCTTTTCCATCGTTTCTTATCTGACAATTTTCTGTGACCAGTGTCAGATTTAAATATATTTAGCAAATGGTTCTAACTAAATGGAAATGTGTGTATTGCCCAATATCGGTTGTAGTGCGGTCCATTCACGATACCTTTAAGATAACCAGAGGAACACAAGTTTGCCTGAAATTCATTAAAACCAGACACTGATATGAATTTTCTTAATAACAGCATAGTTTTCTTTCATGAAAATCGCCCAAATGCACCATCACATTCTCGAATTGATTTGGGAAACTCAACAGAACTTTATCTGTAGTCATTGCTGCAAAACGTGCATTGTTATATTTACGTATGGCATGTTAATTCAATAGGTTTCACGATTTTGCTTTTTCAAGCATTTACTTTTTCGCAAGTCCTCCCCCTAGATTATGCCATCATAGCATACCATTAAGTATAGGGGACTGTTTTGTAAAATTTTTTCAAATGGAGCATGCATTGTGTGAGTTTTGAGATTCTGTTTGCTCCACACGATCTGAAGTCCAGTCCTGCCTTTTATGTTGCCTTCAACGTGATTTTTGACAATCTTGGACATACATTACCCCCATTCTCAAGATTTCTCAGAATTTCGACTTTTTACCCAAGAAATTCGGATTCCTCACCACAACTTGGTCTAGAAAAATTACATAAGAATTTCTACCTCTCCGAGGGGCACCTTGCCCAGAGCCTGGTCCCGAGAATGCCGCCAGTCGATAGCTCTCGATAAGCAGGCTGTGTTCCAGACATGGGATATGGGACACAGGCTATCGATCATCAGCGCTCTCAGATGATGTATCTTTATTCATTGTTGATGATGTCAGCAATTTAGAGTTAATGACGTCATTAAACTTTATGACGTCATATAATTATTAATTAATAACAAATGTCATAGATAAACTTTAATTGTCAAATATGGTTCTCTGGATTGTTTTGAATGATTTGAAGGCATTTCAGAGTATTTTTATCAGTAATTAGGGCTTTTAATAAAGAATGAAAAACTAGTGTAATTAAATAATGAATAAATGAAATAAATAATGAGTTTAAATAGATATTATATTGCTGATTTTTGCTCCTTGATGATTTGTGATACATCGTAGAGCCTTTATGGAAGAAATAATTAACTAAAACCTTAGATATGACGTCATAGTGACGTCATTGATGTAATGAAGAATAAAAATGTATCATATTGTGTAGATTTGGTTACTGTGAGTCCTTTGTACCAAGTCTCACCCTCATATCTTCATTATCCACGAAGTTAAGGAGGGGGCAATACCGGGAATACCGTTAACCCTATTAATACCGGGCATTGTGCCCCTCCCCCCGGTACTGCCAGGGTCCAAAAAGCCCGGTATTAATAGGTTTAAAGGTTCCATAAGAATCTTCATGTTTACTACCTGTGCCCTCGTGAAAATTTCGAAATAAAGTTTGTGAAGCCTTTCCAATGTTTAGAGTCCAGAGGCCGATAAAATTATTTTCTTCCTGGGAACGGCAAAAATTTCGTCAAAACTTCCTGCGAACATTTTTTTTATTTGATATTGATTTAATGGATTGTACAGCGTAATTCATGCAAGCTGTAGGCAGAATATAGTTCACATGCTACTTGGTGAAATTTAACATGTTCAACAAACAACATAACATAAAACAAACACTTATATTGAATACAAGTTAAAGAATGAACTTTAGGTTGGTAGCTCAAAAATAGGCACGATAATTGTAGAGCTCTATAGCAAATGTCAAAAGCCTCTTTGTCAAGATTCTGCTTAATTAAAGTTACTTCAGCAATCCAATGATGTTTTCTTGATAACAATTATAACAGGTTTTTGTGTTTTTAGAGCGGTATAAACATTTAGACTTTTTTCAAAATATTTCCTGCGGCCTAAAAATCTTGCCAAAAATTTCCTGGGAACGGCGTTCCCCTTTTCCCACACTTTATCGGCCTCTGGTTTAGACATTACTCAAGTACCTCCTGAGTAATATGATACAGAAAACAAGTGACAATAAAGTAAAAATATGCTAAGAATTTCCTTTATTGAAATAAATAGTTTCTTAAAGGTAATGTGTCCATATATAAGGCCCCAGCGTATACCCAACCTGTCAAAATCCATCAAATTCTCGGCAACTGATTGGTTGCTATTCAAACTGATCACATGGACAGAGAAAATTGCTGTAATGCGTGTTTGAAAAGAAGTTTTAATTGATCACATGCCTTGCTCTGGGAGGCCTACTCGGGCCTACTTGTATGGACACATAACCTTTAAGTTATATTTTCTCAGTACTGGAGTTTCTTAAATTTTTGCGATCTGAGAGTTAAGTTTCTTATGAGCGGTTCCTTATAAAAAGATACGTTTATTGTATGTGATTTTTGTCAGTTTCAAGCAAGATTTCAGCAAGCAACTTTAAAACTAACTATGGAATTGCATCTTTATAATGCAATGGGGGCAAATTGCATATCAAGTATTGCAACGAGGAGGCTGTGCCGCGTGCTAGAGCGGAAACGGAATCGCAACAAAGTTTCTTGTCAACTTTGTGATGAAGGGTACTGAAGAACTAATCATCATATTTAAGGTTACTGTAACCCTTCAGACAAAAAATTCTTGATTTTTCGTTTTCGTCATAATCTGGTGGTTTAAGTATTTGAGTACAGTTTTAACCAACTCACTTCCAGAAATAACCACAATTACTGGAAAATTTGAGCATTTTAAAAGAAGCAATTATATTTCTCAAAAATTGCGGTAGTAGAAATCAGGAGATTAAAGTAAACTCACTTGACCTTGACCTTGACCTTGCAGCTATATTCACAACATCCCCTGCTGCTATTTTCTTTAATACAACGATTGATCAACAGATACGAAATATGGCAACAGATTTGAGGTTGCCAAAGAAAACGTCCGCAAATGGGCAGAAATGTTTCTCGTATCGAGGTGCAAAACTGTGGAATAGCCTCCCAGCTGAGACTAAGCAGGCATCCTCCATTACTGTTTTCAAACATAATTTATAATGGACTGGGGTTTTTTCTTGCGGTCGGGGGGCTGCCGCGTCCGTTGTCTCTCTGCTTGGTTTCTGCTGGTTGATGATGGAGATTTATTTTGGATCTCTGTCGTCAGTCTGGTGGGAGCCGGGCGTGGGGGCGGGGGCTGCGCTGGTTGCTGGATCTCGGGAGGAATTCCCAGTCTATTGGTTATATGCACTTTTTCTTTTATTTTTCATAGTTAGGTTTGACAGTTTAGTTGTATATATTTATTGTAAGTAATTCTTAGATGTTTTTAACCCGTATATTTTGGAAGCTTTTATGTGGAGGGCCCCTTGAAAATCAGCCATTAGGCAGAAGGGTCTCCCTCCTTAATAAATTGAAATATGAAATATGAAAAAAATATGAAAAAATATCAAGACCGCTCTAAAGCTTTATGTTTGCACTTTCAAGCATAATCGTTTTTCCCGGCCTTTCTGCTTCAATTTGATAAAAGCCTGATTTCTCGAAACAAGATTCCGGGGTACTGGTGGGTACTAAAAAACCTCGGTGTACCTAACGGGCCAATCAAATCGCTCGCACTTGGCAAACAGGGTCACAAAGCATATAAATACAAAAGTATGTCAGAGATTTATGATGGATCCACTGGTCCGACTTTTATAAGGGTTTGAAAGTTAAAAAAGATATTTCAGACATTAAAATTAATTTAAAATTACATTCTTTCAAGACAGTACGTTTTATTAAAAATTCGTGACACACATTTGCAGTTCAGGACCTTAAGTCTTTGGTAAATAGATAGTCTTCGTCGAACAATGCCCGATGAGGTACGCAAAGATTTTTGCGCAAGAGTGGTCGATTTCGCCTAAAATCCGGAATAAATCATATGCGGTTTTATTTAATCAACTGGTTATATTTTTATGGTATTCCGCGTTTAATTCTGCTTCGAATAACATATAATTTTGTTTGGTATAGTTTAAGGAACGGCCGTGGAAAATAGAGTTTCATAATCGCTGCCTGAAGGGTTACAGTAACCTTAAAGGCTCTCTATAAAGTAGTACTATAAAGCATAGGTTCCAAATCTTTAAATTGGCGTAAAATGGTCGGTGTAAAATTCAGTGACCTATTTCTTTGAATCGAATGGTTTGAAATAAACTTTAGCTACTTTGCTACAACTCTACCGTTGGACTTTTCAGAAATCTTGAATATTTTCGAAATTGCAGCGTATTTTATATTTCAACTCATTTGAGGATGTGGCGTCATCAAATTTCTAAATCACAAACCAGGAGAGCGAAAGACTTTTGCTTGATACCATATTGTAGACGTTCATAAACTATGTTTTTCTGGAAAGTTATGCGATGTTTCCTCAAAAAGTTTAGAAATTACGATGTTTTTAAGTTTTTTTCAAAATTTTTCTTGAATTCTTAAAAAAGAAGAAAAGCACTCTAATTCTGAAAATATTGAAGATTTCTGAAAAGTCCAACGGTAGAATTATTACAAAGTAGCTAAAGTTTCTTTCGAGCCATTCCATTCAAAGAAATAGTTCACAGAATTTTACACGGACCTTTTTAAAGATTTGAAACCTATGCTGTACTATAATATCAGTCTTGCAAAACAGATGGAAAATTATTAGAAATATAGAAATAGTCCACAATTTCTCTAAAACTGGATTTTCTGAACTCTTTAACTTTTTGAAGTTTTTTATGGTCGATTAACGTTAGTAAATAATTGATAAATGCAGCAGTTTTTCACATTCTCCAAATTTTTCAAAGAATTTTTCAGTGTTCGAAACTTTCAGGGTCCACCTGCACGAAACTTCATAGTTCCTTCTTTAATCATCACTCCACTAAACATTGTCCTCGTTTACATGAACCCGGTCGGCTCAACCAACACCAACACATGTTTTGCTTCACATTGAAGGGGCTCTGTCGCCAAACTGTAAATAAATCTGTAGACAACATTGTTTTAGGCACGTGTCCAGTGTCATTTGCAGTTTGTTTGGTGGCTTCACGCAAGCCACCAAAAAGTAACCGTTAAAAATCCACTTATATCCGAGCAATCATAAAAGATATGAATGTTTGGTTTGCTCCTCTGTGAAGTACAAGGATTTATCTTCAAAATAACGCTTTCATTTTAGAAAAAAACGAGCGTCTGTATGATATGCCTATCGAAAGACTGCAAAACCACCGTTTCGACCGAAATCTGGAGACGGAGACTCTCTGCACTCTGAGGTGCGGGATCATGACCATCAATACTTTATTTTAAATAGGCTGGAAAGATGTCTAGCTATATTACAGCAAACTTATGCCTACAATTTGCAGTGCAGTGCAGTGCAGTTCAGTGCATGCTGCATCTGGGCATCGGACCCCTAGCCTAACGTCCCTTTCGAAGGACGGCGACGTGAGTTGTTTGGTCAGGCATCTGGAAGGTCGCCCATCCAAATTTTGACCCCACTCGACCAAACTTAATTTACCTGACGGAAACTGTATAAGCTGCTCGGTCACTCACACCACAATGTGGGGCGCATTAGTTTACATGTGGCAGATATAGCATAGGTGCCGAATGTTTTTGGTCATTTCTACGGTACAAACCCTCCCCCCCGTGCAGCCTCATAATTCCCTGAAATCTTAAAATATTTGACTTGCTCGTTGAACAGGCACAAACCAACATTTGAAGGTTTCTTTAAAATTGTATGTAATTTCCAGTAACCAATTGTCCTTGCTGCGTTTTATGACAGTAAGTTAGATTTATCGATTTATTTGGTTGATAACCAAACTTTAGCGATTGCTCAGATTGAAATCAGGCAATCTGATTGGTCAGTCAAGATGAGGCTTCAAGGGGGTTCGTGCTGTTGACACAGGTAAAAAATCCGGCACCAATGATGCAAGTCCAGGGTTGACCCGCCGCGGCAGGTTAGAGCTGTCCCAAGTTCATGTAAACGGAACCTTGGCCAAATGCAAAGGCACTTTTGGACATTCGGTTCCACTCCATAATCGTGGGCTTTAAAGGGGCCACTGCAACCGGCAAGCTTTGCGACTACATCCCTCTGTGGTCTCTTTGTTGTCGAAATTTTAATGGTCCACTAAAACGGCCGACAGAAAAGAGATGGGACGTGCAAGGCATACCGGTTGCGAAGGCCCCTTTAAGAAACACGGTAGTTGTTGTTCCTACAACAGCTTTGCGCCTCCCTGTTTGCCTGTGCCCGGCTTTCCTTCTATTTCTGTGTCCTGCAAACGTCAGTGACGGTACAATAACCTCCACGGGCACAAGGACATAGGGAGTAACAAAAACGCTGTAGGAACAACAAATACTGCGTTTCTTAAAGCCCATGCTACAGGGTGTTTCAGAAAAAACGCTACCGAACTAAGATTGAAAATTTAGGAAAAATGATACGATTTGGATAGATGTAATGGATACCATTTGAAAGCACAATCTATCTTCTTTCCAATGATATGTAGTTTGGATACATTAGTGGAATTATTTATCATTTAATTGATATTTTAGCAAGTATGCCCTATTTTAGATGGATCATGCTGCAGTAAGAGCAAAATCAAGACCTTTTTTACCGTAAAATGTTACAAAACACATTTGTAAGAATATTTCAGGCCTAGAAGCACTTGAAGTTATGCCCTTAGGTAGGAAACAGACACATTTACTCGATGAGATGCATTTATTAAAATGATAAAATAAGCTCTCACAAATATGAGTTTTGGCTTATGTCCTACCACTGTCCTGCATCTAAAATAGGCCATACGTACTAAGTCGTCAATTAAGGGATGAATACTTCAATTGACCTGCCCAAGCTGGATATCATTTGAAAGAAGATAGATTGTGCTTTCAGATGGTAATCCGTCAAATTAATTCAAATGTCATTATTTTCTGAAGAATCTTGAAAAAAAGTGAGTTGCGTTTGTTTTTAAACACCCTGTTTAAATATTATTTGAACATAACATACCGACAATTACAATAAACACAATTAAATACTATTTCTATCACTTTCTACTGAAACTACGAAAGAAAGTTTTGGTTTCTCTACACTTCGGATTGATACACATCGGACATCGTAATGGAAGTTGTTTGGAACATGTTTCTCCTGAATCCATATGTGATTTGACAAGATCTGCCATTGCCTAGGAAAAAAAACAGATGCGTGAAATCTTTAAAAAAGCTCGTCTCTCTCCCTCTCTTAAGCCTTGGTTAAACGCATCCGACATTTCATCCAACATTTACTTCCAAAAAAATTGAAAGTTCATCGATGAGTGATTTCATCCAACATTACATCCAACATTTCTAGTAAAATCCATGATAGTTATTCGCTTGCGCAGCGACATGTATACAAATGATAAAAAAGATGCGTAATGCAAAATAAAAATTAGAGTGGCTGAACTCGAAAGCAACATGTTGAAAATGATTGAAAAATGGCGGTCGAGACAGAATATCAACGTTTTAGAACGTTCTGCGCATGCCCAAAAATGAAATGTTGGGTGAAATGTTGGACGAAGCGGTCAAACGCATCCAACATTCCATCCAACATTTAAAAGCAAAATCTGTTTTTGATCTCGATCGAACTTCATCCAACATCACTTTGCAAATGTTGGATGACCCAACATGGGTGGTCAAACGCATCCAACATTTCATTTAACATGCTGAAAACAAATGTTGGATGAAATGTTGGATGCGTTTGACCGGGGCTTTACGCTCCTCCGTCCGTTGTGGACACTGCGCGGTCTACTACTATCTTCCAGATGTGTCTATGTCTTGCAATTTCTTTATGATCGTTTATTACGACGCTTCTTGTTGTCAAAGGTTATTACTTCTTTCTTTGCACTGAATGGCTCGAAAGGAACTTCGGGTACTTTGCTATAGTGCTTCATACCACATTGCAGACATTCATAAACTATTGTCTTCTTTAAAATTATACCATGTTTCTTCAAAAAGTTCAAAAAATGTTTTCAGACATTTTCTTGAATTCTTAAAAACGAAGAAAAACCCTCTATTTCTGAAAGTATTGAGGATTTCAGAAATTTCCAACGTTGGAGCTATAGCAAGGTAGCTTAAACCATGGGTGGTTAGACACTGCATGTGTGCTTTTACGGAGGAGCGGAGAAAAATATGCTAATATGCTCTGCGGAGGAAAACATATATGTATATAGTTCTGCGGAGGAGGTCAACAGAACGTCCTTAACAACAGAACTTTCAAAATGGCGGCTGACACAAAGATAGGAAACAGAATCACTCTTATCATGAAGGCAATGTAAGTACAACCGCGGTGTCTAAGTACCCATGCTTAAGGTTACGGTAAACGTTTGTAGCACTAGATTGGGTTTTCTCTCCCCAAAAGCCAAATTATTAGCGGGGTCTAGTTGAACTATACATCATTCGATGCGTAAGAATGTAGGGATTCTAACCATATCAAAATAATTGGCAAAGCATGTAAAAGGATATTTTCCAGGCAACTTTATTGCTTAAGAGAGTATACCTCACTCAAAAGCTATTTTGTACCATTGCGTTTAACATAACAAAATCTTACTTCTATCAACAGGAAGTGCAGACTCTAAGCTACCAAAGTGTGTCTCAGATTCTTTAAAGTCCTCCTTCCCTTGATAATACACGCTGTCATAAATTTGGAAATAACTTTTCTGCCCTCGTACAGTTGTATTTGGCTATAAAAGGCGGACCAGAGGACATGCGAAGGTTCTGAGACACACTTTGCTTGCCTGAAGCCTGCTCTGGTAGTGTGCAAAATGTGGAGCCATTCGATTGGTTTCTAGGGTACAAAATAGCTTTTTCGTATCTGTACCTAGTGAATTTGCAAGTCCTGAAAAAAGAGAATTTACTGATGGCACTTCCAAATGTAAACACCAAGGTCACATAAGCCACACTGTAATCCGGGTCAAGCAATTACCGCTTAAAAAGCAATCAATCCATTTAAACAAAGGAATCGATACATAAAATGTGGTTTCATGTTTATTTTGTAACACACGATCGACTTAATAGGTCAAAAAGCTAGGATTATAATTTAAACCACACAGAAAAACTTTGCGCGAGAAGTTGTAACATCCTTCCTTCGAACAAGAATTCTACTTGTTCAACATGTCTGTTACTTCCAAAGATGGTATCTTTGTGTTTCTTAAAAGTTGGGTTTGTGAGATTTGAAAAAATCCGAAAATTGGCTTTTTCGGCCTACAAACGTTTACCGTAACCTTAAACAAACAAAAAAGACTTCAAAATTTAACGTACAAATCCGGGGTTTATAAAATTGTTAGAAAACAAACTTACCAACGGCTAAAGTAAAATTGCAACTTTTTCCCTTTTTCCCCACATTTTGATGTTCCTAACAGCTGTCAGTTTGTTAAACACTTTTAATAGGTTAGGCTAAATGTCACCTCTACATTCCTAGAGTACGCTACAAGGAGGTTAGCCACGATTTAGAGGCAAGAAAACAATGAAGCAGTCTCGTTCGTGCTGAACGTGACGTCAGAGCGCACCGAACTTCTAACGAAATGACGTCACTGGGCACTAGTCGCTTATTTGAACATGGGTAGTTAGACACCGCGGTTGTATTTACATTGCCTTCATGATAAGAGCGACTCTGTTTCCTATCTTTGTGTCAGCCAACATTTTGAAAGTTCTGTTGTTAAGGACGTTCTGCTTACCTCCTCCGCAGAACTATATACATATATGTTTTCCTCCGCAGAGCATATTCGCATATTTTTCTCCGCTCCTCCGTAAAAGCATACATGCAGTGTCTAACCACCCATGGTTTAAGCTACCTTGCTATAGCTCCAACGTTGGAAATTTCTGAAATCCTCAATACTTTCAGAAATAGAGGGTTTTTCTTCGTTTTTAAGAATTCAAGAAAATGTCAGTATGATATTAACATACCGGGCGAGTCAATAAAAACAATTCCCATTTGCAAGGCTACTTACTGCTCCCTGGATTTAAAGACAGTAATATTGGCAAATATATTATTTAATGGTGGACATGTTCAAATCGATATTAAAATTTACCTTACTGAAATCTGCCACCCCGCTCTAAAATTATCAGCGATTTTCTCGAGAAAGCCCTTTAAGAAACCTTTAAAACAGACCTAAAATCCCGATCAAGTTTTCTAAATATTTCTGCCTTACAGCAATGGCTTTCACATACTTTTGCACCTGTTATCCCTTTGGGAGAATAAAAGTGTCATCCTGGGAGCATAACAGCATTATTCCGGATGATATCATCTTCCCATGAGCATAACAGTGCTAAAACGTGTTGAAGTAATAGCTTATTAGGCAGAAATATCAGCAAAATTTGGTCGCGATTTTAATTCTGTTTTGAAGGTTTCTTAAAGGGGCTTTCTCGGGAAAATCCCTCACAATTTCACAACAAAGTGGCCGATTTCAGTCAGGTAAATTTTAAAATTGATTTGAACATGTCCACCATTAAATTATATATTTGCCAATATTATTACATTGATATCCAGGGAGCAGTGGCCTTTCAAACGGGGATCGTTTTTATTAACTTACCCGGTAACATAACAGCATTAGGGAACAGTTGCTTTGATCATTAGGGAACAGTTATAGAATAAAATTCTGTGTTAAATAGACTAAAATTCCAAGATTGAAAGCGCTAAACGTATCGGGCATAACCCTTCATCAGTAGACTCAGATGGAGATAAGGATCAGGACTACTGACGAAGAGTTATGCCCGATACGTTTAGTGCTTTCAATCTTGGAGTTTTAGTCTATTTAACACAGAATTGTAAGTATATTTGCTGAAACTATTGCCACACGTCGCTCGCAACATATTATTACAACAGTTATAGAAGCCTTGCAAAGGCCAAGCGTCTTTTCTGATTCACCTGGTATAACCTAATCAGGATTAAGGAAGTCGTATTTAAATCAAATTATCAAGTCAGAACACGAGTGCGAGGACACTATTATATTAGATTAATTACACTAAATTAGGGGCTGATTATATAAGAGTTTTCAGCCAGTTTTTAACTTTCGCCTGGCTGAAAAGTCAGCCTGGTGTTGCGGTCAAAGTCTTGCAAAAACAAAGTTGTGATTACGAGATAAAAGTTTCAGCCCGGTTTGCCGGACTGAAATTTAAGCCCGCTTTTAATAAACGGGCTAGGATTTTTAGCTCGACCAAACAGCCTGACAAATTCCATGTGATTCCATATAATCGCAAATGATAATTTTTAACCGGGCTGGAATTACTGGAGCATGCGCATTTAATTTTGAAACGATTTCCCATCCAAAATATGGACTTCTTCAACCTTGGTTGAAACCACCATATAATCGATTCAAATTCCAGCCCGGTTAAAGTTATAAACGGGCTGAAAGCTCTCATATAATCAGCTCCTTAGATTCTTTGCCTACCTTGAAATGCCATAAATCTCTCTTTCTTCGCATTGACAGCCGTTCTCGGCCATACTTGCTCGTATTAAGTTGGAGTTCTCTGCCGTATGTTGTGGCCTAAACCACAATTTTCAAATTAACGATTCTACCCCTCCTGCGCAATTTTGTCCTATGCACGGTTTTCAAGATCGACTTTGCGTAGGACAAACTTTCGCAGGGGGGATATAATCGCTACTTTGAAAATGGCGGTTTAGGCCACAACATATGACAGAGAACTCCAACTTACTACCAGAAAATATGGCTGAGTAAGGCTGTCAAGGTGAAGGAAGAGAGATTTATGGAATTTCAAGGTAGGCAAAGAATCTAATTTAGTATAATTAATATAATATAATAGTGTCCCCGCACTCGTGGTCAAAAAAGCCAAAAACGGTTCATACAGTTATCGACAATATAAGGCTGAGATGAGATAATGATAAAGATAATGGCTGCCAGAGCACTTTATCATTCAATTCAATGCGGAAAACTGGGACTCGTGTAATCAGTCTACCAGAACACGCGGAAATCACTCTAGACGGACATCTCTGCAACTGATTTATCAAAAAATAATTTGAATAACTGCAGTAGTTTAGCATCCATTTCACTTGTTGTGAGGGTACTAGAAAAATCATCTAAAATGACCGAATTTTGTATCACGGGGGTTAGAAAGCGGCGACGTCATTGGTAGCATACGAGTAGACCCACTACGATTCTATCCCTCCTGCGCAATTTTGTCCTACGCAGGGTTTTCAAAATCGACTGTGCGTAGGACAAACTTGCGCAGGAGGGATATAATCGTTACTTTGAAATTTAACAATTTCAATCCTCTATTCAAATAATGCGTCTCAACAAAGGCAGCATAAATCAAGTTTCCAGGAAACTAAAAACCGCGGTAGCAAGCTTTTGCTCTTCGTTTCGTAGACCCTTTCCTCTTTTGGACAATGGGTCTACTCGTAGGCTATGTCATTGGCTGATTGGCGTGAAATTGGATAAATTTCGCGTACTCTGGCAACCAGTAAGGATTTGAGCATTATCTTGTTAAAAAAGAGTGTAAAAAATTCCTTAAAGAACGCCAATCAACCAGCATCCTTTGCGCGCTTCGCTTGTTGCCTTTCGACTGCGGCGGCCATTTTAATATGACAACATTCTCTGCAAAGCGTGACCGCAAAGGATGCTGGTTGACCGGCGTTCTTTAATACAAAAATTTGGTTAAACTGCAAAAATATTATTTTCAGATTTTGGTCACCTCGATATACTCTGTGCGCTGTTGTCGTTTTAAATAGATGGTAAATTCCTACTCAGCCTGTATAGCCATGTATCTGTAAAATCATGAGCAGAAAATATCGTTTAGATAATCTTACCTCAATAAACAATGTATTATCATTCATCGAGTTTGCACGGCGAACGTTAGCACCGACCTGAGAGCGAAAAAAATGTACCAAATTATTATTTTTTTATATAATCGGCTAAAATAAGCAAAACTCCAAAATTACATCTACTGTGCCTATCATGGCGGGAGTAGACACTAGGTCATCGGAGTTCCCACCATGAAAGGCACTTAGGGGCCGTTTACATGAGAAAGTCAAACCGGTTTGAAACTTCACCCCGATCTCAGTTGAACTCGGTGTCTGGTCAGAGCCCTATAAGTGTTTACATGGAAAACGCGATTTTAACTCAAACCGGGGTGAAACTCAACTCGGCATTTCAAATCGGTTTGAAATTTCACCCCGCTTTGAAAACATCATGTAAAAGCAAATTAGTCTCAAACCGGTTTGAGATTAAGTGGTCTCGGGTTCAAAGTTCACNCCATTTTCTATTTAATCACAGGAATTTCAGCCTTCTGTTATTAATGTAATACAACATTCGTATTTGATAACGTTAGACTTTAAAGCATTTATTCGAACATTAATTTGACTGATGAAGATCTACGATAGATCGAAAATTTTCAAACAAACTATTCTTGTTTTTTATGCGTATTATCAACTTGAAACAAGATTGATCAATCTTACTTGACGCTATAATAATAATAATAACAACAATAATAATAATAATAATAATAATAATAATAATAATAATAATAATAATAATAGTAATAATAACTTTTATAAAGCGCCAAAATCTATTAGAAATATATTCTTTAGCGCTGTACATTAACTGATAATCTGCATAACCATGCGCATCTGGGAGATGCTTTGCCATTACATCAAATAGTAAACTTGGGTGGATTAGGAACAGGATTGGGTCTAGGCAAGATCCTTGAGGAACGCCGTATTCAAGTTTAGTATTTTAATAGTTGAAAAGTGGATTAAATTATTTTTTCGGGAATTCTTTATTTAAAATTAAGATTTTGCATTGCAAACTACGAATAAATTCTCCAAATTAAGTTTAACTCTCAGCCAGACAACCGAATTGTAATTTTTCAAATCAGTTTGATAGTTTTTGCTGTACCATTTTTCAAACTACAATTTTCTGACTCACCCAGCATGCAATTGATGTGTGGGGTGGTAAAATGTAGCATAGGGCTCAAATCTTTAAAAAGGTGGGTGTAGAATTCTTTTACAATTTTCTTTGAATGAAATGGCTGGAAAGGAATTTAGGGTAATTTGCTGTAAATCTGCCGTGGAAAATTTTTTATATCTTGATTATTTTCAAAATGGGGGCTTTTACTGTATTTGAGGATGCGACGTCATCAAATTTCTAAGTCTTAAACCAGAAGAGTGACAGATTTCTGCTTGCCACCATATTGTAGACCTTAATAAACAATGGTTTTCTTGAAGATTGTATCATTTTCCTCTATAGATTTAGGATTTGCGATGATTTTAATTTTTCAAAATTTTCCATGAATTCTTTCAACAAGTATAAAAACGCCGCCATTTTGAAAATAATCAAGATATCAAAAATTGCCCACGGCAGATTTTCAGTAAAGTACCCGAAGTTCGTATCAAGCCATTGAATTCAAAGAAAAATGCAATAAAATTTTACAGCCACCTTTTTAAAGATTCGAAAGATTTGATCCCTATGCTGGCTGTACAAGATTTTAGTAAAACAAAGATGAAGATCAGCTAGCCAGTATCACAAATTCAATAAGAAATTCCATTCTAGTTGGCGCATGGCATAGAATTTCTTCAGCCTGAAGTGGGCTTACGTGTGTTTAGGCTAAACTTATCTAAAACTTGGGCTCGGAATCCAGCGGTATCTCCAAACAAAAGAGTTCAAACAAACAGAAAATATCTTCATTTGCAAGCAAGGGCGTCAAATATTAAAACAAGATTGCATGATTGGTTAGTGCCTCTTTTGTTTGATTTAATGGCTCGAAAGGAACGTATAGTTTTCTTTGACTATTTCGGAGTTACACCATTTTAAATGTTTTAACCAGTTTTGGGGTTGTGACGGTATCAAATCGCTAAATTCTAGACTATAAGAGCGACGGGTTTCTGCTTACTACCATATTGTAGGCCTTAATAACTATGGTTTTCTTGTAGGTACATTACATTGATTTTCCTCGATAACTTTATAATTGATGGTGCTTTTAATGTCTGTCAAAGCTTAAGAAACTTCCTCTCACACATCCTTTCATGAAAATAGAAACGTTGTAATCCTAAAAATAATGAAGAGATAACAGAAATGCTTTTTCTAGAAATATGGCAATTTACGCAAAGTTGGAGAGTGAGACTGAAGACGACAAACATGTTGTTTTTCATTTTTTCGACATATCCATATATTTGTGTATTAATTTAACGACATAAGCAGTATTTAGTGAAGGCCTAAGGCCAAATTATTAGACTCAAATCATTTTTGACTGTCGGGAACGTTTCGAATCAACCATGATTCATTATCAACCCATGAAAGTAAGAGTAAACAAGCTATTTCTAATCAACATGGTATTATCAAGATAGATGGAAAAACACTTATAAATCATGTACTTTAATTGTGAAAGGAGAAAAACATCGAGTTACGCAAAGTTCCCTTGAAGCAATTCCTTTGAAGGGATAGGGCCATAATATTATCTATACGATTAATTTTGAAGTTTTGCGAAGATTTGACGCCAAGGCTGTTCAAAATCTATTAAAATACAGTAAATCCCCGCCTATAACAACCTACTTTTTTAAGAGCCAGGCTGAATTAGGTTCTTATTTCAATTGTACTTTGATAAATTTCAGGGTATAAAGGTTCTTATTCGAAGGGTCCCTTGTGTAAACCTTTTAGGAGTTATTATCAAGAGATTTTCAACCATATTATTTGTTTGGCAATGTTATTAAGGACCTAATAACTAATGGTAAGCTTACAAATAACAGGGGAGGAGGTTTTGATTCTAGAAGCCAACTGGGACAAAAACAAACTTAACAAGGATGATGAAAAAATTAAATTTATTACTCTTGTAATAAGAACATATGTTTTCATCAGACTGAAACAGGTTCTTAATTGCGAGGTGCATAATTTAGGAAAAACAGCATGTAGGTTCTTATTTGTGTAGGTTCTTATATGCGGGGATTTACTGTAGCATGCTTACCTTTTTTCCTAAGACTTGAGCATATTCAATGTCGAGCTCAAATAAAGTTTCTATATGATCAGATGTGAATGCAATTGGCACTAATAAGATATTTTTGCGACCATTCCTTACAAGACCTTCAATAGCATCTGATGTTTGTGGTCCCAGCCATGCTGCAGGGCCAACCTGAGGAGAGAGAAAGCAAATCTAAGGCCCCGTTCACACTGCTCCGTATTCATATGAAAATGGATAAAAAATTATCCGTTTTCACCTTGCGTTCACACTGCTCTATCCTGAAAACGGAGACTTTTGAAAACGCACTTTGAAAACGGATACTTTTGAAAACGGAGACTTTTGAAAACGCAAAAACGCAGTGTAAACACCGAAAACGCAAAAACGGATACTTTTGAAAACGCTAGCAACTACAACAACACAACAAAATGCTTAGCACGTGCCAATTTCGACAAGTTCTCAACATTGCTGAGTCACTCAAGGCTAATCTAATGCTTGGAGAAATCTTTGAAAAGTTTGTCACCAATTTTCAGGGCATTAAACGTTGGTCTCGTTTTGATAGTGTTTTCTTTTTTATCCGGAGCAGTGTGAACGCTTCATCATTTTCCCAGCGTTTTCATAATTACCAAAAGCAGTGTGAACGGGTAAAACGAATCAAAATGAAAACGGATAAAAACGAATACGGAGCAATGTGAACATAGCCAGCATAGGTGACATTCGTCTTGCAACACATAATCAACGAATTTTTTCAAAATAATTAATATATCAAATTAAAGCTGAGATTCTCCCGTTTCTTATGGTGTAATTTTATTCTGAGTTTGTTTGGTTTTGGAAGGCTGGTTGATCCACGAGGAAGGGGGAATAATTTGAAAAAAAAGCAAATGCCACAGACGAATGCAGCGAATGTCACCTGTGCTCCTTCCTCGTGGATCAACCAGCCTTCCAAAACCAAACAAACTCAGAATAAAATCACACCATAAGAAACGGGAGAATTTCAGCTTTAATTTGATATATTAATTATTTTGAAAATTTTTGTTGATTATGTGTTGCAAGACGAATGTCACCTGTGCTTGTTGCAAGACGAATGTCACCTGTGCTAACATAGCCTAAGAATCTAGAATTAAAGACTCATTGCCAACTGGCATGCTTTGGGCGGATCAACTATACAATATTTCAATTCTCGACTGTCAACTCATACACGAACTCTATCAAACTTTTGACTCAAATGGCCCTATGAAACTCAAAGTCGTAGACACGAGAACGGATCTAGTTGGTTCCGTTCTTTTTTGGATCCGATCAGAAATTTTGACCTCCTGCGCACAAGAACCAATCCCAAACAGTTTTGCTTTTAAACGGGGGTCGGATCCACTTTGTTGAGACATGTGCAGTGTTCTTGTTAAGATTTGGCGCCTGCCAGACACAATAGCAAACTTCCATCCGTTCCCGTTTGGATTAAGAACTTTGCGTTAACACGGGAGCCAAATGGGAGGGTTTTTTTAGCGGAGCCAAATTAGCACGGGTCCCCAAATGGATCAGATCCATGCGTTCCCGTGTGCACGCAAGGCCTATCCGTACCAATTTGGGATCTGATGCATATGGATCCGTTCTCTTATGCACGGGGTCTTAGAGGTAATTTACCAATATCAAACAAACACAAATAAAAAAGCCCGCATTCAAGCTTTTCCATAATGTGATCTAAAATCATTTATTGCAACTGATTGAATTCGAGTATTGCAAGAGAAGATCTAAAAATAATAAATTTCTGTGCTAAATAAACTAAAATGCGAAGATTGAAATCTAGCGCCAAATTAATTGCGTATTTAAATCTTGGCATTTTCGTTTATTTAACGCAGAAATTTATGTTTATTTGCTGAAGCTATTGCCATACGTCCCTCTCAACATATTATTACATTCAAAAATAATAAAGCTTCAAAAAATCATCCCTGTTTGAAAAGTCACCAAAATTAAGGCCGATTTTCAGATTTCCTTTTTTAGCAAGTAAAAGGAGTACCAACTTATTTTCCCAGATATGGCTGATCTTGTGATTGTCTTAAAAATTAGCAGGTTCAATTCATTTTAGAACTGCCTGGTTTTAAAGCACACTGCAAAAAGCACTGATGATAGTCAGATTCATTCAATCAAATAATCAATCAACCAATCAATCAATCAATCGATCGATCGATCGATCGATCAATCAATCAATCAATAACTTCATTAATGTGTCAAAATATTTAGCGTACAAGCTAATTGGGGACACAACGAAAAGGTATAAAACATTAAAAGTATAATAAAATATATTAAATTACAATATGTTTGGTAAAACTACCGGGTGCGCCAAAAAGAATCACCCACCCACGACAGGCCACGCCAAATCGCACACCGGACCGACCCCAAAGACCCACGACCCAATCCTCAGCCAAGATCCCGAATCAGATGCCAGCACCACTAGCATCTAACTCAGGATCCCAGCCAAAGACCAAGCCACAAAAACCGGTCCAGCGCACGACCCATCGCCGCCCGCCAGACGCAGATAGCCCCCTCCGGAACACCCGGGTATCCTAAAATCGTCCTTTAAAAAATTCTATGTATAACTAAATTATAGTCTACAGTCCAAAAGTGTTTCTTTGTCCATTCTTCTTATATTTCTTTTGAACTGGTTCATTGTTGGCACCTCCTTAATTGTGGGCAGATTAATTTATATTTATATGTCAAGCTTCTAATTTGTCATAAATGAAAGAAAGAGCGCACACTATCACTAGAGACTTCAGGGTTAATGAAAAAGCACAAAATTTTGTCTCTTAGACAAGATTGACTATTTTTCTTAGAAAGTATAGCTCAAAATAATGCTTTTCAGCGTGCACTTCTTTGACCTTTAACCTTAACCTTAACCTTCTTTGACCTTTAACACACATTTTATCATCTTTAAATCTTTCTGGGTCATTGACGAAACAAATCAAACAGAAAATCTTATCATAAGTTTGATTATCGAATTTTCGTATTTTGTTCTCTTTATATATTCCATTAAAACTTTTACAAAACATATTACAGATTATTCTACCTACAAAAAAACTTTACAATACTACCAGGACGATACCATGGGGAGCAAAAGACTATGACTACCCCATGGACATTACATTAAAAACCTTAAGCTAAATACAATTATACATAAATACTACATATGATTAAAAACTAAAAAATACTGTACTAGAATCTGTCTAGCATTAGATGTCAGGTCAAGATTTCGATAATGTTTTAAACAGGGGTAATTTTTTGGGACACCCGGTACATGAAATGGAAACTGAAATCACGTACCTTTGATTGCCAACAGAGCCTATAGGAGTGCGAAAATTCTAGCTCCTCCATTACCCTCTGCACAGTAGCACCGACCTCCTGTGGATAAGGATCCCCTCTATTGACAACCTATGGTATGAACGACATCATGAGCGTCATATCTCTATAAAATATTGCGCAATCGTCACTACAGTCGATTCCTATCGAAATCGCCACTTCCGTTTGATTTGATAGCTTGAAAGGATATTTAGGTACAGTAAATCCCCACGTATAAGAACCTACCGGGTGTCCCAAAAAAAGTATACAGATATGGTCAACCCTAACGATCAGAATTTAGCAGGGATCAATCCGAAATCATTTTTAAAACAATACTCGATAGTTAACTTGAACATAGATACCTTGTTTGTCTACATTGGTGCTTTGAGAGTAGAAATATTAATCTTCAAAGGACAGATTTGCCTCCACCTCCAAACCAGAGCTTTCGCGTTTTGGCCTAAGCAAATTCTTACAGCACAGCGAATAAATCAACAACAATTTGAACCAGGAGGAAACAAATTAAAAACTGCACAACAAATGCGTTTCACACACTATAATTAACGTGACGCTTATCATCAAGGGAGCTCCGAAGCAAACTTTATTAATTTTAAGTAAAACAAATTGTGAATATTACTTAGGCCAAAACGCCAAAGCTCTGGTTGGGATGGCAAATTTGTCCTTTGAAGATTTATATCTCTACTCTCAAAGCACCAATGCAGACAAACAAGGTATCTATGTTCAAGTTAACTATCCAGTAATGTTTTAAAAATGATTTCTGATTGATTCATGCTAAATTCTGATCGTTAGGGTTGACCAAATCTGTATACTTTTTTTTGGGACATCCGGTACTTTTTTGAAAGCCAGACAGAATTGAGTTCTTATTTTAAAGGTACTTATCTTAATTTCAGGGTATAAAGGTTCTATTCGAAGGGTCCCCCTGTATCAGGTCCTGCTTCATAGCAGCAAATTCATTTTGCTGAGCAAGTTTATCTGTATAAATATGGTTTTATTATTATTATGATTATAAACATCTTATAGAGGTCCTCACCAAGAGATTTTCAGGCCTGTTCTTTGTTTTCACAATGTTATTAAGGACCTACAAACTAATTCCAAGCTTACAAATAGCAAAGGAGGAGGCTCGGATTTTAACAGCCAGCTGGGACACAAATGAACTTAATAAGGATAATGAAAAATCACCTTGTCATAAGAACGTATTCTTCCATTAACTGAAACAGGTTCTTAATTACGAGGTGCATAATTTAGGAAAAACAGCCGGTATGTTCTTACTTTTGTAGGTTCTTATATGTGGGGATTTACTGTACTTTGCTATGATTGAATTTGGCAATTTTTGATATCCTGATTCTTGTCTGATGTTTGAAAAAGTTTCGAGGTTGTGACGTCATAAAATTGACAAATCGTCAACCGGAAAAGCTACATATTTCTCCTTATAATATTTTCTGATAGTGTAAAGATTTCTGCTTATATTATAGACTTCCATAAACTATGGTTTTCTTGAAAATTACCGCTTTTCCTCTATTGCTTTAAATTTACGATTATTTTAATTTTTTCTCGAAACTTTCAACCAAGAAGCAATGTCAGCTATTCTGCAAAGCAGTCAGGATTGAACGATATTTTTATACATTTTGAAGAAATCTGAAGAATTGAAAAGGCATTGAAATTAAAGTGAATGACCTGAGCGAAATAGCATAGGTTCCAAATCTTTAAAAAGGTCGGCGTAAAATTCTATGACCTATTTCCTTTAATTGAATGGCTTGATGTTGACCTCATTGTGTCATAACTCCGCGATTGCTTGTTGGATCCTGGAAAGCAAGGTCTCAAACTTTAAGTTGAAGCTTTCTCTGTTCAAAAATATCAAAAACATGAAAATTGAGATCATAGCTCCTCCACAAAAGCAGTAGAAACAGAGTACAGTCATTTAAGACAGGATAGGGTTCAAATCATTAGAAAATGTGGTCTACAATTCTATTGCCTTTTTCTTGGAACAGATTGGCTTTAAAGGAGCTTAGGGAATTCTACCGTGTGAAATTTTTGATATCTTGATTATTTTCAAAATGGCGGCATTTATTATATTTGAGGTTGTGACGTCGTCAAATTTTTGAATTGTAAACCAGAATAAACCAGAAGTGCGACATATTTCTACTTGCCACCATATTGTAGCCTGCGTGCAGACTCACAGTGCGTGCGGAGGAGGAAAAAGGAGATTGTAGACCTTCATAAAACGATTGTATCGTTTTTCCTCTATTAATTTAGGATTTCTGATGATTTTAATTTTTCAGAACTTTTAATGAAATCTTTCAATAAAAAGAAAAACGCTACTATTTTGAAAATAATCAAGACATCAAAACATGCCCACGGCAGATTTACAGCAAAGTACCCTAAGTTCAATTCAAGCCCTTCAATTCAAAGAAAGCGATAATACAATTTTATACCACCGTTACAAAGATTTGAGCCCTATCCTGTACAAGACTACTTACAGACATTGGGAGCGAATGTGCAGAGAACATAATCACGACATCATCTTTGATGCCCTGTTCTTCAAATCTCTTCAGTTCTTCTTTGATGCTGTCTGCAAATGCCTAAACATTGAAATTAAACTGTTTTGAGCTTGAAACTAGAAGTGCACCAGGTGAGTCATGAGGGTACAGGCGTTTGAAAGGAGTGTAGCTCTCAAACCATTTTTCTGATTACACCTTTGTAGCTAACATATCAACTCAGATAAGAAAATATAGTTTGTCCAAATCTATAATACCGTTCTAATATTACAAGCGATTTTATAAAAATGATTCATCTCAAAATCCTTCAAAACAGGCCTAAAAGCGTTGATCAAATTTGCCCCACAGCAAAACATTATTCATAAAACATTTGGGGTTCTCAAAGTCAAAGATCAATTTGAAACCAAAATCCTCAAAATTATGCACCAAGAAAAATTCAATACAAACTCCCTTCCTCTAATCTTCCAGAGCTATTTTGAGACAAATGAAGGTAAACATAAATATATAACTAGGCAGAATACGGATTTTAGAATCGATAAAGCAAAGAGACGCTGGGGAAATTCCAAGATAAAAAACATAGGTGCCAGATTATGGAATAACTTACCTAAGCTACTCAAGACAATTTCTTCTCAAAAACATTTTGTCAAAAAAATAAAAATAGATATTTTTTCTAAATATTAACAATTTATCACATCTAAAATTATAAAATCGCAAAGCCTATCTGTATCTTAACATTTTCCATCGCGTATTTCTCCCTTGTATCTTAGTTTTGTATCCCTTATATACTATGTTGTATTTTGTTCTGTTTTTTAAGCGACCCAGGCTAGATAAGCATTTGCTTTTCCTGGGTTGCATAAGATTCCCTGTATTAGGTTGGAATTCTTATGAAAATTGTTGACTTTGACTTGACTTGACAGCTATCATAATCAAATTCTATCTGACTATCTTGTCGCTTGTCGCTCAAACGTTTACTAGGTATATAAAGACTGCTACATAATCGTATCCACCTGAGATGTCATTCAGCCTTTTTTCGTCTATTTTCTAATGTCACGATAGACTTATTGCAATCGTCTTAGTTTCGCTCCTTGATGGACTGATAATCGCTACAACTAGTTGAAGTGAAGTGCCTTCATCCAATTCAATAAACGAAGCGAAACTGGGACTGAGGTAGTCAGTCTAATGCCACGATGATGGATTGCTAGTAAACCTGATCAATGATTTTAGGCCTGTTTTGAAGCATCTTGTTCTGATCAATGGATTTATAATAAATTAGTTGCATCAGATGCATATTTTCATGGTTTTCATGGTTGTCGTATTGTAGAAGATTTACATCTTCTACAATACGACAAGAGAGCAATCGTCTGTTTTGTTGTTGTCTATTTTCCGCTTTCATGGGGCTGGATTACTAGCAAATTTGACAAAGGATCGTAGATCTTAGACCTGTTATGAAGGATTTTGATACGAAGCATCTTTACAAAATTACTTGTAATTTGAGGACGATAGGACCGAAACTTATAAACTAAATCATCTTAACTAACTTGGTATGTTAGCTACACAGGTAATGTCCGCATAGGCATCAAAGCTTTAAAAAAGATTGCATGGATGGTTATCGAATCTTCCTTTTGATTTAATGGCTTGACAGGAAGTTCCGGTACTTCGCTATTATTTTTCATTGGAACTTTTTGATATCTTGATTATTTTCAGAATTACAGCACTTTGTGTATTTCAACCAGTTCTGAGGTTGTGACGTCATCAAATTGCTAAATCAAAAACCAGAAAAGCTACAGATTTCTGCTTACCGCCATGTTGTAGACCTTCATAAACTATGGTTTTCTTGAGCATTGTACCGTTTTTCCTCCATTAATTTAGGACTTACGATGATTTTAATTTTCTTCAAAACCTATCATGATTTTTTCAAACAAAAAGAACAATTCTGTAATTCTGAAAACAATCAAGATGTCAAAACGTTCCGATGAACAATAATAGCAAAGTACCTGAAGTTCCGCTTAAGCTATACAATCAAAGAGAAGATTCAATAACCTTCCGTACAATCTTTTTAAAGATTTGATGCCTATGCTGGTATTACCAGTTTATGAGAATCTGAAAAATGGTTCGAGAAGGTTAAATTTCAACCAATCAAATGCATTCGATTCGTTGGATTAACCAATTAGAACGTAGCATTCAGGCTTTCAAACGTCTATACATTTTGACTCAACCAGAGCATAGGTTCCAAATCTTTAAATTGGCGTAAAAAGATTGATGTAAAATTCTGTGACCTATTTCTTTGAATTAAATGGCTTGAAAGAAACTTTAGCTACTTTGCTATAATTCTACCGTTGGACTTTTCAGAAATCTTCAAAATTTTCAAAATTACAGCGAATTTCATATTTCAACTCATTTGAGGGTGTGACGTCATCAAATTTCTAAATCGAAAACCAGAAGAGTGAAAGACTTTTGCTTGACGCTATATTGTAGACATTCATAAACTATGTTTTTTCTGGAAAATTATTCCATGTTTCCTCAAAATTTAGAAATTACGATGGTTTTAATTTTTTTTCAAAATTTTTCTTAAATTCTTAAAAAAGAAAAAAACCGCCCTAATTCTGAAAATATGGAAGATTTCTGAAAAGTCCAACGGTAGAATTATAACAAACTATTTAAAGTTCCTTTCAAGCCATCCCATTCAAAGAAATAGGTCACAGTATTTTACACCGACCTTTTTAGAGATTTTTCTTTATATTCAATTAAAAATTTACAATACAAGATACTATTAACACTACTTACAAACTACTATACGATACTACAAGGACGATACCATAGAGAGCAAAAGGCTATGGCTACTCTATGGCCATTACATAGAAAACTAATAATTTGTTTCAAATTAGATTTCACATGAAAATGTCTGCGAATGGAACAATTTAGGTGATATTGCATGAGCAATTTTACGTTATCGCAAATCTCACGTGATATCTAATTTGAGACAGACATTTAAAACAACATAAAATTACATACAACTTTTACAACAACAACAAAAAAGGAAATATACGAGAAGGGTTTTAAAGATATGGAACCTTTGCTCTCGCCCAGTATGATAAAAAGGTAAAATTGGACTTACTAAATTTACATTTACGAATTACTATCATACTTGCACAACAACCGGGAGTCCAAAAATTGTCAGAAAAATTTTTAAACGTAATTCAAGAATCCTTGTCATAAATGAGCTAAAAAAAGTTTTAAACGGGGATGGCTCAACGGTAGCGCGCTTGACTACCAACCTGAGGGTTGGTGGTTCGAGTCCCCGCCCTGTCGAACCTGCTACGTAGAGTGAGGAGAGTCGCCAACTCTCTGTAATTCCAGGCTAAAGGAATCGCGAGGTGTGGTCACATCGAGAGGAAGGACCAGGACATTGCTCGATAAGCTTAGCTTTTCAGTGTCCTAAAAACNGGATTCCGGATTCCGTGCTTTAAAGATTGCCCTACACTTTCCGGATTCCGTGCTTTAAAGATTGCCCATTAAAAATTCGATTAAAAGATTAAAGATTCGATTCATAAATTGATAACAATCTGACCTTCTTTTCTCGAGGAAGAAAGAATGACCCAAACGCATAACTCTAAGGATTAATCTTTTGTCAGTTATTAGGCAACATGAAGCTAATTATAAGAAGTATTTAGACCAGACAAATAAACCTTTCTCGAACAACATTTTCGCCAACAAAAGGATGAGGTATGATTTACCTAAAGGCTAATTCAGAACTGCACCTGTGCCTGCCTATACATGCCCTATGGGAGGTGCACTTCTGCATTAGGGTGATATCATCGTTAGGGTTGAGGGGTTGCCTAAAACTCTCTACCTGACCACGTGTTCCATAGTCGGTATTCCATATTTCGGATTCCGTGGTTTAAAGATTGCCCTACATTCATTCATAACATTATTTCATATTACATATTCATTCATAACATTATTTCATATTACATATTATTACACTTTCCGGATTCCGGATTCCGGATTCCGTGGTTTAAAGATTGCCATACATTTTCCGGATTCCGGATTCCGGATTCCGTGGTTTAAAGATTGCCCTACACTTTCCGGATTCCGGATTCCGGATTCCGGATTCCGTGCTTTAAAGATAGCCGATGCAACCGCGCCATTGCTGGCCAAAACAATTTTCATACAGTATGAGAGTCACCGTGAGACAAACAAGAACAGATTATGTAACACAATAGCATCAGTTGCTTTGGATTGACACCGCAATTCAAGCGATTATCGATTGCAGACAAAAGAAATTGTCTCGACCAGTAATTCAAAACAAAGCAAGCCGCAAAAGTTGTTGTGAAACCCCGGCAGCTAGCTTGCTCGTTGTGCATTCCAGAAATGGTTTTTAAGAGAAGACATGGGTATATATCGAAAGAAGAAGGATATATCTAAACATCCGCCTCGGGAATTCTTTTTCTTTGGCTCAGAAGCAGAGCAATAAGTGTTTTAATTTCACCCAAAAAATAAGAGAATTGAATCGCCTACCAATCGGCTTCTGAACCAACAAATAAAATGCCCTTGGAAGAGATTTAGATATATCCTTCTTCTTTCGATATGTACTCATGACTTCTGTTAAAAACCACCTTTCGCGTGCACAAGGCAACAGTTTGCCCTTCTGGTTTCAGGGCAACGTTTGCGGCTTTGTTTGTTTTGAATTACTGGTCGAGAGAATTTCTTTTGTCTGCAATCGCTAATCGCTTTGAATTGCGGTGTCAATCCAAAGCAACTGATGCATTGTGTTACAAAATCTGTCCTTGTTCGTGAGATTGCAAAAGATCACGAGGAGCACAGGGTCTTTAAACTACCAAGTGAATACAGTAATTTATATTTTTATATCAACTATATCAATGCATTTGTCCTTCCAAAAAAGAACCTGTACAAAATTCAGGTTGAAAGGTTCTTACATGATAAAAGAGTAGATATTAAAGATTTCAGGATTATTAAAGATACAAAACTGTTGATAGGTCCACAGGAATTCAAGGCCACCGGTTAGACTTATGACCTTGAGGCTTGAGTCCCTTGTTTCCCTGCGTTCTTTAATTTGTTGAATTCTTTTATACTAAATTTTACCAGCAGCATAGCCTCAAATCTTGATTGGAAAAATTGTTATTAAATCTTCCTTTTGATTTAATGGCTCGAAAAGAACTTCAGGTACCTTGCTGTAATTGCGGTATTTTTTATATCTTCATTATATTCAGAATTACAGCGTTTTTGTTCTTATTGAAATAATTAATAAGGATTGTTTAAAGAATTAAAAAGTCGTAGACCCTAAACTAATTGAGGAAGAAGGCACAACCTAGACTTACGACGTGATTCCTTGTATTCGTTCATTTTTTTTAATCTGATGTTTTCATTTTCTCTCATACAAGGACTCACGACCAAACTGATTCTAAACAGAGACTAAAATCTGAAGAAAAAATCGAATGTCTTCTATCCTTCGAAGGTCGAAAGAAAAGTCGAATGTCGCTTCGAAAGTAGCTTCGAACGTCGCTTAGCTTCGAAAAGTCGAACTTTGATCTAATCAGCCAATCAAACGCTAAGAGTAGGCACGTGGTCTAACCTTATTAAGAAAGTCGAGATTTGATTGGATGCGCCCTAAATGCGGCGCATTAGGCCATTTTAGTCTCTGTTTTGAAGCTGTATTGTCATGAGTCTCAGTTTGAAGCCATAATATCATTCAATTCAATGCGGAAAACTGAGACTCATGTAATCAGTCTAGGCACAACCTTCAAGAAAACCAAACATAGGGCTCGAATCTTTTAAAAAGGTAAATGTAACATTCGTTTAAATTTTCTTCGAATTAAATGGCTTCAAAGGAACTTAGGGTAGTCGTGGAAATTTCTTGATACCTTGATTATTTCACAATGGCGGCATTTGTTATATTTTAATATATGACGTCATCAAATTTCTAAATCCTAAACCAAAAGAGCAGCAGATTTCTGCTTGCCACCATGACACGCATGTTACGATAACATCCAACAACCTTGAAAATCTAATTGAGAATGCCCAAAGAGAACTTCTCAATATTTCAGAATGGTTGAGAATTAATAAACTGACAGCCAATCCAAAGAAAACTGAATATATGTTGATTGGCCATCCCCGTAAAGTCAATAAAATGGATGTCTCTGAACGACTAACAGGCAATTTTTTAACATACTAAGTGGTGGGGGAATTGCCCCACCAGGCCCTACGACCTCCCCCACCACTGACGAGCAAAATGCCACATTTACCCCTAAATGTCTAGGCAACTATGGGGCCCTTTCAAAGATAAATGTGTCCCAAAATGCTGGTAAAAAGGTTGAACAGCTGCAGCATTTTATCCATTCGTTGAAATACCATTATATACGGTATACCGTATATAAAAAAGACTACCGGGTGTCCCAAAATGATGTATCGGCGTTTGCAAAAATGTATTATCATGACTGATGCACCGATTTGAATGAATAACAATCAGTTTGTAGCAGACAGATTAACTTAGATATAAAAATTCATTGCACTAAAATCCGTTATACCATTCTAAAATAACGGGTTATTTTGCTTCGGAACTATTTTTGAAGATAATTAAAAGAGAACTTCAAATTTTAACGACATTTTTCCGAAGTTTCATCTTCAAAAAACCAAAGTGGGCATGCTCATCCTTCAAGAAGCAAACCTAGTGAGAAATATGTATCTGTTGCATGTAAATACATATAGGTTGCTTATTTAAGTTCCTAAGAAGATAATTTATGCAACTGCAATCTTATCAAAGCTGAAAACAAGACCAAGTTTGATTGTAATTTTTGAGCTTTTCTCAAGATTTTCCAAAAAAGGTTTCTAGTAAATTGTCCATACCATTAGAGCGATATGCTCGACTTAAGTGGAAAAAAATTCTTCCACATCTAAGTTAGCCTTTGTGCTTTAAAATGCTTGGTGTTTTAGTCAAATCGGTGCATAATTCATGATCGTACGGTTCGGCAAACGCCGATACATAATTTTGGGACACCCGGTTTCCGGAAAGTTAATTGTGGTAACTCGCTTTGGTTAATAATCAATTTTTAAAACCCTTTTTTAGAGACATCACAATTGTGTCAAGTCTTGAAGCCGAAGGCCTCAATCCTAAAATTGTTTTGTATCTGAACAGTATGATCATGATCTCATGAAAATCTTGCTGAATGTTTGTTTGTAACCTTATTTTAATTCGATTCTAATGTAATAAATTGAAAACCAACGGAAATATTTCGATTCCTCGTCCCAAGTTAAGGTTCTAAAATCTCTTAGGTTACCTGAATAACTACACCTCTTAATTACATAAATATATTTTAAGATCTATATGTGAAACAACCCATTCAGCCGTTATAACAATACCAGAATTGTTTAGCGTGAGCAGAAGTATATAAGCAGAAGAATAGTACCCTTCTATAAACCCCCATACCGTTTCTGATGGTATGTGAGTGCGGGCCCTTTCGAGAAAATGCCCCACCACTCAAAAATCCTTAAAAAATGCCCTGACGACTAATGCTAAATAACTCAGAAATTAAACGCGCAAAGAAGACAAAGTCACTTGGGGTCATCGTAGATGAAGGATTAAACTGGGAACAACACTTCAAAGTTGTTAAGGGGAAGGTTCGTGGAGGTCTTTCATCCCTTAAGAAACTGAAAAACCTTGTGCCACAAAAACAACTAGATAATGTATACCGGGCCCTCATAGAAAGTCATTTGCGGTATGCAAATGTTATCTGGGGAAGCATTCCTAGTTCTAAAATAAAAATCCTGCAAAATCTACAGGACCGAGCCCGAACCATAATTGAGAGGGCTAGGATTAAAGATAATTGGTCTTACAATTGGCTCGATGTAGAACAACTAATTAAATTTGATCGATCAGCCATGACCTATAAGATTATGAGCAGGATGTGTCCAGAGAGCCTTTGGGATAAATTCCCCCAGATATCCCTGCATTCAAACTATAGTACGAGAAACTGCAGGAATATCCAAACTCCAAGATACAACCTTGAATATGTGAAAAAAGGCTTTCATTATTCAGCTCTTACTGCATGGAACAGCATCCCTATTACCATCAGGGAGCTGCCATCCTTGCCACAGTTCAAAAAAATCTAAAAACTCACCTTAAGAGCTGAAGCAAACTTGAAACACGACTCCCTGGAAGAGCAGCAAATAGGCCCCTAGAACAGTTTTGAACTTTCTTTTCTTTTTGAAAATATTATACTGTAATTACTGTATCATAACTTTGATTTGTATTTAATTCAGCTGAAGGGATTTTGTGTTTAAATAATTTTGATATGATATTTGATATATATACCATATTTTAGACCTTTACAAATTATTGCTTCCCTGAAGATTATATCATTTTTCCTCTATTGATTTAGGATTTACGATGATTTTAATTTTTTTCAAGAAGTGCATTAATTCTTTCAACAAAAATATAAACGCCGCCATTTTGAAAATAATCAAGATATCAAAAAATGTCCACAACAGATTGACAGCAAAGTAACCTAAGCTCCTTTCAAGCCATTCAATTAAAAGAAAAATGTAATAGAATTTTACACCAAACCTTTTAAAGATTTGAAAGATTTGAGCCCTATGCTAAAAACCCATAGTTTATCAAGGTCGACCGGGTGAGAAAATACGTGGTCAGAAAATACGTGGATCGTTTAACAAGCCATAGTTTAGCGAAAACAAGTAAGATCAGGTTTCTCGAAGTTTTAAAATGCAGACGAAAAATTAAATTAGTCATAGAAATTTAGTTTGTTAAAATCTGTCATTTCTTCCAAATATATTTGCGATTTTGTGATATAGCTATTTTGGTGTCAAGGTGTCGTTCTTAAAAGACCCTTCTGCTTCCTAACAATGACAATTAAACGAATAGTCTCCTAGCGATACAAAACAAAAAACGATAGTTGTTTTCATTTTGTGCTCTTACGCAATGCATGCCTTGTCTACATTTCTTCGAAGAGAACCAGTATTTGTGTCATGGTTTAGAAGTTCACATGTGCATGAACATGAATCTAATTGAAGGTCTATTTTAGGAATCTTGCGAAACACGATTTTAATAAAATTGGTCCTAATTATATTGATACAGACGGCATGACAACACGACGCCATCTTGTTTTGGGGTAAATCTTCAGAAAATTTCTATTGGTTTCTATAGGAAATTTTTAAAAAGTTGTATTAAATTGTTCCTCTATTCTACCTTGCGATAGTGAGTAGGGAAAGGATAGGTAGCAATTGTCAGTCAGACCGAAACCAATGAAATAAACACACGATCATGCTGTTTTTGAAAGCAAAACAAAAATTTAGGCCAAGAAAGCTGCGAGAAACTTGCCTTTGCGACGATAATGTCGTAATCAGAACCACAAACTCCGTCCGCCGTAAGTTGCTCGTTGCTTCTTCAAAGTCAACCTTCCTTTCAGACATTCGCCTATCTATCTGCTATAGTCTTTGAATAATTTGAGCAGCTTCCAAGCTTTTTTAATTATTTATTGCGATAAATAAACGAGACACTCTCGAAATCCCAGTGCGACGCTATACTTTGTAATGGTTCATTTACCCAGAGTCTGATTTTCGAGCGCGAATTGATCAAGTCACGTGACATGTCGTCTGTATGAATAGCAGAAAAACCGATTTCAACCAACTAAACTTTCTTCTCTAAGTTCGCATTTTTTATATGCAATGAATTTTTAAAGAAAAGAATTTGAGAAGTAAATTGCATCAATAAAAACTGACAAACGCCCCAAGTTGTTTTCTGACTCACTCGGTACATTATGACGCTAAAAAGAAATCTGCCGCTTTTCTGGTTTACGATTTTGAAAGCAAGCTGCAAGTTCTTTTACTGGCGATATTTTTCATCAAAATGGTTATACCACAAAATCGCAAATAAAAAGGAAAGAAATCATCAATTTTAACAAACTAAATGTCTATAAATAATTCAATCTTTCTTCTGCAATATAAAACTTCAAGACTGTGCTGTGTTGTGTGCAAAGGTGTTGTGGCGCAGTGGTGTAATCCTCTGACTTTGCAGCCAAAACAGTCAGGCGGACAGGGTTCATATTTCGATCCCAGGTAGAGCCCCACCATTTGAGCGTCATGACAAGGGGTCGCAGACTCGATTAGGTCTTCTCTACTTCTGCGATTCCAGCGCTTGGCGCTAAAAAACCCAACTTCACCTTCACCTTCACCTACACCAAGACTCTCGATTTGACTTGTTTTCACCAAAATAAGGCTTGCTAAACGCCCCGCATTTTTTCTGACTCACCAGGTATATTCATCTATTTAAAGAATTTGTTTTTATTTTGTGCATCGAAATTGAGTTCGCATGATACAGGTGTTTCTTAGCCAGTTCACGAATGTTATATCTGCGAAATACCAACAGCTACTTTAATCATACCTGTGTCAGGTGAGATTTTATCTAACAAATCGACCATCCCTTGTCCTTGAATGTGAGTCCATTTCTTTATCGGTGACCCGCCACCTATTCTTGAATACTGCTCTTGAATGGACGGGGTTCTCCTTTTAGCAATCATTGGTGCCAGCCATCTGTGAAGTAAATTAAAATGTACCCGATGAGTCACCAAAAATAAATGGCCATTCGAGAGCCTGTAGCTTTCAAACCATTTTCAGATTCCTTAATGCCTGTGTAGAAAACATATCCACTAAGATACAAAAAATTAGTTTGTAAAAATCGACAGGCCCGTAGGAAGGGGGGTGGCAGGCTAGTGCCCCCAATAATTTTGAAAACAATGGTGCTACGTCACAAGTATAAATTAGATGTATTGTTCTCTATTGTTTTGAGAACAAACGCCCCCCCCCCAATCTGCAGCTGCTTCCTACGGCACTGTTTAAAATCGGTCGTATATTTATCAAATTACAAGCGCTTTTATAAAAATTCTTCCTTTTAAAATCCTTCAAAACAAGGATTTTAGGCCTGTTCTGAGGAGTTCTAAGGATGATCCAATGTCCAATGGGTAACGTTCTGATTCACTGCATTTGTTTCAATTAAAGCATGGGAGTCTGCCCTTACAGAGAAGCAACACAGTAGAGAAGATATAAAAAGGAACCAGAACACAATTGTTTGCATGCATGCAATATGGCTTCAAGCTCGACCTAAATACTCCACGAGAATTTCAATCAAATTTTCAAAGTTAAATCTTGATCTTCGCCTTCGCTTTCATTTCCCTCTCTCTGCAAGCAAGCTGTATATTTAACTAAATAATCAATGCTAACTATGAACAATAAAAGAAAAATGCATAAAAACCTATAGACTGGGAATTTTCTCCAACCATCCAGCAACCCACCCAACCTCAGTGGCGTACCCAAGGGGGGGAATGGGGGGGTCCGGACCCCCCCCACTTTTCAAAAAGATGATCCTTGAGATTCACTCAAAAACGTAATAAAATTGGTACCTAGGGGGGGGGGGTAGGCAGATCTGTCAAGAGATGGACTCACCCATCGTCTCCTTGAGATCTTGAAAGGCTTCGTATGGTTAGAAGGTTTTAGGTTTTCAAGGATGCTGGAACGATATTGGGAGAGGCGTTCTGAGACAAACTAGAAGGTGTGTCCTCAAAAATTTTCCTGGTGGTTTCGTCCCCAAACCACCTCATTTCAATACCCCCAGTTATCTTAGCCTAGACACACCGCTGGCTAGAGGAATCCCTATTTGCCACTGCTCTTGAAACAATCTCGGGAAAGTGACTTGAAGAGCCTGTACCCCCAACCTCCATAAATAATTGAAATTGCAGCAACATTTCCAGTGACAACAGCATCTTGCAAAAGATGCCATTGGCCGACTGGACAATTTGATTCTGATAAGTAATGAAAATAGACATTTCCTCGAATATTGAGCTACCAGCACTGAATTATTTCGTAGTAAAGCTAAGAAAGGTAATTTTGTAATTCGTACTCATGATATTCTGGACTTTTTTTGTTAAATTATTTTATTCTACTTCTAAAGATCTCTATGTGTTCCTTGGATTGATTTGCAATGATGGGTATCAATTTCTATGCAAAGTTTACAAAACTGTCTACCTATTTTGTATTCATTGCAGCCACGTTTATGAAAAAAAAATAACTAAAAGGGCGTATCCCTCATTTTCCGAGCATCTGAAGGGCGTGGTCACTAAAAATTTTCCCCAGACCCCCTCACTTCTCAAGTGCTGCGTACGCCCCTGCCCAACCTCCGCCCCCATGCCCAACCACCACCAAACCGACAACGAAGATCAAAAACGAATCCCCACCGCCGATCAAGCAGAAATCAGTGAGCATTACTATACAAAGTGAAACAATACAAGCTTACTTTTGGAACGGCAGCGGTATAAGATCTCCATCATGAAATAAATTTGATAAAAAACTGTGAACTTCTTCAGTTGTTTCAGGTCCACCCATGTTCATGAGCATGATACCAGTTTTTGGCCTAGCAAAAAAATTAAGAAAAATTAATAAGAAGATTCTACGAGATTTTAAAAGTAAGACAAATTTTATCAAAAGATGCAAAACATGGCTACTAAACAGCTACAACTAGAATTAAAACAGAATTAAAATCTCTCCCTTGAATCTCAGGGCCGTAGGAAGCAGCTGTTGATTGGGGGCTTTTGTTCTTAAAACAATAGAGCGCAAAGCATCTAATTTATACTAGTGACGTAGAACTACTGTTTTTAAAATTATTGGGGGCTCGATTGCTCCCCCCATCCCCCGCTTCCTATGGGCCTGAGTCTTCCCTATCAAATACTCTAAATCAACTAAACTCCAAGACAACGGGGATTATATTAACAACATTTTTTTTTCTTGTTCACTTTTCTTTTATTCTATTTTTCTTTAGTGTTACAGTTTGGTATTCCTTAATATTTCACTAACTATTATTCAAAAATTTCGTATTCATTAAATGGAATCCAAGCATATAAAAGTGGCTCAAGCCACTTGCAGTCAAATTCTAGCCTATCAGATATCAGTATTTCCTTTTGACGTAGATCAGTTACCCAACTATGGTTCGGCACGTTTAACAGCACATTGTTTTTGAACGGCTATTTTATCAAAGGCTTAAATATCCTAAGATTATCTTTAAGGGACCATTCATTATTTACAGAGGGGTTGGTACCGAAGAGAAATGGGTGGGGGTAAAAGAAATTTTCTGACATAAAAAGGTTGGGTAAATATGTTTTTCATGTCATATCAATTTCTAAATCATAAAATAGAAGATTTTCCATATTGTAAACGTTCAGACACTATGGTTATACCGTATTTCCTCTATCAATTTAGGATTTATCACAGGGAAACCAGATTAACTGTTGATTTTTGTAGTTTTTGTTATTTGGTAATTTATTCAATTTTTGCATTAAATCAACCTCCTGTTATTTTCCGTGATTCTATTGGTTGATTTAATACAAAAATAGAATAAATTACCAAATAGCAAAAACCACAAAAATCAACAGTTAATCTGGTTTCCCTGTGGATTTATGATTATTTTCATTTTTTTCAGAACCCAACCTGAATTCTTTCAATAAAGAATGAATGAATTTCATATTGCAGACCTTCCGACACTGTGGTTTTCTCAAATATTTTACCGTTTCTCCTCTATCAATTTAGGATTTACGATTACTTAAATTCTTTTCAAAACTCACCATGAATTCTTTCAATAAAATTGATGTAAAAACAAAGAAAAAAAAGCGTGGTCTTTGATAGGCCTTGCTAATTTACAACAAAACGTCTGTCATGTGATGAAAGAATACCTCAGTAAGAATACACATGGCAAGAACACAAGAAATGAAGAACTATCAAACTTTTAAAAACAAAATAAAACCATCACAATTTCTAAACTTTTTGAGGAAACATGGTACAATTTTCAAGAAAACCATAGTTTATGAATGTCTACAATATGGTATGAAGCACAAGTCTTTCATTCTTCTGGTCTATGATTTAGAAATTTGATGATGTCACATCCTCAAATGAGTTGAAATATAAAATGTAATGTAATTTCGAAAATATTCAAAGATAACAGAAAACTCAAACAGTAGATTAATAGTAAAGCAGTAAAATTTTGTTCAATCCGCTCGATCAAAAGAAAGATGTAATAGCCATTTGCGCTTGTCTTTTTTGACGTCAAGGACAAAGCATGAAAATATAACACAATGATACACAAACCAAGCCTTACAACAACAATGACTTAACTGAAAACAATGAGAACGAGGAGAACGAGGCAAACAACAACAACAACAACAACAACCTACAGCAAGAAATTTTTACCGTATAAAGAGAAAATGATGTATGTAAATTAATCAACCTTATATGGACATATAGTTTCATATAAATTGAAGTAGATATTTCAAATTAATCAGTTGCTCTGAAGATGCCCTAGTGGGCGAAACTAGTCACCACTGAAAGAAACTAAAAAAGTGCAAAAGACCAACTGATGCCTGTTTTCTTTGAGTAGTTAGGCCCTCTTCCACAGTACACTAAATTCAATTAAGCAGATATATTTTGTACAATTTTCCATATAGATTCCCAAGATATTCCTCTTTATAAACATGCAATGATGTATTTGGCGTATTTTCTACCTTATCAGCGGAATCAGTATACCCATTGGTTCTGATGGGTTACCAGGTTCTAGAGTCTGTCTTTTAGTGTTTCTCTCAATCTATTATGCAACATATCCATCTATGTATGTTGCTCTAGGGGTATGCTGCTGGGATTTTATGGAATGCTAATTTTAATTTTATGCTAATTTTATGCAATTTGTGTAATTTATTATTACTCATTACTCATTATTACTCATTATTATGTAATTTACATTTTAAAGGCTCCTAAGGAAGCATGTACCATCAGTAATTACCTTTTAGGAGGAATGGCTTTAGCCACTAATGAGTAGCATTGGTGTCAAATATTTACAAAAGATTGCACAAATGATTACTACATCATCCATTTGATTTAATTGCTTGAACAGAAGTTCCCCTGCTTTGCTATAATTCAATTTCCAGCATTTTTGATGCTATGCTTTTTTCAGAATTACAGCACTTTTCTTTTTATTCAAATAATTCATGAAAGGCTTTGAGAACACTAAAATCATTGTGAATCCTAAATTAATAGAGGAAAAATGGTACAATCATCAAGACAACCATAGTTTATGAAGGTCTACAATGTGTCGGTAAGCAGAAATCTGTAGCTCTTCTGGATTACGATTTGGCAATTTGATGACATCACAATCTCAAAACTGGTTTAAACATATACTAGGAGATCAAGGCCATAGGAAACAACTGTTGATTGGGGGGGATCTTGTTCTTGAAACAGTAGATAACAACACATCAAATTTACGCTTGTGAAGTAGCACCATTGTTTTCAAAATTAATGGTTGGTCTCCAGCCCCTTGCAACCCCCCTTCCTACGGGTCTATAGGAGATTGCTGTAATGCTGAAAATAATCAAGATATCAAAAATACTCCAAATAGAACCAATTATAGACTAGTTACCTGAAGGCTAAGATTAAGAAGCTCCTTTCAAGCCATTTTAAATCAAACGGAAGATGCATTATTACCAATCCAACTCCATGCAAAAAGTATTTCTTTGATCTTTACAAGAAACTATTCATAAGTAACTCGACTCTTAGATCCCACGTCCCCCCCCCCCCCCTCCTTTTTTTCTCTCGTTGTTTGTTGGCTGTTTGTTTAGAGTCTAGGGCGGGGGTAGGGCCTTCTCCTATCATCTCCTATATGTAGGAGACCGACCTTTGCATAACATGCCAAATAATAACTGAAAGCATACCTTTTCTTTAGCTGTACCTTTTCTTGAATGTTTGAAGAACATCTATGAGTTATTCTGGCAACATGTTTTGCATCATCATGCAGCAAAAATCGAGTTCTCGATAAAAATCTTTCGAGCCTGTTGCATAACATCGTGCTTCCTGCTTAGGCCAAATACTTCGAGCTATTGAACAGCCTCGTTGTCAAAGCCAATGTTTATGAGCGGCAGAGCGGCTAGCGGCTGAATATAAACTACGGAATACGGAATTATGAAAGCACGGAAAGAAAATCAAGAAAAGAAGGAACCAAACGGTGGAATCGCGAATAATGAGAATGTTATTTGGATCATTTAAATCAGCAGAGAAATAAATAAAATTCTGCTACTAGCTAGCAGAGACACTTAATCTTGATGGACTGACATCTCCACGAATTCAACCAATCACTTGGTGTTTCTTGACACATAAAACATCAGATAGGAAGAAAAAGTATTCTATTATGTTTAAAACATAAAAACCGTTAGCTAATATTACTCAAGAATAAGGGTTCATCGACATATTTGCCATGAGATCCTTGACTTTAACTTTTAAGATTTCTTACTACTCCTCAGACATAGTACTAGAGTTTCTTGAAATTTGGCCATCTTAGTTAATTTTTCATTTTTCACATTTTTCATTTTTATTTATTTAAACAGGGTAAAGTTATCAAATATATACACTGTTTTCCAAACTGCCCTGTGAAAAGAAAAAGATAAAAACCTAACTTACAATACAAATACACTCAATAAAATTAGTTAAATACAAAGTAAAAGTAATTCAAAATAGTAGCAAGGATCTACATGGGTTCCTTCATGTTCTAGAGTCTTCAAGACAGGATTTAAATTGTTTGAAGGTTTTGGATAATTTTGATTTTGCGTCCAGGCCATTCCACAATTTTGCCCCTCTAAAAGAAAAGCATTTTTGGCCACATGTTGTTCGTAGAAACGGGACACATAGATCGGTTTCGGTGTTCCGAAGTTCCCGAGTGCAGGTTTCTGACAACCTGTCGAACAGGCATGCAAGATACGAGGGAGCTTCATCATTTGTACATTTGTATACCATTTTCAATGTTTCCGATACAATCAGATCATTTACTGTCTGCCAGCCCAGTTGCTTTATAATTGGAGGAGCAGAAGCGTTGTAGGGGCTATTGGTTACGATTCTGGCCGCACGATTTTGTAGCTTTTGTAGCTTGTCTTTTGCCGTGATTCCGCATACCCCCCAAACCGGGCAACAATATCGAAAGTATGGCTCTACCAGACTTTTATACATTGTCTTTATGTTTTATACATTAGTAGCCTTAATTAGCTGCTGTCGGCCTTAATTAGCTGTCGTATGCCTTAATTAGCTGTCGTATGCCTTAATTAGCTGCCGTTGGCCCTAATTAGCTACGTAGGCCTTAGTTAGCTTTAAATTATCTATATTTGCTTTAGCCTACTATAAATATATAGATGAGGATGATAGTATTAGTCTCTCGCAAAGTACCGGGCAGCCAAAAAAATTAAACTATTTGAAAAATCCCCAAAATTTGATTATGTTGCTGATTTTAAAACTTTCTGTCGGTGCATTTGAGTTAAGGTTCAAATTAATTTAAGAGATATATCAAAATCTATTTGCGATTTAGCGCTTGTGGGAATTCCTGCTTTTAAGAGCTACCTGGTTTTGATGAATGCACTCAAACTACAGAAATTGGTCATAAAAGTGCATTTCGATGCATCAAGCCATTTTTTTTGTTCTCCTACGCATGTGATTAAAGGGAGTACAAAGACCAGCAGCCTTTGCCATCGTTTGTTTTTGTTTTTGTGAATTTCGTACAGTCAGATATTCTGGAAGCTGTGCAGAGCAAGTCGCTGACTGTGCGCAAAGCATGCTGGTCTTTGTACTCCCTTTACGCTCTCTTATCATCTAGGGCTCCAAATTTCATATCAAATAGCAAAAAATGGCTCTTTAGTGGAAATTTACGATTTTCTACGATACTTTATAGCGCAAAAGACAGTTTTTCAAGCAAAATTTCGTGATATTTTGTCCTTGTGAGTAAAATAAAGATAATTCCATAAACTAGTTCGATCTTTGATACGTAATCACAAAAAGAAATTTTCATGAAATCACTTTAGTGGACCAGCTTTATGTCATATCTCTCGGGAATGTATTTGACCAAATACCCTACTGACCCTAACTAAGCCCTACCTCCCCCTAACTAACTCTAACTTACCCTAACTAAATTTAACTTACCCTAACTAACCCTAACCAACCCCAACTAACCCTAACTTACCCTAAAAACCCTTTTCCAAAACCTAACCCTGATTCTAACCCTTGCCCCATGACACATTACTTGCCGATATTGAAAGCTTGTCCGCTAAAGTACAGACTATTCAACAACTGGAAGAGGGTCTACCTTCTCAGCTAATTAATCAAGTGCCTCTGCTGTTTTGCCTTTATTTCCAGATAATTGATTATTTCCAACTTCTTGATTTTTAATACAGTAAAACCCCGCAGGGCCCCGCGCGTCCCCGTAAACAAGAACATAAGAAAATAAGAACCTACACACTGATTTTTGTGAAAAGACACCAAAACCAAAAGAACCAAAACAGTCTGATTTCTTTCCATGTTCTTATCAGATCAGGCCCGTCGGAAGCGGGGGGGGCTGGGGGGGCTTCAGCCCCCCCAATAATTTGCCAAAGTTTGTTCCTTTTCAGTGAAAAAGGCTGTTAAAAAGTCAAGCTTATGGAAATGAAGGTTTAAACGTAATTATACTAGAGGAAGTTATCAGAGTTATCAAGCTATCACGTTTCTATTTCATAGAATTAAAAAACAGTCTATATCTAAGTGATTTTGAGGTCCTTTTTTCAAAATTTCCCGGGAAAGCCTTCCCTTAGTCACGATCCTTTGCTCCTTTAGATGGCAAATTCTTCATAATAGAGGCGTTTTCCAACGATCTAAAGGGCGTGGTCATACAAAATTTTCCCGGGGGCAAGCCCCCGCACCCCCATTTTTTCTCGCCCCATTCGCATCTGGTTTGAGCCCCCCCAATATGAATTTCGTTCCAACGGGCCTGCAGATGATACACTTATAATTAATTGCCTGAAAAATAACAAGTTTTATGAACCTGAAATCTGACTATTTCTCAAACATCTGCTGATCACATTAGTTTATAAAAACTAACAGCCCATTTTAAATCCAAACACCGAAGACAGATTTAAAGGGTAAGCAAATTGTTTGGAAAATGTGTATGATCTAATTTGTTTTTGTCTACAACACAGCCAGGGCCGTAGGAAGCATCTTAAACTTGGAGGGGCACGACACTTCGAAGGGCACTTTTTCATTAAGGTAAAGGGGCATTTCCTCAAATAAAAAGGGCCATTTCTCGTTTATTCCAAAATCTTGGGGGGGCATGTGCCCCCAGTGCCCCCCCCCCCCCGTTCATACGTCTCTGAACACAGCAGATTTCCATTCCCTGCAAAATTTAGAATGCAATCACGCCTCCCAAGTTCATTAAATGCATACAGTAAAACCCTGCGTATAAGAACCTAGTGGATTAAGAACCTGCAGGCTGAAATTGTCCAATTAGACTACCATTTTATAAGAACCAATCTATTGTAATCATTGTTTAAGAACCCAGGCTGACTTGCAAAATTGTAGGTTCTTATACGCGGGTTTTTACTGTACTGCATATAGCTGTTGTGCTCCTCATAGTCATAAGGCTCCTTGGGGTAAGAACCTTACCCTGAAGATAGCAAGAGCACCACATTCATAAGAACATAGTCAGTCTGTTTATTAGAAAAGTATGTTCTTCTTTGCAGGGCTTTACTGTATTCCTTCACTTTTCCCTTGTGGTAGGTAGTAAAGCAAGGGTGGGCATCCCGGGGGGGGGGTACTTTTTTATGTCATT
>REGM01000152.1:619488-630895 GCA_004194415.1 Aurelia aurita | reverse complement strand
CAATTCATTTACATTTGTGTCATTATCTGCAAGAAGCGGAACAGAACTGTGATTTCGATCTTCCTTGTTAAAACTAATGCTTGGCTCATTGCTAAAAGGAACACGATCTTAATTTATCAATAATGTTCTTAGCAAGCTGAATGTTACCTTCAAAGTTCAAGTGTAGTCCCTTTCTTCCGAGATGTTGGCTTGTGATGTTTTGTTGTCTGAGGATATCAACATTCATGGTTTTGAGTGCACGGTTGAATTCACTTATTTTACCATTCAAACTCTTTCTGTCTTCCCTCCTAATGATTTCAGAGACAACCACTTTACAATTTGGAATCGAGGAGTGGATCATATCCAATAGAGACTTCAGTCCTTTGAGGATATCAGCAACCGACTTATCCTGTAAATCATTGGTACCAATCAGCAAAATAATCTTGTCAGGTCGCTTTTTCAACAGAGGCTTGAGGTAGTCATGGAGATCTTCGATAGACGATCCTTTAAAGGCTCTTACTTTGGTGTGATACCGGTGGCTGAGCTTAGTTTCGTCGATGTTTGAGAGCATGCTGTCTCCTGCAATAAGGACAGTATTTTTAGGCCAAGCACCTTTGTTGATCCTGTTCGTCTTATTTGGAGACTGCTTGCTTGAGCTTTCAGCATTTGGATTCGATTCGCACAGTTCAACAGTAACATCTTTAGCAGCGGCTGGTGTCTGCGACGAAGATGGCTCGACTGTGCTGCTTTGGCTGTTAATTTTCGCAGGGATTTTATCTTTGTCGTTATTTTTTGACTTGTTTACAACACTACTTTGACTTCTCCTCTTTTTGTTCTTTTTACCCATTTTTACCCGGCTCCAGAATTTTTCCTTCCGAACGATAGCCGATTCTAGAAAAAATCTGCGAAAAGTACACCCCAAAACGTAAAAATCTGGCCAAGCAACAACCTTTTTTAAGAAAATACACCCTTTTGACAACCGGCTCTCGAAAAATTGCCTTCTTTTGACATCCGGCGCTAGAAAAAAGAGGCGAAAACGATACTCTGAAAAACGGCACGTCCCAGTCAGACAAATATACTAAGTACCCCCGGGGTGGGCATGTGCTGTGTTTTGGGTGGTCCTATGTATGTCTTGGAAAAACGATTTTACCAACCCATTTTTCAGCGTACCAGTACTAATTACGCTCTTGAAAAGACTGGTTTTGGGGACATACATTTTTATAATACTCCGATAAAACCCAATTTTGAGTACAAATATTGACCAACATCCAAGAAACTGAAAAGTCTAAATTAGTTGCAAAATGATATTGTTAAAAAGAGTTCAAAATAGACCTGATTTTAGGGACAGGCATTAACATAGTATGGGAGAAATAAACCGGTTATGTGGACATACGTAGGACCACTGTCCTCACTGCAACATGCCCACCCTTGGTAAAGCAATTGAAAATTACACCGCGTTTTCAGATTCCTTAATTTTTCCAACGATTTCTTCAGTAACTTCAAATTTCGAAAATCAGGATCCAACTGGTGAAGGTGTTGTGGCGCAGTGGTGTAATCCTCTGACTTTGCAGCCAGAGCAGTCAGGCGGACAAGGCTCGATCCCAGGTAGAGCCCAACCATTTGAGCGTATGCATGACAAGGGGTCGCTGACTCGATTAGGTCTTCTCTACTTCTGCGATCCAGGCGCTTGGCGCTAAAAAACGCAACTTCACTGGACACGTATTTTTATGAAAAACTCTTTATAAGAAAGTCAACTCTCAAATGACCAAAATGTTAAGAAACTGGCGTACTAGAAAAATTGCATTTAACAAAATGTTTTATTTGTTTTTAGTCTGTTCTCAGAGATGCAAAAAGCTCACAAACCTACAAACCTAGTTTGGAGGAAGTTTTAAGTAAAAAATTGAGGAAGTTTATGTACAAAGATGAGAATTCTAAGCCAAAGTGGAGGGCGTGTCCTCAAAGATTTTCATTGTGGCTTCGCCCCCAGAAACCTCATTTCAATGTCCCTACACCGCTTTACATCCAAAAAATGTTCGGTAAATTTTTTCTAGTGTTGGTTTTGGTGTGAACCACTTCTTGAATTTCGCTTTCTTAATTTTGGGGCCATAGTTTTCAAGCCCCTTAGGGGAGTCCTGTTATATCGTTGGAAGATCATTACCTTTCTTTATATAAAAGCTATTTTTTCGTTATTTTGATAGAAACTAATAATGAGGAAGGTTGAGACCTTGAATTCCAGGTTTGGAGGAAGGTCGAGGACTTTTTGCAACTCTATCTGTTCCTACAAGTCTTTGGCACACTTCTAATTGTCTATTCAACTTTATTACTAGGCACTACTTTAGTACTGTATAAACAGACGCGCGATTTCATAACTCTGGCTATAAAACGTCGACGACGGCACTGGAGTACACCCACCAATAAATGCAATGTGACTTAGAGAAATTGTTAAGAAATTGTAAAGAAGCTTTTACTGCTCAAAATCTGATATTTTAAAGAAACTTTTAGCACTGCGTCATGTTCTTAATTTATTTTTAAGAATACGTGTATCTCTTTTCGTTTAGCAGAGGAAGCATTAAAAAGACTACACTGGGTACCAGAGGGAACAAAATTAAAAACAGTAATAATAAGAGGAGAAAAAAAAATATTTTGTCCTTTCCAGATGTTTCCCTTTAAATTTTTTTGAGGCTCTGGTACCCAGGGTAAAAAAAAAATACCATCAGTTGGGGTTGTTTTCATGGGTGAAGCTAAAGAAAATTATTAGGGGGGTGCACACACCGAATTTGCGGACACACGAGCACAGTTGTCTTGTTGCCTCTACTTCTTCGTGCCATTCCGTGGGTTCCAGTTTCGTTTCGTCTCGTTGAGGTTCAGTGATTTACAAACAGGCTATTACTGTATTACGGAGAAAAGAGGGGGAAAGGAAGTAAATGGGGATAACCTCGACCTCTATCTATTCAATATATCTAATAGTATTGACGTCTGGAGATAATTCTTTTGTCTCAGTCTTGTTTGTCTCGAAATTTTTCTTTTCTTTTGTTTTCGAAATTTGTCTTTTTTGTAGCCTGTGGGGGGAGGTCTTCTTGGAAACGAATTGATGCTAGAAATAGATTCTCTTTCTCCTTTACAGTCATATACCGCAAATTTCGGAGTCATCAGAAGGCGGCTCAAAAAGAGGCGGACGTATTAGAGAGTGGGGCGTATTCATAAAATTAAATGGCAAGGTATTTATGGAATCAACATACACATATGTTTTCATCAAAATTAAAAAATAAAACAATACATCACTCGAAAGGTCTGGTCAAGTTGAATTTAGCCCGCGTGCAGCCTCAAACTCCCCCAAAATAAGAAACTAAGAATTTGAGCCAGTACTTAAAGTTTCTTAAAATTATCAGATTTTCAGTACTCCGAGTTTCTTACGACTTCCATAACAATCTCCATGTTTACTTCCTGTCCCCTCGTGAACATTTCAAAACGAAGTTTTTTGAAACCTTTCCACTGTTTAGACATTACTCAAATGCCTTCCAAGTAATATGATACAGGAAACAAGTGAAAATAAAGTAAAAATATGCTAAGGATTTCCTTGACTAAAATAAATAGTTTCTTAACTAATTTTTTCCCAGTACTGGAGTTTCTTAACTTTTTGGCGATCTGAGAGTTTGAGTTTCTTTAATAAGCAGTTTCTTATAAAAAAAAGCCGATAAATCAAACCTGTGCGAAAATATAGTTATATTAGTTGTCAAAAGTGTCAGTAACAGCGGCGCCAAGGGGGGACTGGGGGGCTCGTCCCCCCCCCCCCCCCACTCCTCTCTAAAGTCGGTTTTCCAATTCGTCCAGATCCGTAGAGAAATTGTCAAAGGAGGGGCTAGGTAGTTAGATCCTAAATTTTGAGGACAAATAAAGCCTAAGGGCGTTTCTTAGTAATAAAAACGGCGTTTCCCAAGGATAAAAGGGCGTGGTCCTGAAAATTTTCCCAGAGACTTCACCCCCGGACCCCCATTTCCATTTGTCCTCCCTAGTCTTTGGCGGCTGGCGCCACCACTGGTCAGCAATGACGCATCAAATTGGCATGCTTCTCGTCAAAATCGAAAAGAGACATATCTATGATTTAAAATATCTAGTGTCGATTTAGCTAGTAGTAATCCGTGAAAAGATTTGACGTTAGGCAAAAATTCAGTCACTTACAATTACATAGAATTCCCTTCCCTCCCTGATTTCATTCATTCGAAAGTCGCGCGGATGATAAGATATTGTGACAAAAAGCTGTTAAAAAAAATTAACTAAACGAAAACTTAAAAACAAAGAAGAAAGGAAGTGAATAAATGTTTTCAATTGTAAGCAAAACGATGACTGATAGACAAAATAGCATACAAAACACAAGTATTTTTCGCGAAATTAATTGTTTATTAAGTATTGTTTTTTAGATATTGTTTATCAAATATTGTTTATCAAATTATTTGTTCGCGAAAATAATTCCAATCGAAGGATACCATCAAAAACGCAAATTGATTTCATAGATCGCAAAATGCTCGCGAAAATATATTAAGGATACCGTAAAACACGCAAATTAATTTCGTGGATCGCAAAATGTTCGCGAAAATATTTAAAATTAAGGATACCGTCAAAAACGCAAATTAATTTCGTGGATCGCGAACTGTAATCGAAACCATTCATTTTGGTTTTAGAGGAAGTAACTTGCAAGTTGTCGTAAAAAGTTGTTGACAGTAGACTTTAAAATAAAGGAGAAAGGAAGTGAATAAATGTTTTCAAATGTAAACAAAATGATGACTGATAGACAAAATAACAAAGTATATTTAAAATGAGTACAAGAAGGCCGCAAGAATTATTTATGAGCAACGGAAGTGACAACGCAGCTGTGGGCCTAATAATAAGGCCTATTTTTTGGCGGTGACTCTGTTGTGGTAAGGTGTATTTGGAATTGTGAACTGAGAAATCTGCCGCTGTGGGAAAACACGAACTGACGAGAAACAGATGTAAAAAGCGGGAAAGAGATGAGAAAGAATTACAACAACAGGTATGGGGTCTGTTTCTATTTGTTTATGTGAATTTTATGCCGAAATGTGTGGAGACTCAGGACATCATAATCATACTTGATCCACAAATTATTATATTGCCCATCGAATCGAGGATAGGCCTACGGTAGTAGAAACCCGCGTAAAAGAATCTAGGTTTTTCATAGGCAGCCTGAGTGATTAGAAAATTAATTAAGTAACTGCTGTTATTCTGAATTCCAGCCTGCAATGTTCTTAGCAAGGTTCTTGTGTGTAGAACCAACAGTTCAAATGTACAGGTACAGGACAGTCATACATGCAATACATGACAGTCATACATGTCATGTAACATGCAAACATAGATACATCTGTTGCAAATAAACATGTTTTCATCTTAGGTGATTTCAATATCAACCTACTAAATTATGACTCACAATCACATACTCCTACATTCGATTTTTTCAGCCTTCTTCTTTCGCAACATTATCTTCCATATATAATCCACCCAACGCGAGTATCTGACCATTCTTCTACCATTATCGATAATATCTTCTCAAATGTATGTAATGTAGATACCAAAAGTGGTAGCATTTTGACACAAATTGCAGATCATTTTCCACAGTTTTTAATTGTTAGAAAGGCAGCAAACAAAACCCTGTCATATTATCAACATGACTATTCAAAATTTGATCAGGAAAAGTTTCTTGCAGATTTTAACAACCTTGACTTTGAGTATTTGAACGAGCGTCAAAATGATGTAAACGCAAAATTTAATAGATTTCTTGCTAGCCTTGATGAGATTGTTAAAAAACATGCTCCATTGAAGAAGCTTACTAGAAATGAACTTAAATTGCGAAATAAGCCGTGGATAAATAACAGAATTAGAAAAATGATGCGTTTAAGGGATAAATTTCTGAAAAAACTCAGGAAAAAATCAGATACAACAACAACACTTTTATATAAACAATTCAGAAACCGAGTTGCAAATGAGCTAAAAGAAAGCAAGACAACTTATTTTCACAATTATTTCAATGTCAATAGCAATAATATGAAGCTCTTGTGGACTGGAATAAAGTCCATTATTAGCATTAAGAACTCTCATGTAAATGTTATCAACAAACTTAAGGATGCAAATGGCAATCTAACAACTGATTCTGCATCTATGGCTAATATCTTTAATAATTTTTTTGTTAATGTAGCTGATGGCGTTACAAAGAGTATACCCAGGTCCCCAAAATCTCCCTTAGATTATCTTGATAAAAATAATCCAAACTCTTTTTTTATATCTCCCGCAGCTCCATATGAAATATCAGATATAATAGACATGTTTAAAACTGGTAAATCAATAGGTCCAAATAGTATACCTATTAAACTTCTAAAAATTCTTTCTCCTCACATTTCTTTCCCCCTGTCTCAAATTATTAATGAGTCATTCCAATCTGGTATCTTTCCTGAAAAAATGCAGCGAGCCAAAGTCATCCCTTTATTCAAGAAAGGGTGTCCTTTGACTACTTCAAACTATAGACCAATATCTCTCTTGTCTGTTTTCAGTAAAGTCACAGAGAAATTAATGTATAAGCGTTTATATAATTTTTTGGAAGTACATAAAATCTTGTATAATCTTCAGTTTGGTTTTCGTGCTAGTCATTCTGTTAATCATGCATTAATCAGTTTGACAGAATCAATCAAGAATTCTTTGGATAACAAAAAATTTGGATGTGGAATCTTTCTTGACCTACAAAAGGCTTTTGATACTGTTAATCATCAGATTCTCCTTAACAAACTTGAACATTATGGCATTCGAGGCACAGCTTTAGCATGGTTTAGCTCCTATCTTAGTAACAGAAGTCAATATGTATCAGTAAATGGTTGCAACTCCAGTCATCTCAATGTTACTTGTGGTGTACCACAGGGCTCTGTCCTTGGTCCACTTCTGTTCCTAATTTATATAAATGATCTTCCTAACTCATCTTCCAAGCTATCTTTCTATCTCTTTGCTGATGATACAAACATATACTTTGAATCAGACAATATAAAACATCTTCAAAAAGTGGTCAACAAGGAGCTTAGACATGTCAAGAAGTGGCTAGATGCTAATAAACTTGCCTTAAATGTAGATAAAACAAACTTTGTTATTTTTCACTCTGCACAAAATTATTTGAATGAAAGTATCAATATAAAAATTGGCAATCAACATGTGAAACAGGCTAAATATGTCAAATTCCTTGGTCTCCTTCTGGATGAAAATCTAAGTTGGAAATACCACTTGTGTGAACTCTCAAAAAAATTGTCAAGAACTTGTGGTATATTCTTCAAAATAAGGCATCTTCTGCCTACAAATGTTTTAGTCTCTTTATATAACTCTTTATTTTCCTCATTTCTCCAGTATGGAATCATTGTCTGGGGTCTTACTTATGAAGTTCATACCAAACCAATATATCTTCTACAAAAGAAAGTTGTTAGAGCTATTGCCTTCAAGAGCTTTACATCCCCATCCACACCAATTTTCTCTGATTTGAAAATTCTTAAATTGTATGATTTGTTTGAGTTAAAGCTGCTTACATTTGTGTATGAATCTGTTAACATGATTTCTCCTGTCTTTTTTCACAATTTTTTTGAAACTTTGTCATCTGTTCATCAGTATGATACACGGCAGGCCTCCAAAGGTGATATTTTTATGACTCAAGAAAACACCTTGCAATATGGTTTAAGATCTGTTAGATATGCTGGTGCTAAATGCTGGAACAACATTCCCTATGTCATCAAACAATCTCCTTCAGTTACAAGCTTTCGCCGGAAACTCAAAATACATCTGTTCTCCACGAAATATCAACTTTAAACTTTTGTATCGTTTATAGAACCATGAATATGTAACCATGGGCTGTGTTGTGTGGGGTTGTGGGATTGATGGGAGTGGCTGTTATGTGGCCCTCACTCTCTTTCTTTTCGAAGGGGTGGGGGCATGTGGCGGTTATTTTTGTTGGTCCTGGGGCTTCATGCTAAGCAGCCTGTGGTGTGATCACTAAAATAATTAGGTTTTTATTACAGGGGGTGCTCTCTCCTCGATTAGTTTATCTACTGCGAGAGCTCCTCCTTTAAGAAATTCTTTCATGCAAATCTAGAATCTGTTAGTTGTGTACCTTCATATATGTATATTTTGTCCTTGTCTTCTACTGATTTTGCTGTGTAAATTTATATTATATGTAACCTGTTGTTGTTTTGTTAGAAAGATTTGTATGTTGGAATTTTAAAATGAAATGAACTGAACTGAACATCTGTACTTTATTTGTTATGCAGTTCAATAAAATATAAAATGGCAGCTAAAAGCTGATGTGGACCTGCTAAAAAGAAAAACTAAATTTACAAATATACCTATCAAAGTGAAGAGCTTAAATTAAATCATACTACATTATAACTCTAAGTATAATAGTAAATAAAGTATATGTCCTTATTTGAAACAAATGCAGAGTTATTGAATCCTACTGAATCGATTAACGTTTGATAATGTGTTCAAATTTGCTTTAAACTTTGTATGATTCTCTGTTTTCTTTGCATCCTCTGGTAGTGAATTCCAGATAATCGCAGCTCTGTGCTTAAATGATCTTTTCCCATATTCAGTAATGGGTCTTGTCACATTGAGTGTTCAATTGTCTCTCAGGCTATGAATGTTCAACTTTTTTGAAATAATATTTTGTATCTCGTCTGGAGCTTTCCCATAATAGGCTTTGTGTGTCATGCACAAAAGCCTCCTCTTATACATATGTGAGATTGACATTCAGTTTGCTTTTTGAAGGACTTCACTCTTATCAGTTCTTTTTGAGATCTTGTGTATCATATGGGCAGCTCTTACGTGAATTTTCTCTAGTTGGTTGATTTTTGCCTCAGAGCAATTTCCCCAAACTGTTATTCCATAAGTTGTACTGGGAAGCATCCCTTTGAAATAAATAGTTTCAAGTATTTTTGGTATTAAAATTTTCATTCGCTTTAATTGCTTAATCTTTGAATTCATACCAGCTGTGATTTTTTAAATATCATATTAAGGTTACGGTAAACGTTTGTAGCACAAGATTGGGTTTTCTCTCCCCAAAAGCCAAACTATTAGCGGAATCTAGTTAAACTATACATCACTCGATGTGTAAGAATGTAGTGATTCTAACCATATCAAAATAATTGGAGAGAGCATACCTCCATCAAAAGCTATTTTGTACCCTTGTGTTTAACGTAACAAAATCTAACTTATTATCAACTGGAAGCGCACATCCTAAGCTAGCAAAAACGTGTCTCAGATTCTTTAAATTCCTCCTTCCCTTGAAAATATACGCTGTCATAAATTTGCAAATAACTTCTCAGCCCTCTTTCTGTTGTATTGGGCTATAAAAGGCGGACCAGAAGACATACCAAGATTCCGAGACACATTTGCTAGTGCCTGAAGCCTGCTCTAGCAGTGTGCAAAATGTTCACACTGCTCCGTCAAACTAAAAATCAATTGCACGAATGGTTAATCCATCTTTGCCTTCGGTTTAATTTAATGGCTTGAAAGTAACTTTGGCTTCTTTGCTATTTGTAATTCTGCGATTTTTGATATTTTTGATTATTTTCAGAAGTGCCCTGCATATAAGGAGGTGCTAGTCCATGAAGGGATTTATAAACAATGGTAGCTGTTAAATCGCAAAAGAATTGCTAAATCGTAAACCAGAATAGCTACAAATTCCTGCTTACCATCAAATTATAGACCTTGATAAACTATGATGTTCTTGAAGAATTTCCTAAATTTAGGATTTAAAAGGATTTTAATTTTTGACAAAACATTTCAATAAAGAGAGAAGCGCTGTAATTATGAAAATATCAAGATATCAGAAATTGCCAAAATAATGATATGTCACAGTACCTGAAGTTCCTTTCAAGCCATTAAATCACATAAAAGATGCGATGGCCTTTTATGCAAGGCTTTCGCAAGGGGAGCATTATTTTTTAGTTGTCCACAGTAAATAAGAATAGAGCTCCATTCCCCATTATCCAATCCCCAATCCAGATTTTAAAGCTAGCAGGCCCGTAGGAAGCGGGGGGCAGAAGGGCTCGTGCCCCCCCCCCCCAATAATTTTGAAAACAATGGTGCTACGTCACAAGTATAAATTAGATGTATTGTTCTCTATTGTTTTGAGAACAAAAGCCCCCCCCCAATCTGCAGCTGCTTCCTACGGCCCGGAAAGCTAGCCCACAGCATGATAAAATTGAGTACTGTGTGAGCAGGTAGGACCTAAATTAGCGATTCCTAATATTAGATTCAAAATATTTCACATCTTCGATCCTTTCACACCTGTTGTCTGTAGCTGTAAACAAATGGCTTTGTGTGAACAGCCAAACACAACAGCTAGCTAATAAATTGCACAGGTGATGCCAATTGACCATACACTAAGAACTACAAGCAATGCTGTTTGCCCTGTGAATTCAGTAAATATATTCTACTGGTCATTTATTGATTTATAAATGGCATTGAGGGCCTGTTTATATGGAGCCAAGTTACCCAGCAAGGCGAGATAAGCTGAATTCACACTTGAAGCCTCAGTTCTGTCTTTTCTTTTGTGTTTTGTTTTATGTTTTTTTACACCTCTATGTAATGGCCGTGGGGTAGACACAGCCTATTGCTACCCGGGGTATCGTTCTAGTAGTATCGTATAGTGTTTTGTAAGTAGTGTAGTTAGTAAGATGTATTGTAAATTTTTAATTGATTATATATAAAAAGAGATAACAACGAAGCGCGGTAATGCGACACAGTTTGATTAATTCAACTTCGACGCGCGTGCTGCATCGCACAAAGAAAATTTGCATCAAGTGTGAATTCAGCTTTAAAGGCAGTCTGCCACCTTGATGAATTTAATAAGAATGAAAATAAAATCGATAAAGAGCTCTTTTGAATATTCTACACGTGTGCACTTATTTGATTTATCTAGGGAAAGCAATGTCATAGAAATTCAGTGATGCATGAATTTCATGGTCACGAAAAAAACTTGTAACAGTTACCCAGTTAAGTTACTCAGGGGACAGACTGCCTTTAGTTTAGAGCTGATTTCCAACCCGGGGGAGGGTAATTACGGGAGTGTGTCATTTTGAAATGTTAAATCACATCCCAAAATTTATAGATTTTCAAAAAACCATACCCCAAAATTTATAGGATATGCAAAATGCATACCCTAAAATTTAATATTATGGGTCAAAAATCCCAAAAGTTTACCCCAAAGAATTATTTTTGAACATGATACCCTAAAATTTATGATCATACCAAAAATGATACCCCAACATTTATGGTTTCTTATGATCTTACCAAAAATGACACCCTATAATTTATGTTCTGCCTAATAAAAGGCACCCCAAAAATGGCACATCCCGTACCAGTATATATGGAAGTGACCCCCCCCCCCCGG
>REGM01000152.1:571286-588833 GCA_004194415.1 Aurelia aurita | reverse complement strand
ATCGAAAAACTAGGTTTATCACCGAAAAACCCACTTTATCGGTTGAAAAACCCACTTTTTCGGAGAAAAACCTACTTTTTCGGCGAAAAACCTACTTTTTCAAATGAGAAACCCACCTTTCGCCGAAAAACCCACTTTTTCAGTTGAAAAAGTAGGTTTCTCATTGAGAAACCCACTTTTTCGCCGAAAAACTCACTTTATTGTTAAAAAAACTAGGTTTATCGCCGAAAAGCCCACCTCATAGGTTGAAAAACCTACTTTTTCAGTGATAAACCTAGTTTTTCGATCGATAAAGTGGGTTTTTCGGCGAGAAACTAGGTTTTTCGAATTCTTGTGCATTTCGCTTGCCATAAACGTCTCTACGGGGAATCATTGTGACGCCTTCTAGAACAATGGTTGTGACGCCGTTTGCACAAAAATGGACATAAACTATGTGCACATAAACTAGGTTTATGTAACATAAACCTAGTTTATGTCATTTTTGTGCAAACGGCGTTCCATACATGTTCATTAAAAACAAAATAATTCTCATTTGACAATTAGAGAACAGTTAATTGGCACCTAAACATCTGGCTAATTGTATGTTTGGCGCTAATGCCATCCGATGCCATCCAGTGGCGGGGCCAGACAAAAAATAGTGAGGGGGCAAAAGTCTAAAATTTTCAGACTGGGAGGGTAAAAAGGTATACCCAGACATTTTTATTGCATTTTTCAATTACAATTTTAACCAAATTATTGGAAGTGGGGGAGACATTTGCCCCCTCATACCCTCCCCTGGCCACGCCACTGAAGTATTGGTTATAGCAATGCAAAATACAAGCCCTTTGTCGATAAGAAGGCTCAACTTAAAAAAATAACGCAGTTTTAAGCCCAAAAAAATAAGAAACTACTTAAGAAACTTTTACTACTAAAACACCAAAATTTGCATGCGAAATTAAGAAACTTTTAGTACTAAGTGCTGATCCAAGTTTCTTATAAAAAAAACTTGTATTACAAAAGAGAACAGTATCCCAACTAAGACTACCAGTTTTTAGACACTTCTGCTTGAACAGAGATAGTCAAGGATAGTTACAACCTGCTTTCGGATGTCTGATTGAGCTTTTGGACTAATATATTCGGGTTTTGGGACAAACATCGCCACTTATTACTTAATTCAAACTTTTCTGCCAAATTGAAGAAAAATGCCAAAGGACATTTATCATAAAAAGACCGGTTTTGGGGACAAAGATGATGCAGATCATTTTAGCAGATTGCCGGTTTTCAGACAAAGGTTGGACATGGTCCCCAGTGTGAAATGCTCGCCCTTGATGTGCTTTCCCGGGTTATGGGTTAGTTTGCGATTTTTTCCCTGGATATGGGTCATGTTTTGTGATTTTTGTCTTGGGTTATCGGTCTGCTTCACGAGGGTTTGCTGTAGTTATAGGTAAATTTTAGCTATTATTATTATTGTTATTATTATTATTATTGTTGTTATTGTTATTATTAGTTATTATGACTAAAAAAAGTCTCGTCAAAAGGAGTTTTGCTCTCTAATCATGGGTGGCTAGACACTGCATGTGTGCTTCTATGGAGGAGCGTCGCAACTAATATGTTTCTGCGGAGGAAATTTGTTATCTATATAAAAAAAATACTTGTATAGGCCTAGTGAGTAGAACTGAGGAACAAGCTAAGGAGATCGTAAGTATAAAAGGCTAACAGTCCTCTTACATTGCCAATAAAAAACTATCCAAAATTAGATTCTGGGATTTTTTGTAAATTTTTTAGTTTTCTGCTTCTGGAGCTCTAACGGAGTTTCTTAAAATTTTCGGTCTCGCAAAAACTGAAAACGATCAAAAATCGTCGATCAAATTTTCTAAAGACTCGACATGAATGGACAAAGACGAAACTTTTTTGTGGTAATTTGAGGATTTAGAAATCGATTTGTTATATTCTGCAGCACGAGTTTTAGTTCAACAACCGCCCTGTTGCGAAATTCTGAAGTAGTTGCAATGACACGCCAAGCCATTGCCCGTATGCACGGGGGGGGGGGTTCTTGGCCAAACTTCGCATAAGGGTGTGCCGCAAGCATCTTCAAAATGGTACCGTTGGCTGGACCAATTTTTTTGAAAATGATACCCTTGGCTAGACTAATTTCTAGACCAAAAGTGCCATATTTTTGCCGTTTTCTAAGCACAAATCACCAAAATTTCGCCTTCTCTGTTCCTAAATTGCCAAAATTTGGGGTTTCTAGACACAAATTAAGAAAATTTAGCCTTTCCTGGACGAAAATTGCCAAAAACTATACCCTTGCCTAGACTGGCCTAGACTAAAATTGCCAAAAAGCATCCCCTTGGCTAGACTAGAAGTCCGAAAAAGTATACCCTTGAGCGCGATCCCCAGGTACTTTTACTATAGAAGAACCCCCCAGTGCCCGTATGACAATTCAAGGAGAGTCCATGCTTGGTTGACCTCATGGCGCTACACTGTTTGTCTTTTTAACTCCCTTGACAGAGGAACGCAGTTACCTAATTTCTTTGTATGATTGAAAGTAATTTTACATTTCTCCCAACATTGAGGGGTGTTTGGAAAACTAAGACCCAGAAAACGAAGACCTAAGACCTAAGACCACGAAACCTAAGACCACGAAACCTAAGACCACGAAAGATCGCGACCCCAAAATATTTTAAAACCCTGAACCCTTAAGTTCTTAGAAAACGTGTGTGTTTTTAAATGAAAGTGTTCACAGTTCACAAACACTGATAGTCGTGAAAACGGCACAAAAACGGAGGTTTCTGGTTTCAAAAAAGGCCGTCCAAAAAAGTGCATATTCACTAAAACGTGCCCATTTTATAAAAGCTGATTTCCAGTCAGTGGAATTTTCCGAGCGGGCGGAAATTCTATTGTTTACCACAGAAAATGTCGCTTTGCAATTGAATAGAAATTTAAGGTTGAACGACTTTTGATTGTGTAAATTCCGCCCGCTCGGAAAATTCCACTGACTGGAAATCAGCCTTTACGCACTGGATCAATTTGAACGCACAAAACATTTTAACGACGAGTTTTACAAAAACGGACCAATGAGAACGGGTAACTTGGCACACTTGGCTGCGCTCTTGTTTTAAAAAAACCGATTACTCGTTTTATTTTGATAAGAAACTGGTTAAAAAGAAACTAGCAGTAGGATGGCCAACAATTTAAGAAACTCTAGTACTAATTTCGGACGGAGGTGAGCAACTTTTAAGAGCTAACTTCAAAGATAAATGAAGGTGAAGTTGCGGTTTTTAGCGCCAAGCGCTGGGATCGCAGAAGTAGCTAAGCGCTAATCGAGTCTGCGACTCGGGGGGGGGGGTTCTTCCATAGTAAAGGTACCTGGGGATGTGCCGCGCTTAAGGGTATACTTTTTCAGACTTCTAGTCTAGCCAAGGGTATGCTTTTTGGCAATTTTAGTCTAGGCCAGTCTAGGCAAGGGTATAGTTTTTTTTGGCAATTTGTATTTTGAGGGCCGACATGCTTCTGCCATCCCTAGAATCGTTAGCTCTTCTCTACTGGAGCTCTGGTTTGGGTCTTAGAGGAAATTTTACACTTGCTGATTTATTGCTCTGCAACCAAGTATCCGAAAATTATCAGAAAAATATCAAAATTTAATTCATCCATTGAGCATTAACAAACAAAATAGCTTTAGGCTGATTCGACGAAACCTCTTACTGTCAGAATTTTTCAAACTTGTATACAGTTTTTTGGGACACCCGGTATCTTAAAGGGCCTAAAAGAGAAAGAGCGAGAATAAAATAAGTATTGATTCAATTTGATATTTTTTACTTTCAACTTCTTTAGGGAGGGGCCCTCCATTAAAATTACAATAATACTTTTAAATAACATTTAAAACTTAATACAAATTAATCCTATAGAAGCCTAATTACAATAAGAATCAAATAAATGTTAAAATGTCTGACAAAGCCAAATCTAAATTCGAAATAAAAGTATAAATCCCTAAATACGCTGTTTAAAGGTACTCAGGGAGGTCGCCTGTTCAGTTTAATCAAGGGCGCCTACCTTGTGTGAACTGGGTTTATTCGCAGTTCTGTTTTCGTGACATAGTACACGCAGCAATTGCTGTCTTGTTAATCCGTGTATAACATAAGAAGTACATTTTATCATGCAATAATATTCATTTTTCCCCGCCACCTGTGATGTAATGCGATATCAACAGTTACAGGAGACGGCCACAGGGAACCAGACAGCTCGCTTTTTGATTGGTCAACACAGATAGACGCTAAGTTGAAAATTTGAAGATAAGGAGAGAAAAGCTTAGGGGTATGACAGTTGTGCTAACTGTATTGCTAGAGATTCTCACAAGCACGTTTACCGTTGCCGTGGACAGTGCAGTTGCTATGGCCAATAACCAAAGTTCCACTAGGGGGTTAGCACCTTCACAGGAAAATACGAACAACTATTTCAAACTGTTGCAGTGTCTGTGATCTGTGACTGAATGGCCATCCCTTACTACATTCAGAACAGTGTTCTGTTCAGGACTCAAATTCACCAATCTCTCCGAAATGCTCATTCTCAATCATTCATTTTGATTTTCATCCAGCACAAACAACTAAATTACTGATTTTATTTGTGTGTATAAGATCGAAGAATAGCAAATGAAGGAGGGAATCCACTTGGGTAAATGCAAGAAGAGCAATGTCATGTTTTATATAGCAACGTTACTTCCAAAATAGAAGATGCTCTCACTTGCTTTGCTAATTTATATTATAAACTAGTCATATTACTTTTTAGAAAATACTTCTTCCATGAGCCCTGTTTTATTCGAATCGACATTTAGAGGACTTTATTACTATTTTAGGAAAGGATTACGACCTGAAACTGTTAGGGTGGCTCAGCAGGCTTCAATTAAAACACTTTGAGGTCCCCTGGAAAAAATGTATTTAATAAAATTTCGTAGTTATTGTCGCTGATCGACTTTTTCATGCGACCCCCTGGTTTGCATACAACTTGGCTTTTCAGTTCTGGTCGAACAAAGGCTTATGTAAACAATTTCGCTTGACCTCGCGGCTTCCAGACCACAACCGAAGAGACGCGCTTGTGATAAACTTCTCTTGAGATCCTGCTCACTGATTGGTTTATCCGAAGAAGCTGCATACCCCTGTACTTCTTATGTTATACGCGGATTATCAAGACAGCAATTGCTCCGTGTACTATGTCTTGAAAACAGTCACACAAGGTAGGCGCCCTTGCTTAGATTAGAAAATTTGTTTTTTCAAAATCGGTCATATCGTTCTCATGTTAAAACACGGGCTGTAGGAAACTCTGAATTCAAATTAGATTTACTGATGATACATCGAGTTTTAGCCATGTTTATGATTTCATTCGTGATGTATCAACGTGACGCGCAAGCCGCTATGAAAACATCGCGGCTAATTTAATCTTCATAACTGCAACCTATGACCACAACATTTTCCGAAGACGAATCCGAATGTTTCCTACAGAATTGTTTAAAAATGCTTAATCTCAAAATCCTTAAAAACAGGCCTAGAGTCCTGGATCAAATTTGTTAGCAAGTTTGCCCAACAGCTATCATAATCAAATTCTATCCGTCTATCTTGTCACTCACACGTTTACTTGGTATATAAAGTGGCTGCTGCATAATCGCATCCATTTAGGACTGTGATTCAGCATTTGTTGTCTATTTTCTATTATCATAAGGATTCCTAGCAATTTTGATAAAGTATTTTAGACCTTTTTTGAAGGATTTTGAGATAAAGCATTTTGTAGAACTACTTTTAATTTGAGAATGATGCAACCGATTTCCACAAACCAAAGTTTCTGATCTAAATTGATATGTTAGCAGACACAGGTATTATCAGTTTATACCGGGTGGGTAAAAAAGTCCCCGTCTGAAAGGCCACTGCTCCCTGGGCATCAAGACAATAATATTGGCAAATATATTATTTTATGGTGGACATGTTGAAATAGATTTTAAAATTTACTTGAATGAAATCAGCCACTCCTTTCTGAAATTATGAAGGATTTCCTCGAGAAAGCCCCTTTAAGAAACCTTAAAAATAGGCCTAAAATCCCGACCAAATTTTCCAAATATTTCTGCCTTATAGCAATGGTTTTTACATGCTTTGGCACGTGTTATCCCTTTGGGAGGATGAAAGTGTCATCCTGGGAGCACAACAGCATTATTCTGGATAATTTCATCCTCCCTTGAGGACAATAGACCTTTTCGACCATACGAAAAAGGGATTGGGGAGAGCGGCCAATTCTTGTAGTACGTCTGGAAGATGATTTTTGTCTCTTTTTTGTCACTTTTGCTCAGTGCAGTATTCCACGGAATAATGGTCTTTATGGTCCATATTGTAAGCTATCTGGTCGATTTTGTCGATTTTGTAAGCCCCGTTGGTCCTTTTCGCACAGTTTGGTGGTCAATATCTTTCTAGCAGCATTATCTACGGGCTTGGTAGTTCTTTACCATAGGCTGCGTTGTTTGATCGTTTGCCCAAGTGGTCAATTTGGTTCTTTTTATAAGCCCTGTTTGGTTCGTTATTGCACGGTGCAGTGTTCAATAATCTTATTATTAGGCTTCAAACTTGTTTTACCATAGGCTGTGGTCTTTATGGTCCATGGCAAGCTCCTACATACCATCGTAATATAAGCAATTTGTGGTTGAATGATATTGCCAGCACTGTTATACAAGATTCAACTGTACAAGCAGAGAACAAATGTTATCGTGTAAAAGAGCGTGTTTGTGATGATGTTAGCAGAGGATGTGATGGTCCTAGTCGAGAAATCAAAGTAGTAGAATGTCCTAAAGTATACGTCAATTCAACCGGAGGTAAGAGCACTTTTATATTTTATTNCAGGTACCTTTACTATGGAAGAACCCCCCCCCCGTGGTTCTTTCTCTGTCGGTTCCTTCAAAATTTGGCAAATAATTTAATTCCACTACTTTAAAAGGGTTCCACCTCCAAATTTCTGTCCTAATTTTGAGAAACTGGCTACCATCCCTGGAGCTCAGTTTAATTATCTGGTTTGATTATAGGCGATACACATATTTTTTCTATAAGAAACTAAGAATTTGGGCTAGTACTAAAAGTTTCTTAAAATTATCAGATTTTCAGTACTCACAGTTTCTTATGGACTTGCCTTTGCCCAAGTCGTCTTGTAAGAAGGAAAGAGTAAAAATACAAGACGACCCTGGTTACTAGACTCTCTCAAAAATAGGGCAAGTCCAAGTTTCATACGATTTCCTTAAAGGTTTGATAGCAATCTTCATGTTTACTACCTGTGCCCTCGTGAACATTTCAAAACAAGTTTTTGAAGCCTTTCCTATGTTTAGACATTACTCAAGCACCTTTCCAGTAATATGATACAAGAAACAAATGAAAATAAAGTACAAACATCCTCAGAATTTCCTTTATTACAATAAATAGTTTCTTAAGTTATATTCTCCCAGTACTGGAGTTTCTTAAATTTTTGGCGCTCTGAGAGTTGAATTTCTTATAAGCAGTTTCTTATAAAAAAAATACGTGTATTACAAGAACAAATTTGCTGACAATGTTATCGAGAAACCAATCATTCACGCACCACCCATTAGCTACGCCATTGTCACGTCACTGCGCATTTGTCGCAGATTGTGAATGTAATTTCGCAGAGAAAAGACATAACAAACGGGAAAAAAGTATGACACACCATTCATAACAGTATAACATACCAACTCCGGAATTGTCCTAGACTCGATACATGTCGTCTGTCGATGTGCAGATTAGCGTCTGCCGGGTCAACCGTTAGTGGCTACGAAACTGTCGGAAAAAAGTTGTTGATTTGATTTGGTTTGATTTGGTTTGGTTTGGTTTGGTTTGGTTTGGTTTGGTTTGGTTTGGTTTGGTTTGGTTTGGTTTGGTTTGGTTTGGTTTGGTTTGGTTTTATTTGATTAGATTAGATTTGATTTGATTTGATTAGATTAGATTAGATTAGATTTGATTAGATTAGATTAGATTAGATTAGATTAGATTTGATTTGATTTGATTTGATCGGATTTGATTTGATTTTAAATTCTTTAGGCACGGTGGCCACGTCAGTCAAAGGACTGATTTACAGTGGGCCGTGCATATACGTACAATAAATAATTACTGAAAACGAAAAGCATACAAAATTATATAATCTTATTTACAAAATTTTCTGTAAAACAAATTAAAGTAATGCTAACTATAGCATGAAAGAGAGAATCAGCATTCGCCGTTGAAGTTGCCAATACTTCTTTTTGAATATCTCATAAGTTTTCGACGATTTGACTTCAACAGAAAGATTGTTCCACAATTTTGCACCCGTATACGAGAAATATTTTTGGCCGAAAGACGATTTGCGAAGAGGAACGGCCAAATCTGTTTTGGTATTACGTAATTCTCTCTTGCATGTATCTGACAGCCTGGTAAAAATTTCTGTAAGGTAAGTGGGGGCTAGGCCGTTTACCGACTTGTGCACCATTTTTTGTTTGTTTGTTTGTCATCTTATTTTACATCGATTATTTACATTTTCTAGCTTACTATATACAAATGTACGAAAGTAAACTAATCTAAATCGATGAATAATACATAAATAAATATTTTTTGCAGTCTTTTAATAATCTAACTAAATAAAAAAAACTAATTTCCAGATACATATTGACAGACACTACATTTACAGTTTGGGCCATCCCACTTTTTTATCCCATCCCACTATTTTTAAGGTTTCTGATTCGATAAGTTCATTGTCGGTGGGCCAACCAAGCTTTCTGATTATGGGTAGAGCAGAGGCATAACCATCATAATCAATGAATCACTGAATCAATGAATCAATGAATCAATCAATTATAAAGCTGAACATAATGCAATTATTTTTATTTTCTGAAGGAAGAAATCTTGATGAGAGAGATGAGCATAGTGAGCGAGATGGAGTCGACTATCAACATGAGTCCAGGTAGGAATATCGAAATGCTTTGTCATGTCAGTCTTAATCTTGCAGTAAGATAACAACGGTATAGGCAATAGCGGCTCGCGACGAATTCCGTTCGGGGCTCGCAAATGAAGGAGCCGACTCGCAACGTCCGCGAGCAGCCGCGCAAGCTCCGCTAGCCGCGATCGAATTAGCTCGCTTTGTGGAGAGATGGGGCCTAATCACAATTATGCTTAATGAGGATACAATCCCTTTGCGATGTTGTAAGGGGGGTTTGACTGGGGTAATACGGGTTGGATTGGAGTCGGGGTGATACTATATGATGAATTAATGTTTTTCATCTACAAGATTTTCATCTGACACAGTGATCAAATGCAAGTTATTGGTGCTTTTTTAGGGTTTTTTCGTCGGTTTTCTCGTGTTTTGGGTCCAGATAGGATTTCGGTTGGAGGTTAGAGATGATCTCCTTAGCGATAATCTTTAGTGGCGAATTTAAGGGCTTTTAAAGACGGTGGCGTAGGCTTGCCTTTGCCTTTTTAGAAGTACATTTTCTTCTTCGAGAGTTAGGAATAAGTGATTTTTTTGCTTGATTAGCAAATATCAAAGTAGTCCTTCAGGTTGTGACAGTTTGGTTGTCAAATTTATTTGATTGTGACAGTCAAATAATGACCCTCCAAAATTGCAAAATCGTGTTGCAAGAATTGTTACAAATAGCAGCTATGATGTTTCAGCAGCTACAATCTTGGCCAAGATACTTGGGACAAATCACAAAATTGCACTACTTCGGCATTTGATTACGTGCCCCCCGCTCCCCCCGTTTCAATGTTGCTTGAATCAAACGCCATTCGACCAAGCCAAAATTGAATTAGGGAAAGGGGGGATCGCAATGTCCGAAACGTTCNAATGAGGATACAATCCCTTTGCGATGTTGTAAGGGGGGTTTGACTGGGGTAATACGGGTTGGATTGGAGTCGGGGTGATACTATATGATGAATTAATGTTTTTCATCTACAAGATTTTCATCTGACACAGTGATCAAATGCAAGTTATTGGTGCTTTTTTAGGGTTTTTTCGTCGGTTTTCTCGTGTTTTGGGTCCAGATAGGATTTCGGTTGGAGGTTAGAGATGATCTCCTTAGCGATAATCTTTAGTGGCGAATTTAAGGGCTTTTAAAGACGGTGGCGTAGGCTTGCCTTTGCCTTTTTAGAAGTACATTTTCTTCTTCGAGAGTTAGGAATAAGTGATTTTTTTGCTTGATTAGCAAATATCAAAGTAGTCCTTCAGGTTGTGACAGTTTGGTTGTCAAATTTATTTGATTGTGACAGTCAAATAATGACCCTCCAAAATTGCAAAATCGTGTTGCAAGAATTGTTACAAATAGCAGCTATGATGTTTCAGCAGCTACAATCTTGGCCAAGATACTTGGGACAAATCACAAAATTGCACTACTTCGGCATTTGATTACGTGCCCCCCGCTCCCCCCGTTTCAATGTTGCTTGAATCAAACGCCATTCGACCAAGCCAAAATTGAATTAGGGAAAGGGGGGATCGCAATGTCCGAAACGTTCGATTTCTTCTCGATATTTTATTTAACATCGCGACCACACTGAAATTCGCCTATGTCCCAGCTTTTTTTGGCCAAGATTGTAGTCTGATAAAGAGGCTGAAATGGCCAACAATTTCTTACTGTATTCAAATTGAAACAGCGACTATAATGTACAAGTCAATAAACAGTCTTGCTTTGCGCCTGAATATCTGTCAAAGCTATTTGTAAAGAACTCAGCTCATAATACACCGACACTAAGAAGCACCGAAATTGACTTGCGTGTTCCTCGTTTCAAAACATCAAGACAGTAGTCTATTTCATTTCGTGGGTCTAAGCTATGGAACAAATTAAGCTTGGATATGATAAAATGTTCACCCTCTCTTCCTACCCTCCACAAAAACGGCTAAGAAGACTATGTAGAGGCACTCTCCGTCGCAGAGGCTGTTGTTTGCAAAGCCTCTGCGAAGGAGAGTGATGCAGAGGATTTTATCTCGCTTTTCTTTTAAATTAGTTTCGTTTAAATTTGTTATGAACATTTTTATGGATATTTTTCGTATTTAAAGGGAGTACAAAGACCAGCAGCCTTTGCCATCGTTTGTTGTTGTTTTTGTGAATTTCGTACAGTCAGTTATTCTGGAAGCTGTGCAGAGCAAGTCCCTGACTGTGCGCAAAGCATGCTGGTCTTTGTACTCCCTTTAAGTTAGAGAACAGAATTTGTAAATTAGGTTTTTGCTTTGTAGTCTTTTTGCACAGCCTCCTGTAAAGCAGCCTATATAGACAAACGGGGCTACCGTGGTTAAAGAACGCCGGTCAACCAGCATCCTTTGCGCGCTTCGCTTGTTGCCTTTCGACTGCGGCGGCCATTTTCATATGACAACATTCTCTGCAAAGCGCAACCGCAAAGGATGCTGGCTGACTGGCGTTCTTTAAATAACTAAACATGAAATAAAATGATTGTTTTCTTCCTTAGTGGCTCATTCTACTGCAGTGGAGGCAAAATTGAAATGGACAAAATCGAGATACTGTGTTTGTAGAATTGTGAGTAGGATAATTACCTAAAGGCTGTTATCCACCCATAATCCTTTGCATGGCCGCACACAGCTCAAAATTTTCAGGGGGGTAAGAAAGGTGAAATTTCCTCGACAGTGAACAAAATCTCTGTAATTGTCACCTTTTCATATCGTATTTTGAGGGGCAACTGCCCCTGCTGCCCCTGTGCTGTGTACGGCCTTGGACTCCTTTGCGGGCTCTGTTTAGCTAGATTTTCACCTGAAAACAAGCATTTTCGTTGTCTACGAAAATAGCTGCCTCAATAGAAATCTACCCGCAAAGGTTGCTGGTTGAACAAGAGCCTTTAACTAAAGGCACTGAGTCCATATACTGTAAATACAGCAGCGTATATGCTATCCTGAATGTTTGCTGACAGACAACTGATGGTCCTTTGTTGTCACACAAGAGTGGTTTGACAATAGAAAATTGCGCTAAAGATGGCTTCGAGGAATCTTTACCAAGATCCTTTGCGTAATTGAAGAAATCAACCAATCAAATCAATCGAAATTCAATTGCTGAACCTTTTCTAAAAAGATTTCTTCAAGATTGGTGCTTTTTCTACTTTAAATCCCCCGTTTTTTGTTGATCCGATCTTCGCTGTTCAAATTTTAAGAATTCGTTGATCTTAACCCTATTCTAACCGGGGGGAGCGTTTTTCGCCCCCCCTACCAAACTTATTTTAATAGCTCTTAAACCATGATAGCTATAACGCTGAAACTTTTATTAAAATTTAATCGGCAACCAAAAAATTAAAATGTCAATGCCTATTGTTTAACCACGTGACCACCAGATGCCCTTATTTGGAGACAGGTCATTAAGAAAATCACTAAAATGGCTTTAATTTCTTTAATTCTTCTCAAATCTCATCAATATATATACCATTCGATTCGTCTCAATGAGTACTTTCATTTGATATATAATTTATCTATATTTGCTGACATCAGCAATTTTTAAATTGTATGACGTCATCAATCTTTATGACGTCATATTTCTAATTAAGTCGTAATTTTTGGATGAAAAATCATGGAATGATTTCAAATATTGATGAAGACGTCTGATTTCACCAAGTAAATGCGAAATTAATGGTGTTTAAGCATCATTTTTTGGCTAACAATTTTGCATTGAATCTTATTGTCCATAATTAATTAGTTAATTAATTCGAAACCAAAAATATTGATATAAAACTACGTGAAACTGCAAAGTAAGTATATCAAGCAGATATTTCGATAGTTTTTTGTGATTTTACTCAGTTATTTAGTAAAAATAGACCTTTTTATGCTAATAGCTCGATTTTGTCACAATTTGCATTGTTTTTGGTTGCCTAGCAACCAGTCACGTGACTACAAGCTAATTAATGCTATTTTTGGATTCTCCTTTGTTCAATTATGATACAGTGAAAGTTTCATTAGCATAGCTGCTATAGTTGCGGAGATAAATAGAGGGGGCGAAAAACGCCCCCCCCCCCGGTAGAAAATCGATAAAAATTTACCCGGTTAGAATAGGGTTAAGAGACATTCCTAGCCTCGTTTGGGCTTTAAAATGGCCAAAACAGCTCTAAAGGACTGCAAAGTCACATATTACTCAAAGAGAAAACATTTTTGGGGGTATTTGAGGAAACAGTTTTGGTTGCCATGGGCGTATCTAAGTAAAAATAACACACCCCTTATTCAAAAGCATTTTTTAGCAAAACGTTGCATTCTAAACTAAAAACATTACAGGATCAATTCAAAAATATGCAGATCTTCAAGATAAAATTGATAATTTTGTTTAGAACTTAAGTTTTTTCCTAAATTTCGTAGGTATCCTACCTTATCTCAAAGAGAATAGACCTTAAAAAATAAGGCTATTGGCCACGAGTACGAAAACTCCCATCAAAAATTACCTAAAACTTGCGGGAGTTTTCATACACCAAAGTCCTGCCACAAAATCACTTCAAATTCTGGTCTAAACACGGGCTTTAGGAAACTCTGAATTAAAAATTTGATTTTCCGATGATACATCGAGTTTTATTTTTTTCATTTCATTCGTGATACATCGAGGGCGAAGCGCTCGGCAGAGTGACGTGACCTAGAGCCCACAATGAAGCACCGTCACGTCGTCACTCTGCCACTCGCTTCTCCTTCGATCATCATCATCATCATCAATAATTTATTTACAGTAGGCAAGAAATAGAATAGCTAATTTACAGCTAATTAAGGCCTACATGTATCACGATTGAGATAAAAATAAGGAAAAATACTTGCTGTATCATCGGAAAATCTAATTTTCAATTCAGAGTTTCCTAAAGCCCGTGGTCTAAAGAGATTGAAAACAGGTAAATGAAAGAAAGNATCACTTCAAATTCTGGTCTAAACACGGGCTTTAGGAAACTCTGAATTAAAAATTTGATTTTCCGATGATACATCGAGTTTTATTTTTTCCATTTCATTCGTGATACATCGAGGGCGAAGCGCTCGGCAGAGTGACGTGACCTAGAGCCCACAATGAAGCTCCGTCACGTCACTCTGCCACTCGCTTCTCCTTCGATGTATCACGATTGAGATAAAAATAAGGAAAAATACTTGCTGTATCATCGGAAAATCTAATTTTTAATTCAGAGTTTCCTAAAGCCCGTGGTCTAAAAAGATTGAAAACAGGTAAGTGAAAGGAAACCTTTTTCGCGACTCGCGGACTTGATTAAATATTCACATTACAAATATCCATCTTGAGGAGAGAGCAAATTTTTTAGCCTTAGAAAATAATTAGAAAGAGAAGATCGTGAACCAAAATTGGATTTGAACCATACAGCCTTGCAGATTTCTTCGCAAAGAATGCAAAGCTCCTTTGCGTTTCTGCACAGTAACTAGTCCCAGTCCCAGTCTCCAAAAATGTTAGAGAAAAAGATTTTTGGGAGACTGGGACTAATGATATTAAAAGAAAGACATGATAATAGTCCAATAAATAGATAATTAACATAATTTTCAATGATCCATGTTTCATTCACAATCTTGTGTTAGTGGTGTATATTTCTGAAAATATGAAATTGTAAATAACCTGAGTTAAAAGATGAGATCTCATAGGTTTATAAATAGCCTATGGTATTTGATAATCCAGCAAGTGGGCAAAGAAAGCAAAGCCAAAGAAAACAATGGCGTGCTTTGGTTTTTCTTTATCCTTTTTATAGACGGGCGCCTAATAGCTCAGGTCATTCACTTTAAGCAGTAAGAAGCAGGTCAAATACTTTTCGTGGCTTTTGGGTTTGGAGTTATAATCGAAGCGCTACAGTCAGTGCCGGCCGTTGACTACATCCAGTGGTTATGACGGTGAATGGTACATAAAGCGAATATCCAATTTCAAAATATTTGAAATATGATGTCAAAGGTTCTTTGTTGAGTGCCCATGGACTCAGACAGATACTTAAAAAAGCGAAATTCTTCTCTATTTAAATGTGAAAATGTCTAATTAATCAATTCAATTATTATATTTGTTGCAACCAATAGCCAGCCAGCCTCAGCCGCTAAATGTCATGTACCCATAATCTTCATATAGACTTCCTCATGACTGACTTCCCAATACGACCCTCAAGCCATGTGCCCATGACCACGAAAGACATGAGACACGATTTGTCCACTATTCGATAGACTGCACTTTGTACTGTGTACTCCGTGAGTCGACAAACTGTTAATACAAAGAATGATGTTTCCCTGACCAACTAATCACAAATTGCATGCATTTCAACCAATGATCTTCGTCAGTTCTTTTCAAACAAAATTAATTAATTTGATTGATTGATTGATTGATGCGACGGATTCACTCTGCGAGGGCCTAAAGGGGGCCCACTTTTTCATAGTAATGTTATGAGTCCCTATTGACAGGAGAGATATCAACAAATTAAAGAACGCACGGAAACAAGGGACGAAAGGTCACAGGCCTAAGCTCAGATCACATCATTTTCCTTCCCGATGAAAAATATCGAGAGAAATGATCTTTGATCATCTGATCTTAATTTTCTTGCGAAGCAAGAGATGCCCTTTAATCGCCTATTTTTGTCATTCATATATTGTTCACAGTTATATTTTCTACAATTTCTTCGCTGTTTCTAGCAACCATCAACTATAAAACATCTTTTTTGAGAGAACAATCGTAAAAGAAGGAGGCAGATCCTAGAGTGCATTTCGATTTCATAATCCCTGAAGTCACAGGAGTTCATCTATATGCACATAAGATATGTAATATTTTAGTTTGTGCTTAGGAGAGGCGTTTTGTTGCGAAAATAAGCATCGCAAAACATTGCGAAATCTGAAGCTGCGTGTTGTCGAAATCTCCAACATTACCCAGCATGCTTTTCTTTCCGTTAAAAGGTCTATGAGACGTTTGGATTGCTTTTTGAAGAATTTTGTGGGCGTAGGTTGCGGTTATTAAGATTAAATTAGCCGCGAGGTTTTCAGAGCCTGTTATTTGTGTTACAAGTGGTTATACAATAACAGGAAGCCGCTCTGAAAACATCGCGGCTAATTAATATTAACAACCGCAACCTATGACCACAACATTTTTCTAAAAGCAATCCAAACGTCTCCTACCGCCCATGCGTAGACTGATTGCAACGATCCTAACTTTTACAGTTTTGATTCCAAGATACTTGTGAAGAATGAGCACAATAGATCTTGCGAATGTCGGTTGGATTTATCACATTTAAAGGACATATATCACGCATATAATTGGAGGAAAGAAAACAAAACAGAGAAAAAAACAACAGCGCTTATGAACAGATGTCACAACGAGGCTGAATTTTCATTTCAATGAGAAAAAAAACACGAAGACAAAAGTGATCTTTGCTTTGCAATAAAAAATAACGTGCGGGACACATGTCTTTTAAGGTTATAAGGACCAAATATTTGCATCCACAAGGATAAAGTTATAATTTAGTGCCAATACAGATAAAAGATTACATGCCTTCTTTTTACTAGAAACGTTCAAAGAAAGAAGAAGGCAATAAGATTTTGTGCGAGGGAGACAATAGGAAGGTATGATACTTAATTTGTCCTTCAAAACAGGCCTAAAACCACGACTAAGTTTTTCCAATATTTCTACCTTAAAGACCGACCATTGAGCAGCATGCTTTGTGCGAAGTCAGTGATTTTGCTTTCCACAGCTCTGTAGTTTCTGACTGTCAGAAAGTATTGAAAAACAAAAACAGACGATCGCAAAGCATGCGGGTCAATGGTCGGTCTTTAAAGGAATGTAAGCATATAAAAGTGGCTCAAGCCACTTGCGATTAAATTCTAGCCAATCAGATATCAGTATTTCCTGTTGATGTAGATCAGTTACCGAAATATGGTGCGGCGCGTGTCAAAGTCTATTGTCTTTGCACGGCCATTTTTATCAAAGGCTTATATATTCTTACATTCCCTGCCTGGTTTCCATATATTCATAAGCAGTGGGGACAGTGCTGAGACACTGCTGTACCAGTGCTGAGACAGTGTTGCGACATTTTCAGTTTTAATGGAAACATTTTCTTACGGCGGCTCTACCATGGTGGCGACTGTTGCTCTACCGCTGTAGCAGTGCCGTAAGAGTTGAATTTGGTTCAACTTTTTCGGCCCTTATGACGCTTCAGCCACGAGAAGGTTTTAAACCTATTCGGACGAGTGCATTTTTGCCCCCCCCCCCCTACCAAACATTCTCGAATATCTCAGCCGCTAGTGTGGGTATGAAGCTGCAGCGCTTTGAATTTTGCTAAAATTTAATTGGCTACCAAATTTTAAAATTTCAATGTCCATTGTTGCACCACATGACCTTCAGATGCCCTTATTTATAAACAGGTCACAAAGAAAATCTTAAAAAGCTCGCTATTTTCTCACAACTAACGCTAATCATAAAGTTATATTCACCATTGGGTTCGTCTTGAAGAGTACTTTCATTTGATATATATTTGGTTTATATTTGCTGACATCAGCAAATTTTAATATTCATGACGTCATTTATATTTATGACGTCATAGTTTGAATAAATTAGTGTGATATATCTCAAAACATGCAGAAAACAGT
>REGM01000152.1:542823-567521 GCA_004194415.1 Aurelia aurita | reverse complement strand
TTACGTTTTTCCAAAAAGTATCTGCCCATTGTTACTGTACAAAAAATGTACAGATGTTTAGTGGGACCCTACTTTAGGTATGGCTGCCCAGTATGGGGAGTTTCTGGTATCAATGCCATCAGTAGATTGCAAAAACTCCAAAATAGGGCGGCAAGAATTGTCACAAACAGTGCTTATGATGCCTCTGCTCTACCCATAATCAGAAAGCTTGGTTGGCCCGTCGGTAATGAAATTGTCGAATCAGAAACCTTGAACATGGTGTACAAGTCGGTAAACGGCCTAGCCCTCACTTACCTTACATAAATGTTTGCCAGGATGTTAGATACATGCAAGAGAGAATTACGCAATACCAAAACAGATTTGGCCGTTCCTCTTCGCAAATCGTCTTTCGGCCAAAAATGTTTCTCGTATAAGGGTGCAAAATTGTGGAACGATCTTTCTGAAGTCAAATCGTCCAAAACTTATAAGATATTCAAAAAAAAGTATTGGCAACTCCAACGTCGAACGCTGATTCTCTCTTTCATGCTATAATTAGCATCACTTTAATTTGTTTTATAGAAAATTTTGTAAATAAGATTATATAATTTTGTATGCTTTTCGTTTCCAGTCAGTAATTATTTATTGTATGTATTTGCACGGCCCACTGTAAATCAGTCCTTTGACTGACGTGGCCACCGTGCCTAAAGAATTTAAAATCAAATCAAATCAAATCAAATCAACAACTTTGGATCCGTAACAATATTGCAACGGATCAGCCTCCCGTTTTCGCTGTTCCTGCTAATTCACAACAATTTTATCTTGCTATCTATAGAATAATTTTGTTTTGGAGCAGTATAAACGCTCTTGAACCGTGAAAACGTTGTAACAGATCAATATTGTTCAGGTACAGTGTAAACGTGGACTAAAACTGGCTCATGCAACGGTTTAAATATGCCCCTTGAACCATAGGGGACTTAAACCAGTCCCAAGATAGGCTTTTTGGCATAAACTAGACCCGTGATTTATGGTTCCAATCCTACTTAGAAAACAGACGTCAGTTCTGTAAAGTTAATGGTGCACGATCTGATTTGCAAGATATTGATTGTGGTGTTCCGCAGGGATCATGTTTAGGACCACTTCTTTTTCTAATCTACATTAATGATCTTCCATTGGCTCTCCACAAATGTAATGTGACAATGTATGCTGATGATACAAGTATTTCATATGCTTCTAAAAACATCGAAGAACTTAATACTACTTTGAAAAAGCATCTCGATAGTCTAAATATATGGTTGCAGGGTAACAAACTGTCGTTAAATGTTGTAAAGACGCAGGCGATGGTTATAGGTTCCCAACCAAACTTAAAGAAGATTGCCGAACAGAAAGTAGAGACTCCATCTTTTTCTATTGGAGGTTCTGATATTGATCTAATTAAAAATGTGAAATAATTAGGAGTTCAACTTGACAGTAATCTTGATTGGGATCAGCACATGAAAGTTTTATGTGGCAAAGTATCTCGAGCTATAGGCTTTTTGAAGTATGCTAAGAAATTCGTACCGAAAGATACTCTGATACAAATGTACCGTGGCATTGTCGAGCCAAATTTTCGTTACTGTTGCTCAGTGTGGGGAAGCTGTGGCGAAACTAAATTGCAAGCTTTGCAAAAATTGCAAAATCGGGCTGAAAGGATTGTCTCTAATAGCAGTTATGATACATCTGCGACCCTTTTGATTAAGAACCTTAAATGGCTTACTGTCCCTGACATGATAAAAAGTGAAACAGCTACTGTGACGTATAAAGAATTAACTTGCCTTGCACCTAGCTATCTTTCTAATTTGTTCACAAAAAATTCTGACCGTAATATTGATATTAGTTTGTGAAATGCAGCCCCTGATCTCTATATCCCCAGGATGACAACCTGCAAAGGACAGAAAGCGATATCTTTCTTTGTTGCAAAACTTGGAATCAGTTTCCCTTGGACGTAAAACAAGCAAATTCACTTACTTCTTTTAAAACCCACCTAAGAACCCATTTGCAGCCTTCCGTTTAAACATTTGTTGGAACTTTAAGTCCCATTCATCAGTTTTAATTTTTACTAGGTTTTTATCACATGTACTTTAGTTAGATTTTAGTATTTGTAATTAATTTTGATTAGATAAAGAAAAGTATTTTAATTTTGTAAGTTTTTAACACGGCCCCCTGTAAAGCAGTCTTTGATTGATGGGGCCACCGTGTATAAATAATTAAAAATGAAATGAAATGATATGAAATGTGGGGCTCAAATATTCGAAATTCCGAGCCTCCAGTCCTGTCAGAATAGCACAAAATCCACACATTGTTAATTTTCCAATAGACTTCTTGTCTGATATTATTTTCTGATTTTTCTTAGTGCCCAGGAAGAGGAGCCTACCATTTGGACTGCGCAGGATTAAGAGTTGTGCCGGAAACCAATAAATGGCAAGTATTAACAATTCTTTTGTTGTAAAGGCCTGACCACAGGGCCGAAGCCAGTGGGGGGCCTGGGGAAAAGGCCATTTGTCGGAAATTCCACTATGCCTGTCGGATTTTCTTTAAAAGATTTTGCTGGAGAAATGATGCATTGAACACGAATTTATTAACGATCGAAGATAAATGACGACATGACCTTTGAATCTGCATCCTCTTTTTGATTCATATTCACTAATTTTGAAAGTTGCAAGGTTAGCTTGTAAAATAATTCTTAAATTTTAATTACTTGAAGGAGTACATCAGTCATTTCACGCATAATTGTAACGTTTTAACAGGGCTCTTGTTGATAGCAGTACTTTCTGGTACTGATAAGGTCTTACCCTGTATAAACATGCATATTATTATTATTATTAGAACGTATATTCCTACAACTGGTGTTGTTGCTGTTGTTGTTGTTGATTTTACCATTGGACATTCTTGGTTCTTTCGTCCCCTATGAACTCATGGCTGGTATCGGCCCTGCCTGGCCAAACGACTGAATATCGCTCAGCGACAACAGGAGCAGATTTTGTAACAATAACAAAACTCGCCTTTCATTGACACGCCATTTCAAAGCGATTAGGGATTGCAGGCAAAGGAATTTCAATAGCCGACTAATCAAACCAAGGATGTAAACAAAGCAGTCCGTAAGCTTCCAGTTAGTGGAATTTTTCGAGGGGGCGGAAATTATTTTGTTTATGACAGAAAATATCGCTTTGCAACTGAATAGAAATTTAAGGTTGAATGTCTTTTGATGGTGTAAAAGTCCGCCCGCTCGGAGAATTCCACTTACTGGATATCAGCTTTATAAGTTTCCGTGAAAGAAACATAGGTGAGAAAATCAGTTATTGTGCACGCGAAAAAGAGGTTTTTAAAAGAAGAAATGTGCATATATCCAAAGCTTCAAGATTTGATATATTGGCGTATTACCAGAAAGTCACGCGAAAAGGGGTTTTTAAAAGAAGAACCGAGTATATATCGAAAGAAGAAGAATAGATCAAAACTTCTACTGTCAAAATTTCATGTATTTAATGCAGAAGCTGAAAAGTAAGCATTAAAAATCTCGTAAATTTGTATGTGTAATTCAATGATTTATTGCTATGTTTCTGAATTGAATAAATGTAATTTAGGTGGTAGAAATTTGATCTATCCTTCTTCTTTCGATATATACTCGGTTCTTCTTTTTAAAATCCCTTTTCGCGTGCGCAACGACTGAGATTCTTACCTTTTCTTTCACGGAAACTTTTACGGACTACTTTGTTTACATCCTTGGCTTGATTACTGGGCCGTTGAAATCCCTTTGTCTGCAATCGCTAATAGCTTTGAAATGGTGTGACAATCAAAGACAAGTTTTGCTAGTGTTACAAAATCTGCTCATGTTCTCAGCAACACCTCAGAACAACAGAAATTTAATCCTGTTCATTGAACATTTTTGGCCAAGGTCGAACTTCACTGAACAACGCTTATCATTGCTGAACAACGCTGAAAAAAGGTTTGCCAAACGATTGAACGATTCACTGAGTAATTCGCTGAAGTTAGATCGTTATTTGATGCCATTCATGTGCAGTTCTTCAGGCCACCTGATTGTGGTTCTTGATCTACCGGGTGAGTCAGAAAAAACGTGGGGTGTCCACCAATTTTTATTGATACAGTTTAATTTGCAAATTCTTTCTTTAAAGTTCATTGCATAGAAGATAAGCTAACTTAGATATGAAAATTTGTTTGGTCCCAATCGGTCTTTCCCTTCCAGAATTACGAGCGATTTTAGTAAAATGGTGTTTCGCAAGATTGCTAAAATAGGCCTTCGATTAGATTCATATTCGTGCACGTGCGACCTTCTAAACCATGACAAAGATATTGTTTCTCTACCAAAAACTTGAAACACGGCATGCATTGTGTTAGAGCACAAAAAGAATACTAATGTTGCTTATGTTGTATACCTAGGGGACTAGTCATTTAATTGTCATTGTTAGCAAGCTGAAAGTTCTTTTACTAGCGAAACTTTTCACCAAAAGGGCTATATCATAAAATCGCAAATAAATAAGGAAATAAATCACCGATTTTAATAAACTAAATTTCTATAACTAATTGAATCTTTCTTCTGCAATACAAAACTTCAACACTCCCGATTTGACTTGTTTTTGACCAGAATAGGAAGCAATGCTGTAAGGTAAATGGCAACATATCCAAAATACAGGACATCAAATGTAGCAGGGCTCCTGCCTTGGCCCACTTCTATTTCTGATCTATATCAATGATTTGCGATTTGCCTTACGCAGAACTAAGGTCACAATGTATGCAGATGACACCAGCATCTCCTATTCCTCGATCGAAATCTATCTCCGACTTGAGCAATGCTATCAACTCAGATCTTCAGGAACTTAGTGCATGGCTACAGGGAAATAAACTGTCTCTTAATGTCGCAAAGACACAGAGCATGATCATTGGTACTGCACCTAACCTCAGAAAACTAGGGTTAGGGTACAGAAGTTAAAAATTTACGAAAAGGGACTTGGTGGTTGCTTTGAAATGATCTTAATCAAGTCGACCAGTTTTGTAGATGAAACGAAGAGTCATTTCGAGCATATTTCTATTTAGGTCATTTGAAAAGTATTGATCATCAAATAAAAAGTGCGCGTCAGAACATCATTTGAAAGATTAGTGATTTGTACAAATGGCATAATAAAACCTTTCTTTTTTTTAATAGGACATGTAAAAGCTGTAGCTAACTAAAGCTGTGATGAAAATGAGCCAGTTCACATGATCTTCATAAAGTGACTTATATTTATGTGAAGCAAAGCACAGGCATCAAATGTTTAATACTTAGTTAATGCTCAATACGTCTTCCTTTTGATTTAATACCAGGTGTCCCAAAAACATACTCCCGTTTAAAAAATCATCACAATTCTCAAACGATTATCAAACCTATCATCAAATTTTCTTTCTAACCTCTTTTGTCAGTGATCCAAATGTATTTAAAGATGATAAAACACTTCTATTCAGTACTTAAAGCGCGTACAGTAACAGGTTGAAAAACCTTATTTTGAGCTATACTTTTTAGTAACTACCCACCCCGGTACCCTGGGTAGAAGAGACTCATAATTTTTATTGTTAATTTTATATTAGGCTCTGGTACCCAGGGTACCAACCCGGGTAAGTACCGAACTTCGAATAGGGAACCGTGATGTCGCAAGGTGTCCGGCAGGAAAGTCCATGCCCACTGCACTTTATTTTGGTTATTGCATATGCACTTTGTTTACTGCATGTTTGTATATATACAAGCTGCAAACATACGAAACTGTCAGGTCCAAACTACAGGGTGTTTCAGAAAAAATGCAACCCAACTATAATTGACATTTTCAGCAAATAATAAGATTTGAATTGATGTAATGTATACCATCTGAAAGCACAATCTATCTTCTTTCCAATGATATGCAGTTTGGATAAATTAATGGAAATATTTATCATTTGATTAATACTTTAGCAAGTATAGTCGATTTTAAATGCAGCATGCTGTAAGAGTAAAATCCTAAAAAAGTTACAAAATAGATTTTATGAAAATATTTCAAGCCTAGACGCACTTGAGGTGGTGCCCTTAGAAAGTAAACATGCAAATTTACTCCCATAAGACACATTTATTAAAAATGTTAAGTAATAAATAATTCCATTGATGCATGGGCGGTAAGAAACGCGGTAGTTATTCCTACAAATTGTTCATTCATTTTTCATTTTTCATTCCTACAAATTGTCCCTATGCCCGTGAAGGTTCGCTCAAATCAGAACACAGAGAAACAAGGAACACAACAACCTTCATGGGCATAGGGGCACAGGGAGGAATGGGATAGGGTCACAGGGAGGAAAAAAATTGTGTAGGAATTACTACCGCGTTTATTAACGCCCATGCCTAGAGGTGACGAGGAATCCTAAAGTATGATAATCCTCGCGATTCTCAGCAAACAATTGTTGTTGATTTTAATTGAACAAAACTTTATAAGAACCTTAATCAAAGACTTTCCTTGAGAAATTGTATCACTGTCTCTTATTGATCGAGGGAATTCTTTACTTCTACTGCAATGAGTCAGTTATTGTTAAAATGACAACTTTGATATGAAAAGTAAAAGTAAAGAAATCTCTTGATTAATGATAATGTAATATGAGTGTGCCGTGGGAATGTCTTCCTCTCGGTTTCTAACAATAATAATCACGAGACATATCAGCTTTGGATTTCGAGTGCCGACATGCTTCTGCCTTCCCTAGAATCGTTAGCTCTTCTCTATTGGAAGCTCTGGTTTGAGCCTATGAGTAACTTTCACATTTGCCGATTTATAGCTCTACAACCACGTTACAAATAATGGTAAGAAAAATACCAAAATTTAATTCAGCCATTGAGACTTAATATAAAAATAGTTTTGGGGGCTATTCTATTAAATGTTTTTGCGTCAGAATTTTTCAAAGTTGTATACAGTTTATTGGGACACCCGTAACTTTGGAAGCCCTTCTAGCAAAAATAAATCAATTCTAAAATTAGACCATTAAAAATTAAATAAATTCATAAGAATGTTTTGGTAGCAATAATGTCGTAAAGTTTAAGAAATTGCCTTCCAGCCCTGTATCTAAATTTTGTTATACAAGAAAATGCGTGTAGTAATATTTTGTTTGTTGCAAAAACATTGCAAGATTGGTTGATGCATCTTTGTTCGATTTAACGGCTTGATAGGAACTTCAGGTACTTTGAGTTAAGTGCTTATTGGCAATCTTTGATATATTGAGTATTTTCAGAATTATTGCGTTTTTCTTTTTATTGAAAGAATTAACTAAACGATTTGAAAAAAAAGCATTGTAAATCTTAGTTTCTGAAGGCCTATAATATGGCAGTAAGCAGAAATCCGTAGCTTTCTGGTTCATGATTTAGCAATTTGATGACGTCAAAACCGGAAAATGTTTGAAACATAGAAGACGCTGTAATTCTGAAAATAATCAACATATCAGAGATTGACAATGAACACTTACAGCAAAGTACCTGAAGTTCCTTTCTAGCCATTCTAAAGTGAATGACCTGAGCTATTAGGCGCCCGTCTATAAATAGGATAAAGAAAAACCAAAACACTCCATTGTTTTCTTTGGCTTTGCTTTCTTTGCCCACTTGCTGGATTGTCAAATAAGATAGGTTATTTATAAACCTATGAGATCTCATCTTTTAACTCAAGTTATTCTTAAGACCCCGTTTACACGGGATCGATCCCAAACTTGTACGGATCAGCCTTCCGTTTACACGGGAACGCTCGGGATCGATCCGCTATCCGTGCCAATTTGGGTTCGCTAGGAAAGCGTTCCAGTTTGGGATCAATCCCGTCTCTTGTAAACGGGTGTAAATGATGGGATCGATCCCAACTTGGTACGGATAGGAAATGGTGCTAATCCCTTTGTTTGTCAGCGTTTGTTTGGCTTTAAGAATTTCTGTTATTTCTGAGCTCTTTGTTTTTAGACAAAGAGGTGAAAACAAAGCGCATTGTTTGCGTTGTAATGCGTAGGTGAAAATCAAAGCGGATTCCTTTAAGGTTCGATCCCGTGCAAGCGCAAGATATTTTGGGATCGGTCCCGTGTAAACGCCTGCAAAATTTTGGGATCGATCCCAAACTGGATCGATCCCATTCCGGGGTCTAAATCAAACGAAAGATGCATTAACCAATCGTGCAATGTTTTTTAAAGAGTTAATTCCTATGCTTCGTTCCATTCGATTTTATGTTTCTGTTTATTAAACTGATGAAAGCAAATGTCTCTTTATCTTCGTGTGTTGATCCTTTTTATCACAAATGAAGTGTATATATATAATCGATTTATTTAAAGTTGGCAACTTACATAGCTACTAAATAACAAAGCTAACTTAAGCCAACTTATAGCACCTCGAATGTGTATTTCACTTCATTTTAGATGATTAAGCTCCTTAAATAATCATACTGTTATTCGCTATAAGGAAATTTGATACATACATACATACATACATACATATATACATAGTGTCAGACCGCGGCACGAAAACGTCTAAAAATTGTGAGTTCTTTCATCAAAAATCAGTCTCATCAGCAAAAATATCGGAAACATCGAACTTACGAACTCAGTATTCGGCAACAGTAACGGCAAGAATATATCCCTAACTAAACTTAATACAACTAAGCGACTACAATATCTTTGGTCCTTCAGAAAATTCGGCGGCTTGAGGTCGGCGACAGTTCTTGCGTCTCTACGTCTCGTCTGAATGAAAAGTCACTTGACGCTACCTTATGTCCAAACTCGAGGTACACCTAAAACTACCTAATAAGGCCTAATTACATAAATGGTAACCAATGAAAATTTGAGTATGAGAACAATAATATACATGAACCAAGTATCGAGTTTTGGCATGAGGCTGAATCAACAGGGCAACGTTAAATATTGCACCACAGTACTTTTGGCATCAAGTGCATACGTGAATTGTTCGTTGTTGTTTCCCATCTTTCATGCAGCATGGGCCATAGGCCCCCATATCATAATATAAGACAACTGGCTGTAGGAAACATTCGGATTGGTCTTTGGAAAACGTTGCGGTCATAGGTTGCGGTTTTTAATATATTAAATTTTGCTGCGATGTTTTCACAGCGGCTTCTTGTTATTTGGTAGCCACTCGATGGTTGACCCAGCAGACGCTAAAAATAGAAACTATGGGCAGATTAGCGTCTACTGGGTCAACCGTCGAGTGGCTACCGAATAACAGGAAGCCGCTATGGAAACATCGCAGCTAATTTAATTTTAAAAACCACAGCCTATGACCACAGCATTTTCTAAAGACAAATCCGAATGTTTCCTACACCCCGTGATAAGTCAAGAAAAGCATCACACGATGAAGTACCCTATTTTCAGGATTTCGGTCAATAGTGATAACTACGGCCAAATAATCAGTCTATGGCACGGGGAGGGGGCCACTCCTATACTGTCCTATAGTTTCTTGCTCGTACAAATCCCAGCTGGAGAGGGGGAACTCAGCACATCCACACACGGGGACAAAGATGTAGGAGCTGGGGGGCATTGGGGGCACATTCCCCCGCAAGATTTTGCAATAAGCGAAAAAGGGCCCTTTTTGTTTCAGAAAGTGCCCCTTTAGCTTAATAAAAAAGTGCCCTTGAAGTGTTGTGCCCTTCCAAGTTAAAGATGGTTCCTACGGACCTGCACGGGGAGGTAAGTGCGATATTTCTGGGTCAGAATATCGCCGAAAGTGATATTTGGGTCCAAATAAACTCAAATTATGACCATGATACTCATAGGCGTAGGAGCGAGGGTGGCTGGAGGGGCCACAGCCCACAGCCCCCAGACGTGTGAAGAATATACCAAAATGAGCCTTTTTCGGGCAAAGATCCACCCTAAGTCGGGCAACAAATTCGGTAAACAATGGACTTTTTATCTGGCAGCCCCCCCAGATTTTATCTTCTCGTACACTTTTGATGATATTTTTTGTATAAAACATTGTTATACTGATATTTCTGGTTTCTTTAGGCCCTGACCTCTATTTGCATAATTTGAGGACATTTTATGTGCGTTTGCGTCTAAGGGCCTGAATGCATGAGAGTTTTCAACCCCAGGGTTGAGTTTCAACTCACCTAACCGCTAGAAATAAATTTGCTATCACATGCGTCATTTCAACCCCGTACGAAAAAGCGTACCACGATGCGTAAAACTTTTTTGCAGCGTTGCGTAGCTACGCTGACATTTAGATCCGACACATCGAGATTGTTGGGTTATATGGATATATGGATATATATATGTATATATCTTTGTAAGCCAAGAGAACAAAAGTGAGTTGCATTTCACATACTTGCATTGGGCATATCATATTATTAGCACGAACAGCATTTTTGTCCATCAGGTACAAACGATTCTTTTCGTTTCGTAATTGTAGAATTTATAGGATATGTTGCTCGCCATTTTGCTGCTTCAAGGTGTAAAAATAGATGTAGGTAGCCCAACAACGACTGACACATAACAGGGATAACGGTACGATGGGCCTAACAGTTTTGAAATTCGCTTTTATAGCTAAAGATGGCAGTATAAGAATCACTACATACTGCATAAAGATTCTGTGGAATTACAACGCAAAATGATTGGTACCTGGGCATTTGCTAATCCACGGCACTACGACACCACGGCACCACGGCACCACGCCACTACGCCACTACGGCACTGAGTATTTTATTATTATTTTATAAAACATATCTTGTTGGAGAGACTTTTTACCTTCAAATTAATTAGCTATAATTTAGCTATTCTATTATTGTACAGTAATTCAACGTTAAATAAATTGAATATATATAAAGTCTGGATTTTTTTGGCTATAGCTTTAAATTTCTCACTTTATCACCTTCAGAATCACTGTAAGGGCCTGTTCATATGGAGAAAGTTTCCCCGGCATTTCCCCGGTGAAGCGGGAATCCCGCCTAGCCGGGGAAATGATCATTGACCTTTCATATGAGAAAAGTTTCCCCGGAAACTAAACAATAGTGCTTTGTCTCTGATGCCAAAGGATTAACGATAAACAAAAGAGTCTACCCCGCTTTGCCGGGAAANACAGACATCCATTAGAAACCATGGGCATTCAATTTCTACAATGTGCAGAGTGGCGTAGCCACAGGTAGGGATAGAGGGCATTTGTCCCCCCCCCCACTGTCAAAAGATGGCCCTCAAGATTCGTTCAAAAACAAGGAGAAAGTAGCTGGGTATAATAGGATAGGTAGGGAGGGTAAGAATTTTTCCAAGAAATGCTGGAAAGTGACTAGTAGAGTCATTCTAAGCCAAAAAGGCTTGCATTTTTTAAAAGTTTGCCAGATGCACTATCACAGAATTTTTAAGGCTTCCATTTTGGGGTCAAGCAAACATTGGATTGTGAGAAGCGTCCTAAGACAAAGTATAAGGTCTTTGCACAAAAATTTTCCCAAAGATGGTGATTCTTAGAAAACTACAAAATCATTGAAGTTTCCGATTGGTGGTAAAGATGGGATGGATATAGGGATTCTAGGCCAAAGAAAATGATGTTTATTCCAAAATTTTCCTGGGGATGCTAACTTTTAAAACAAACTTCAAAAAATGGTCAAAAATTCTATGTCAATACAACAAACTTGGGATTGAGAGAAGCGTTCTAAGCCAACGTAGAGGGTGTGTCCTCAAATAATTTTCCTAGGGGCTTCGCCCCAAGACCCCCTCATTTAATACCCCCCAGTTAATTTGTCCTTGCCACGCTGCTGAAAGTGCAATATCAAGGAAAGTGCAAACCAAAGCCCATCTGAATGTGTTGTGGCACCGTGTTGTAATCCACTGACTTTGCAGCCAGAATGTCACGCGGACAGGGCTCAAACTCCAGCAGCACCTCTTGAGCGTCATGACAAGAGGTTGTGGACTCGATTAGCGCTTAGCTACTTCTGCGATCCCGGTGCTTGGCGCTAAAAACCGCAACTTCACCTTCATCTGTTAATCAAAATTAACTGTTATTGCAGTTATTGGATCCTCTGAAGTTTGAGAAATAAACAGAGATTAGAGGCTAGTAATGGCTCAGCACTTAATATCATATCAACCATGACAAACCATGGTAATGTCTGTGACACAAAGAACTTCTTCAAAAACTACAGGTAGTCATGGACTGCCCTTATGGACCTTCTACGGAAATGTCCTCGGAAATGTCCTTGGGTTTGAGACCCTCATATGCGCACCAATATAGAAGGCTGCAAACATACATTCTTGACGTCATTAAATTTTGCAAAATAATTTAATGGAAAGTGAAAAGTACACACATTTATTTTTGCCTTTCTGCACACACTAAGTTCTTTTGAGAACTGCCATGATTTGTAGACTGGCTAGTAGGGCTTGTAGGTCCCCTGGCCTACTCCAGTCTACTGGTGGGATATATCAGACAGTTTTAGCTTTCAACACTCGGTAATACCCGACCAGGTGAATAACGCAGACCTTGTTATGTTGCTCCGCGGTATCGAAGGGTGCGTGTTATTCAATTTTTCCCAGGAGAAACTGAGTAACGCAGACCCTGCTTACTTCTCTTCAAAATTTTGAAATGAAATAAAAACTTTCCTCTGATCTGTGTTTAGCTTTCTTGCAAAGCATTTCAAACATCTTTTAGTTTTACTTTACTTCTCGATCGAAACTTTAAAGGCAATAAACTTAGGCCCACTCAGTGCAAATAAGTTTTTCCCGCAGACCAACTGAAAAATGATTCGGAAATGCATTATATTCACTTAAACAATCAGAAACTTTACATAGTTCTTGTGGTGTAATGAAAGATCATCTTCTATTTTGGCAAGAAGCTTCACCCTTATATGATTTAAACAGGGTCCGCAATATTGAAGGGTCCGCTAGGCGATATTGAATAACGTGGACCTTGTGATTTTGAGGACCTAAGTTTGTTGCCTTGGGAGTTTTAATCGAGAAGTAAAGTAAGACTGGAAAGCGTTTAAAATGCTTCGCAAGAAAGCTAAACACAGCTCAGAGGAAAGTTTGTATTTCATTTAAAAATTTTGAAGAGAAGTCAGCAGGGTTAGCGTTATTCAGGTTCTGTTGTTGTTGTAAATTTATTTTGATTCGATTTAACATTGTAGCTAACAATATATACATATATACATACATACACAAAGTTAACTAATCAAAATCGAACATACCTATAAAAACAAATTAAATAAATTATAACATATACATAATTATACTGATAGAAACTAAATCAAGACATTAAACTGCACTGACAGGCACTACATTTGCAAGCTGGCCCGTCCCATTTTTTTATTAGATTTTTAAAACTTTTCAAATTTTCTGCTGATTTCAGCTCGTTTGAAAGGCCATTCCAAATTTGTGGCCCAATAGACATCAGACTGTTGGACCCAAATGTTGTTTGATTGGGCCTAACGTGGGCTAAGTTGTTTGGATTTCTTAATGAATAATTTGAAGACCATTATTTAAATATGTTTTGCATAAAAGGTGGGTTTAACTGTTTCACTGTTTTGAATATTTCAATACAAAGGATTCTTTGGCGAGCAATAAGCATTGTGCATTTATCTGACTTCAAGAGCAACTTGTTATACGAACTTGTATGATCATTATACAGAAATCTTAGAGCACGTTCTTGTAACTGTTCAATTTTCTGTAATGATTTGGAAGATGAAAAATACCAGACCAAGGGACAGTAATTAAAATTAGAAAATACAAAGCTCTGAACAAGAATCTTTTTCTCGTTAAAGCCAATAAACGTCTTCAATCTTTTAAGAACATTTAATTGTGTTGCAGCCTTTTTGCAAAGGTTCGAAATATGTGGGTCGAAATCAAGTTTATAGTCCAACGTCACTCCTAGAAGTTTTACAGTCTCCTCGGATTTGATTATTTTGCCATTAATGTTAATCTGTTCTCCACTAGTATTTGTCTGGTTTTTTCTGAGCAATAACGCATGGAATTTTTCAGGGTTTGCAATCATTTCATTGTTTTCTAACCATGATAAGGCAACTCCTGTTTCTTTTTCCAAAATATTCACAAGATCGGGCATGCTTTTAGAAAAGTAAACAAGTGTGTTGTCATCGGCGTAATTATAAAGCGTTGCCTGTTTTATGAAAAGAAATAAATCATTTATGTAAAAATTGAACAGGATAGGTCCTAGAACGGAGCCCTGGGGTACACCAGATATAACCTCCTGAAAAGAACTATATGTGTTATTTATCCGAACGCATTGTTTTCGTCTTTTGAGATAAGAATAAATAAGGACTAGTGCATCTTCATCAAATCCATATGCATGTAATTTGGCAATGAGCAAGTCATGTGGGATACAATCGAAAGCTTTCGAAAGATCCATTAGAATCGTACCTACGAGATAGTCATTATCGAGGTTAGACCTCCAATCTTCGATCAGACGTATCAAGACGTGTTGGGTTCCATATGCTCGTCTATAGGCCGCAATGAAGACAGACAGCGTGTTGTCTAAATGTTGAATCAGTTGCTGTTTTAAGACTTTCTCGTATATCTTTGAAAAGGTATTGAGAACACTAACTGGGCGAAAGTTCCTTTCTACTGTGCGATTTGGCTCCCCCTTATCTAATGGGCAGACTGCCGCTTTTTTTGCATCATTTGGAAAACGAGAATTGCGAATACTGCAGTTTATTGCCGTGGTTAAAGTGCTTGTAAGCTCATTAGCAGCTAGAGATACGAGCTTCGGGGGTATTTGATCTTCACCGGTGGATTTCCTGCCATCCAAGGATTTTAATAGTTTCGCAACTTCTTGATTATCTATCTCGTGAAATGTGAAGGTGTTCAAAACTTGCTCTGGGTTTTGAATAATAGCTAGGACACTAGGGTGGTTTTTATACTTGTCGAGAATCAAGCGAACAATTTGGTAATCATCAGAAATTCCAGTATCTTTAGCAAGGCTAACAGGCTTCTTACCGCTGGATTTCTCTACTATATTTACATAGTGATCGTTGAAAATCTCCGTCAATTCCTGGTCATCAGTTATAACGGTATCATTTTTTACAAGAGAAATATCGCTACTCGTAAGTCCCCCTTTATTTGAAAGAAAGGGTTTAACAAGATCCCAAAATTCTTTATTAGACATAGTACCATTTTTAGTTGCTTCTTTAAAGTGGTTTTTCATAGCCTTCTTTCTTATGGAGACACATTTATTTCGTTGCTTTTTGAAATTAGTTCTATTTTCTGCAGTAGGGTTTTTATTCAGTCTTTTTTTGAGCCTTGATCTGGTATAAATTGCCTTTTGTAATTGCTGATTCATAAAAGGGGCAGTATTTCCCCTCTGGACTTTAGTTTTTAAAGGAGCATGTTTATCTACAAGTTTTCGGAAAGCAGATGAAAGATTCCTATAAGACAAATCCGCATCATTTAAATCAGCTTTAAAATCAATATTCTTTACATCTTGCTGAAATTTTTCAGGGTCAAATTTCTTATAGCTACGATATCTAGTAACTTTAGGTTTGAGACGGGGAATGTGTGTTCTCATTAAAGTTAGGACTAGACCATGAAAATCGCTTAGACCAGTTTCAAAAACGGTGGTATTTTGAAAACATCTGGGTTTATTCGTGAGAATGACATCAATTGACGAACTATGATTTTTTGTGAAACACGTCTTATCCTTTACTAAATTGGACAGTCCAAAAACATCACAGAAGGAAATTAACTTAGTATATCCGGAATGGTGAATATCATGAGTGTCAATGTTGATATCGCCCATGATCATAACATTGTCATATTTGTCCAAGGCTGTGTTTAAGCACAAAGACAGTTCTCTGAAAAATAGTTCCAGGTTGGAAGCATCTGGGGGTCTATATATGCTAAAAATAGCCCACCTCTTTTTGCAAATCATCAGATCAGAACAAATGATCTCGATAGTGGGACTCTCAAAAGTAGAAACTCTATTGCAAACAACCCCTTTCCTAACGAATTGCAACAGGCCCCCACCAAATTCATTCCTATCACTACGGATTGGCTTCTGGTAGTTATTTACTAGAAAGATTTCAGTTTTGAAATCTGAATTTAGTTTTGTTTCCTCTATTACCAAAATATCAGGCAAGCATCTTTCCATCACCAATCTTAAATCAGTTATTTTGTTTCGTAGACTATTTATATTCAAGAATCCAATCAAAGGATTGTTTGGATTTTAAACGCGAAATACGAAATTGAATAACACAGACCCTTTGATACCGCAGACCAAACTAACAAGGTCTGTGAGGTTCTCAGGGTCCACATTATCCACCTGGCCAGTAACACCCCTCATACATTTGGAAAACAAACGCAAACTTAGATGAAGCTTTAATGACCATTGCACTTCCATTCTGCGACATTATCATTTTCATCGCTTTTTGCTTCTTTAAAATATGCTGTGGCAAAGAGACTTTCATGCAAATTGCCTTTGGCCTAAACCAACGCTATTTTGTTGTGCATATTTTAAAGAAGCATAAAGCAATCAAAATGATGATGGTGCAGAATGGAAGTGCAATTGTCATAAAAGCTCTAGCTAAGTTTGTGCTTGTTTTTGAAATTTATAAGGGGTGTTACTGAGTGTTAAAAGCTAAAACTCTCTGATATATCCCGCTGCCTGATACAGTATATCCCACCACTACTCTACATGTAATGTAGGCTACCTGTTTTTTAAAATGTTGGCATTTTTGATGTTGGAAAGTGCTCCATCAAATATTTTGGACACTTTAAGTACAAAAAAACAAACAACAAAGCTCAAACTTGTGAAATCTAACTTTTTTCTGATACGGTGATACACGCAGGCCTTTCCCTGTGAAAAGTCGCACGGGAGTGCCAAACGCTCACGTGATTTTGTTTGCGCGAGCGATCGCTCAGGTAAAGATTCACACGCACGTTGATTTCCCGGCAAAGCAAGATACACAGAACCTCCATATTGTTGATATCACATGGGGATGAATCTTTAAAACATTCCCCATGTTAGTCGTGTTCAATTATGGTAACTGGGCGCCATCGCTTTTTTTAGTGTCTCAATTGAAAACCAATGCCTTCATCTAATGATAATGATAGAAGGAAAGGATTTTTGCCCGGGGGGCACTTGACCTCAGAATGTACCAAGGGTGTGCTGCTGGGATACCGAAATTTTCACCATGTGTAGGAGCAATTTTCTTCAAATTGATTACCCTGTCTGAAAGCAAACTGGCAAAAAACAATTGCAAAACTGCAAAGTCTGACTTTTCTGATACACAGATACACTGACGGCATTTTGATGTTTGAAAATTGTTGATTATTATCACGGTTTCAACATTTCATTTCAGATTGATGAACCTCAGCCTGGTCAGAAGGTTCCTCAAAGAAAGTACTTGATCTTTTTCTTTGGAACTCATGAAATGTAAGTAGTCTCGATCAGCCAGTGCGATTGTGCATGATATCATCAATTGCATTTGATGTTCAAGCTGATCACAACAAATTACAAAGTAAGATCGAAAAGAGAAGAAACACAATTAAATTAAGTGCATTCTTTTGAAATTAGCCAATCATAGAACCAATCATTTTGAAATTAGCCAATCATAGAACCAATCATTTTGAGATAAGCCAATCATAGAACCAATCATTTTGAAATTAGCCAATCATAGAACCAATCATTTTGAGATAAGCCAATCATAGAACCAATCATTTTGAAATTAGCCAATCATAGAACCAATCATTTTGAAATTAGCCAATCATAGAACCAATCATTTTGAAATTAGCCAATCATAGAACCAATCATTTTGAAATTAGCCAGTCACAGAACCCATCAAATGTTTTTTTGAAAATTTTAGGAGGCTCTCTATTTGCCCAATTTCAAGATAGAGCACTGTATTTAAAGAACGCCGGCCAACCAGCATCCTTTGTTGTCGCACTTTGCAGAAAATTTTGTGTGGTGAAAATTGCCGCTGCAGTTGAAAGGCTACAAGCAAAGCGTGCAAAGGATGCTGGTTGATTGGCGTTCTTTAATCTAATTTCTTCTCTTTCATATCTTATTTGACAATTTGTTGTAACCAGTGTCAGACAAATATCTTTAGCAAATTGTTTCATGACTACTAAACGCAATTTCAAGTTCTGTACCACACATAAATTTTAAATCATGGAGCTTCACAAAATCTATCAATCCGAAAAGCACCTTGCAGTAAAGCGATCCACCCAAAGTAAAGTAATTGTTTTTATACAGTGTGTTTAGAAAATAACGCAACCCACCTTTTTGAGAGATTCTCCAGAAAGTAATGATATTTGAATTAATTTATTATTATATATATTATTTAATTTTACAATCTCGGATTAGATGTATACTGGTTTATGCCTTGAAAGCAAGTTACAACAAGTAACTAAAGGTTTAAAAGTAATGTCCATCTTCTTCCGGTCTCTAGCACCTTCCTCAATATTCTTGCTGTTCCTAATAATGCTGTCTTTGCACTTGTCCTGTTCTCATATTAATCCCAATCTTGTCTATCCATTTGTCAAAATTATTATTCTTATTATCATTATTATTATCATTATTATTATTATTACTATTATTATTATTATTATTATTATTATTATTATTATTATTATTATTATTATTATTATTATTATTATCAAATTATTGGTGCAATATATATATAGTAATAAACTAATTTAATATTGGTGCAATATACCGGGTGTCCGAAAAAAAACGCAACAGATTTGATCTGGGCTAGCGACAAGAATTTAGGTCGAATAAATCCCTAATAATTTTTGAAGTAATCCTCGATAGTTAACTTGAAGATAAATACCTTATTTGTTGATATTGGTGCATTGAGAGCTGAAATATTAATCTTGAAAGTCCAAATTTGTTTCCACCTCCAAACCAGAGCTTTTAGGTTTTGGCCTATACTGCAAATGCGCTGTTTCGGGAATCTCCTGAATCATAGCGAAATTCGAGCAAGAAAACTCGTCCTTAGGAACGTATTTGAATAGAAATCCAAACTTGACTTGACAACCAGATTGACTACTTTAGTCCCGAAGAGACATTTTTCTTCATTCTACAAAAAGTTCAGATTACTTCTGTCTAATAAAAGATAGCCATCAGCGGAATGGTTCCTTTGGGTGTGAAAATAAAATATTTCGTGCAATCTTCATTGCTTGAATGAAATGCATTTTGTATCATCTATCTTGGAATTATTACGAAACAAGCAATCGTATACACCCAAGGGAACTAATGTCCACGGATAAGATCTTAAACAATGATCACGCATTCGTTCTTGGAAGGATTAGTATTTTTGTAGGTGCATTTTGATTAAAGAAAGCTATTCCTTGGTGACTGTATGCGCTGTCAATTCTCAATTTTCAAATTTCTATTCAAATGTGTGCCAAAAGCATGGGTCCTTGTTCACAACTACTCTGCTATGTCTATGATCGAGGAGATTCCCCTAAACAGTGCATTTGCAGTATAGGCCAAAACCTAAAAGCTCTGGTTTGCAGGTGGAAGCAAATTTGAACTTTCAAGATTAATATTTCAACTCTCAATGCACCAATGTCAACAAACAAGGTATTTATCTTCAAGTTAACTATCGAGGATTACCGCAAAAATTATTCGGCATTGATTCGACCTAAACTCTTGTCGCTAACCCCGCTCAAATCTGTTGCGTTTTTTCTGGGACACCCGGTATATATAGTAATAAGACTATTTTTTCTAACTGCAGATCTTGCATGTGCAATTTTGCCCATTCCATTCTTTGGTCATTCTTTTCAATATTGCTGCTGAGTTTGCATTTTTTATACCAGGTGCGCCAAATGACTATCCACTTTTGACAGGCCACGATACATCGTACACTGGACCGATTTTGAAGATTTATGACTCAATCTTTAGCAAAAAGCCTAAATTAGATTCTACAATTTTTTATAATTTTTTTAGCAATCTAGTTTATGAGCTATAACACTGAAAACGATCCATAAACATCAATACAATTTTCTAAAGACTCAGCATGAATGGACAAAAAGAAAACTTTTTTCTTGGTGATTTGGGATTTAGAAATTGATTAGTTATATTCTGTTGCACGAGCGTTAGCTCAAAACTGGGATAAATGTAATATTAATTTAAATAAAATAAAGAAATATCTTTCCTTTTGTAATTTCATTGCATGTCCTGCGTGCCTGCTGCATGCCTGCTGCGTGCCTGCTGGGTGCGTGCATGCATGCGTGCGTGCGTGCTGTGTCAAGGGGGTTAAAAGACAAACAGTAAAGCGCCGTGAGGTCATGCACTTAAAGCTAATTTAGGACCACTATGCATGCCGCATCCAGGCATGGGACCCCTAGTTTAACATCCTTTCCGAAGGACGGCGAAGTGAGTTGCGAGGTCAGTCCCCGGGTCAGGCCTCCGAGGTCATCCATCCGGAGTTTGACCTCACTCGACCGAGCTTAACTTCAGTCACCTGATGAAAACTGTATATGCCGCTCGGCCACTCACCCCAAATTCAATTATACCTTGTTTGATTCTGGTGGTTCTTGAAGGAAGAATGCGATAAAAAGAATTGTATTTAGGCAGTTTTAGACCTATATTTAAGTTTCAAAAACCATAACTTTAAACACACTTACACTGTAATAGTAATCATTGGCTCAAAACATTGGCTCAAAACACCAGTGACTGAAAACACGATAAAAAGAATATTTATGATGCTAGCTGAAACATCGAGAGAGAACGCCACTGTAAAACCGTATTGTTTCAACGATAACCCTGCTGTTGGGCTAGTTTACCCCCTGCCTATGTAAATAGTCCGTCCTTATGTATTCTTAGTGACTCGTGTTTTGTTATTCATTTATTCGGTTACAGTTCTCCGTAAGTAAAGTCGCCAAATAAGAAGTCTCTCTTGCAGCAATCTTAAGGCAACACTGTGACGAGAGTGCCAAAACCTTTTGGAAGGGCCAAGAACCCTTCGAGTCAAATCCCGGTGTTTATTCATTTGAAAGAAATGGGCAATAATATTTGGCATAATATAATTTTACATTTGCAAATATTTGATGCCTATGCTGTAAGCTTCGTGTTGCTAAGTGACTATTATTTGACTTGCAGTGGCTTTGTCAAAGCAGATGACTTGTTCCCATTTGAAGAATACAAATCGAAGTACTTCAAACCAAACAAAAGAAGGGGATTTCCTGAAGCACTTGATGAGATTGTCAATAATCCCACTGTGAAGCATGTTCCTGAGGAGGAGCAGGAGGATGAGGAGGAAGAAATTAATGAGCGCATGGACGATAAGGTTGATTCTTCTGATGAGGGTGATGCCCCTGATAAGGGTAATGACCATACCAAGGGCGATTCCCCAAAAGATGATTCCCCAAAAGGTGATTCCACCAAAGTTGATTCCCCAAAAGGTCATTCCACAAAAAGTCATTCCCCTAAAGGTGATGAAGATGTAGACATGGAAAAAGATAAAACGACAACGAAAGAAAAAGGGAAAGTAAAAGCAAAGAAGACGGAGCAGAAGGAAAAGACTAAAGAGAAGAATGAGGCGGAGAAGAAAGAAGCTAAGAAAAGGGGAAGAAAATCAAAGGGTGATCATGATGCAAAGGTCAGTCAGTATGCAAGAGCAGTGTTGTCAAATCCAGGAGTAAATATTCTTTCAAAAGTTTTTAATATTTACTCGGGAGGTCTTATATTGGTCCTCACAAGGCAAAAACCAACATGTCTGCATTAAACCGGCATCAGTAGCTCAAGGTATCACTCAATCTCGTCCCGAGAGTGAGTTCCTTGCTCTACCTCTACTCTGGGATACAAGTGGCCGTTCTGCAATTTGAATGGCTATTCGAAAACAATAGATAACACAAACTATTTCTTGAAAATTTATTAATTATTCGAATAACAACAATATAATCTAGTCACTAAGCAACAACCACTACAATGTTACTTTGTTGTTTGGAATCGAGGTCGCACTGACTATGAGCGCTACCCTGCCAATCGCAAATCCATAATGGCTGCTAATCCGCCCTTATTTTGGGCAAATTTGTGGTATGTGTACCAGGGTGTTCATTCGGCTTCGTGATAAGCGTATGACGTAAGAACACCCTGGGAACGAGGTTGGGTATCACTAACTTTCTTTGTCGTTGTGAAGAGTTTTGGTGATAAGTGAATTGCAGGACATCACGTTGTGCTGCTTCACGAATTGCTGCTTTGCTGCGGTATAATGCACACTTGAAAGGGTACTTATTAAATCCTTGTTGATATCCACTCTCAGTTGCAATCATGTAACGCCTATCGCATCTTATTTCCTCACCTCTTCCTTTTTTCTCTTCTTGTTCTGATATTTCTTTCCCTCAAAGTTGGGCCTCGGCAGTTAAACAAGTTTTATTCGGGGTTTCCCCGACTCAAATGGAAGAATATTAATCCCTGGTCAAATCTTTAAAAAGGCTACTGGATGTCTCAAAAATTTTGTCGACATTTGATTAAATATTAAAGAATAGCTATATAATGAACCGGCTCCATGGAAAGACAATCCACTGAATATTCACGGAGCTACAAGCACTTGATTTTCAAGTGTGTGCGAAAGCTGAAGCCAGAGGCTTCTCCATAGTATTTGCAGTGAAGGTAGCATGGGGCTGTCGTTTGTTTGTTTTCCTAGTTTATTTCAGGGCAAACCAAATGGGATTTAGAAAGGATTTTCGATAACCAAATCCTATCGAAAATTAATTCAAGCGTATGGATGCTTTGAGGAATTCTGTTGAGCAAAGTTTGAAAAAGCAAATTTCGACAATGGTTACAAGAATTACATTACTTTCGAAATCATTTTTGGGTGACTTTGACATTAACGAGTGGTATGGCGTTGGACTACCGTCATTTACCTCGATTTTGGAGCTTTTTTGCGAAACAAGTCGCTTTGGGGTCTCTGGTTTTAGCTTTCAGGCAAACTAGATCTTTAAAAGCTCATAACTCAGTGAATTTTCAGCGGATTTGCAAGATTCTTGTGTCTAAAATTAATTTACGATATTAGCAATAGGGTATCTTAACACGGAACCTGCTCATTTTATCGTTAATTTACAATATTTAATCAAACTTCGAACAATTTTTTTGGGACACCCTATAGTGTGCAAGAAACGTTTATCTTCTTTGCTACAATTGTACCATCGTACTTTTCTGAAATCTTGAACACTGTTCTTCATTTTGGGGGAGTCTCCGATGATTTGTGTTCAATTTGATTTTGATTTTCAACTTCTTTACGGAGGGTAGCTCTTCAGCTTAAAGGGAGTACAAAGACCAGCATGCTTTGCGCACATTTGGCGACTTGCTCTGCACAGCTTCCAGAATAACTGACTGTACGAAATTCACAAAAACAAAAACAAACGATGGCAAAGGCTGCTGGTCTTTGTACTCCCTTTAATAACGGTATACTCGTATATAGTTATTTAGAATTCTGCTGAATTTGGGTCCAAATTATTGGCATAGTTTTGTGTGAAATTGCTTTGTAGATATATCGTTTAGAACCTTTAGATAATGTGGTAGCAATTGGTCAGATGGATAGAACTTTCCAGAACTGGTAATTAAATGTATGAGAGGTAATTTCTAGATAGTTGTTCTGATTGGGGAAGAAATACTTAATTTCTAGAGGTTTAGAGGTTTTAGGAAAGACGTTTTACTATTTAAAAGAGGGACCTTCAGCAACTGTCTTAGAAACTTATGAAACGTAAACTTTTTTCCCAGTGCACATTTTCTATACTTCATTTTATCAATTTTGTCACATTTCACCTCAAAAATTCATTTTGATGAATGCAATTTTACGACGACATTATTTTGGGAACTCTCTGTCGTTCGTTATCATATATATTTGTATTCTGCTTCTAGAATTTGCACAAGATAATTTGTGCAGTTTGCTTGACTTTGAATTCAGTTGTAAACAAATTTATGTCGATCTTCTTGATAATTACTTTGTGATATTAATTATTTCGAAGAAATACTGATAATTATCACTGTTGATAATTTGACAAAGTTTTTTATGTTTTGATAATTGAAGACAAAAATATTTGTTGAAGTGTTTGGTTGCCTCTCTTCACGAACTATGTTACGGAAAAAATTGTTTAACTAAATGATATCAGATTATTCAAAGCCACTAAAATTGTACAGTTCTATTTTAGCGGCTGAAAATATTTTGTGATCCTTTGGTTACTGTAGATACATGGACAGTCTAAAAAGAAAATATTTGCTGTAGTGTTTGGTTGCTTCTCTTGACGAGCATAGGTTTCAAATCTTTAAAAAGGTCGGTGTAAAATTCTGTGACCTATTTCTTTGAATGGAATAGCTTGGAAGAAACTTTAGCTACTTTGTAATAATTCTACCGTTGGACTTTTCAGAAATCTTCAATATTTTCAGAATTAGAGTGCTTTTCTTCTTTTTTAAGAATTCAAGAAAAATTTCGAAAAAATCTTGAAACCATCGTAATTTCTAAACTTGCTAAGGAAACATAGAATAATTTTCCAGAAAAACATAGTTTATGAACGTCTACAATATGGTATCAAGCAAAAGTCTTTCACTCTTCTAGTTTGCGATTTAGAAATTTGATGACGTCACATCCTCAAATGAGTTGAAATATGAAAAACGCTGTGATTTCGAAAATATTCAAGATTTCTGAAAAGTCCAACGGCAGAGTTATAGCAAAGTATCTAAAGTTTCTTTCAAGCCATTCGATTCAAAGAAATATCTCACTGAATTTTACACCGACCTTTTTACGCGAATTTAAAGATTTGGAACCTATGCT
>REGM01000152.1:522896-542425 GCA_004194415.1 Aurelia aurita | reverse complement strand
AATCTAAGCATATATGATCTGAAGTGGGTATAAACAAGGCCCTTATAACAAGATGCGTTTATCCATTAAAACACCATTCATAGGACAGCTCCATAAAAGCAGGCAGGCCCCAGCTTAAAGGGAATCTAAGCATATATAATCCTGTTTAATAAGCTTATATAATCTAAGCATATATAATCCTGTGATAAAAATAGCCATGCAAATACAATATACCTTGACACGTGCCGAACCATATTTGGGAAACTGATTTATGTCAACAGAAAATACTGATATCTGATTGGCTAAAATTTGACGGCAAGTGGCTTGAGCCACTTTTATATGCTTAGATTCCCTTTAAGGTCATTGGGAAGGTCTTTATCTCCAATGCAATAAAAATCTGCGTCAAAACCTTGTTTGAATCAGTGATATATCCATATGTTCGTTATAAGGCAAAAACTCCAGCGAGAAGATCTCTTCGTGGTACTTCAAATAAATAATATTGCACAAATGGTTTTTTTTTTATATTCATCTAAACGAGATTTAAAAAAAAGTACAAAATAGATACATTTCTATGTACCAGCCATAGCGGGGAAAGACACTTGGTCATCTGGTCCCCATTATGGCTGGCACTTACAATTCAACCAATTGTAAGTGCCAAATGGTTATTGTATCTTCCGCTTGGTTTGGTTTAATGGCTTGACTGGAAATTCAGGTACTTTGCTGTAATTCTATTCTGGAGGTTTCGATATCTTAATCATTTTCAGAATTACACAATTTTTCTTCCTATTGAAAGAATTCATGGGAAATTTTGAAAAATATTAACACCATGGTAAATCCTAAATTAATAGGGGGAAAACAGTATAATCTTCAAGAAAAGAATAGTTGGCCCCTCCCCCTAATGTTGGAGAAAGCAATGATATTCTGTTTGAAAACAATACAACGAATACAAACAATACAAACAATACAAACAATACAAACAATACAAACAATACGAGGTTGTTCTATATTTGGTTTGAGTCTAGACTTGTAACAAGGGTAAACTAATTTCTTTTCGACACGAATAGATCTTTTTACTTGCCAGAACGAGGTTTGGATCGAGCGTCCAAATCTGGTAAATTTTGTGAAGGAAAACAAACCATGATCCCGTTCTCAGTAGAAACACTGCTGGCTGTGGCATTAAGTTCCTTCAGATCTCGGAATACTTTTCGAGAAAATAATTCAACGATAACTTTGCTCAAATTGAATCACCAATGTTTCAGTTTGTACACAAGCAAGTTTTATTTGCCTTTTGGCCTTGTTTCTCGTTATTTTCGTTCATTTTTAGCTGATTTTGCTGTGTAAAAGTTGCAGCACAAAAGTGCAGCATGCAAGGGTCTCAATTTGCGAGTTAGCGATTCGAAGTTTGCTGTTTTCAACCGTTGTTATTCAAATGAAAAGAAACGTTGTTTCAATATTATGATTGATAAAATAGCAAAACGCAGAGGAGTAAGCACATACATCTGCATACGCCTATTGCAAGAATTTGGGCACAACTTATCAGACGAAGGCCTCAAAATACTTAAACGTTAGAAAAGACTTGCTGACTTTCGAAAGATCGCTGTGTTTGATTAAATATGGTCCTAGACTGTTGCATAACAAAATCAGCTAACAATGAACGGCCAGAAGGCGAATCAAACTTGCCTGTGCGTAAATTGCAAAATTCGTAACTCAATTTGAGCCAAGTTATCTATGATTAACTCTCTCAAAGGTGTTCTGAGATACGAAGCAACTTCATGCCACAGCTAGCAGCGCTTCTTCTTAGACCGGGGGTTTGTTTTATTTCTCAAATTACCAGATTTGGACGCTCCATCCAAGCCCCGTTTCTAGCAAGTAAAAAGGTCTATTTTATATATATATATATTTTTTTGGTATTCAATTAAGAATTTGCGATACAAGATACTATTAACACTACTTACAAACTACTATACGATACTGCAAGGACGATACCATAGAGAGCAATAGGCTATGGCAACTCATAGTCAATAGGAAATGGCCTTTACATAGAAAACTAATAGTTTGTTTCAAATTAGATTTCACATGAAAAGATCTGCGAATGAAAACAATTTAAGTCATGTTGCATGAGCAATTTTGCGTTCTCGCAAATCTCACGTGATATCTAAGTTGAGACAGACTTTTAAAACTACATAAAATTACATAAAACTTCTACAATAACAACAAAAAAGGAAATATACGAGAAGGGACTTGGTGGTTGTGTGGCGAAATGCCGTGTTTGAAATGATCTCAATCAAACCGACTAGTGCTTTGGATGTAGCGCAGTGCTAACTCGATTATCTTTCTATTTAACTCATTAGTAAGGTCTTTATCTCCGTACAGTAAAAGCTGTTTTAGATCGTCATTCGAAAGGTTGGTATATCCAAATGGCCGTACTAATGCAAGGACTGCAGTGGGAAGATCTCGTCGTTGCACCCCAAAAGAAGGGCATAGCAACAAAAAGTGTTCCGTATCCTTGACACCATCGTTCGTAGGGCACATAGGATTTATGGTATCTCTAAAATTGTGTTCATATCTATGAAAGTTTAACTTGCTGAGACCAACTCTCAATTGGGTAAGGTAGGATAAACCTAAGGGGTCATGAATTCCAAAAAAACTGATTTTGCAGGGGGCGAATAATGGAGCGCGCTTGACTACGAACCTGCTACGTNAAAGCTGTTTTAGATCGTCATTCGAAAGGTTGGTATATCCAAATGGCCGTACTAATGCAAGGACTGCAGTGGGAAGATCTCGTCGTTGCACCCCAAAAGAAGGGCATAGCAACAAAAAGTGTTCCGTATCCTTGACACCATCGTTCGTAGGGCACATAGGATTTATGGTATCTCTAAAATTGTGTTCATATCTATGAAAGTTTAACTTGCTGAGACCAACTCTCAATTGGGTAAGGTAGGATAAACCTAAGGGGTCATGAATTCCAAAAAAACTGATTTTGCAGGGGGCGAATAATGGAGCGCGCTTGACTACGAACCTGCTACGTAGAGTGAGGAGAGTCGCCAACTCTCTGTAATTCCAGGCTAAAGGAATCGCGAGGTGTGGTCACATCGAGAGGAAGGACCAGGACACTGCTTCGATATGCTTAGCTTCTCAGTGTCCTAAAACTACCTTCGGATGCTAGGTAGCATTATAGAAAAAAAGGAATAATGGATAGCTGCTTTGTTTTAAAAATAGAAACTGACGGTGCAAGTCTAATTTCAGGGTCAAGTTTATTCATTCACTTAAGCAGTTAGGATAGAAGCGAGATCGGAATGGTTCTGTTCTGAATTTCTCAAAGGTCTATTGAGATCATTGATTGAACAGAAGAGGGCCAAGGACTGAGCCTTGTGGTACACCTGATGTGATTTCAAGCCACGAGCTGTAAGTAGAATTAATCCTGATACGCTGTTTCCGACATGTTAGATGTACTTTGCTTCCAAATGGTTCTAATTCCGCAAAAGGATTCGATTTGATTGATTGAATGATCGATTGATTGATTGATTGATTGATTGATTGATTGATTGAATGATCTATTTTGATTACAAAATGTAGGAAATTGTGGCACAATCTAGGCTCTTTTGCAGAATAGTTTTGATATATGAAAGACGCTGTGAGTCTGAAAATAATGAAGATATCTCAAATTTCTAAAATAGAATTATAGCAAAGTACCTGAAGTTCCTTTCAAGCATTTGCATCAAAAGAACGATGCATTAACCATTTGTGCAATCACTTCAAATCGATTAAATGAATCAGTATGTAAGCGTATTGATCCTGAAGTTATTTTTTTTATGCACCGTTGAATAGTAGAAAATATCGTTTAAATGTTTTTTTTGGATACTTTAAGCGCAAAAAAATTCGGACGAATAAATTTCGGACAAATATTTTCGGAGAACAAATTTTTGGATACTTTTTCATAGAATTTTGGAGGTTTTTAGAAAATTTCAAGTAATACGAGCATAGGGCTCAAATCTTTAGAAAGGTGGGTGTAAAATTCTTTTACATTTTTCTTTGAAATAAATGGCTTGAAAGGAACTTAGAGTACTTTGCTATAAATCTGCCGTGGACATTTTTTGATATCTTGATTATTGTCAAAATGGTGGCATTTATTATATTTGAGGCTGTGATGTCATCAAATTTCTAAATCCTAAACCAGAAGAGCGACAGATTTCTGTTTGCCACCAAATTGTAGACCTTCATTAACTATGGTTTTCTTGAAGATTGCATCATTTATCCTCTATTGGTTTAGGATTTAGGATGAGTTTTTAATGTTTTCAAAATTTTCCATGAATTCTTTCAACAAAAATAAACCGCCGCCATTTTGAAAATAATCAAGATATCAAAAATGTCCACGGCAGATTTACAGCAAAGTACCCTAAGTTCCTTTCTAGCCATTCAATTCAAAGAAAAATGTAATAGAATTTTACACCCACCTTTTTAAAGATTTGAAAGATTTGAGCCCTATGCCCATAATACGCCAATATTGACATCCCTAACCCTAACCCTGACCCTAACCCTAATTTATTTCAAGGTTTCGATATATTGGCATCCTCCCAAATTTCGGACGACTATGGAAAACAGTCTATGGACAGTTTTCTTGGCTTGTTTTATAAAAAAATGTCATGATTTTCTGATCATGCTTCATTTGAAGTTTTCAAATGGGCCCTCGTCGAAAACTTTAATGGAATAGAACTGCGTTTATACGATACTGCACAATTTGATACCGGCACCGGCACAATGCGATACCGGCACCGGCACAATGCGATACCGGCACAATTTGATGACGGCATTAAAGGGAATCGACATAGTTAAAAGCTGGCCCGGGCCAAGTTAAAAATATAGCCTTTTGTATTTGATACTGTTGGCACGTGCCGTTTCATTGTGTAGCTGAAGAAACAATGGGTGCGTGGGCGTTTTCGTAGCCTATTTATAACGACCACTCAATAGCTATGTCTATTCCCTTAAATATATTACTGATAATAGGCTTCCCGTTCACACGACACATTTTTTGCCGGCACAATTTGTAAACGATATAATTTGAAAACGGAACTCTAACCGGCACAATTTGAAAACGGCATCGTGTGAACACTCGAAAACGGAAAATTTTCGATGCTTTCGGAACTAGGCTGATCGATTCTTTAGGCGTAGATACATTTCTGTGGCGTCAAATTCTAGCCTCGTTGTTGGAGAGATCGCAATGAGTTTTTTACCGTCAAATTTTCTACTGTTTTCAAATTGTGCCGTTATCATGTGAACGACTGCTAAAATTTTGGTAGCGTCACATTTTTTGCCGTTTTCAAAATGTGACGGTTAGAGTTCCGTTTTCAAATTCTGCCGTTTTCAAATTCTGCCGGCAAAAAATGCTAAAGATGGCGGCTCCAAAGACTCTGTTGTGTTTTGTTGCAAAGCATGCTGGTAAAAGCTCCCTGAAGACCACCTAACGACGTAAAATTTGTTTTGGTCTGCCGTTTCGACTAGCTAGCTTGAATTCGAATCGACCTTGAATTCGAATGCATCATGGTTCGAAAGGAAACCTTTCCAAAGCAGAAAAAGTAGATTGTTGATTCGAATTTAAGTTTTAATTGGAGATTCGCGTTCGAATTATGAAATATTCCTATTTGTTTACATTGATTACTTGCTCCGCAAAGTGATAACTGTAGGCTCTGCAAAGTATATATCCCAAAAGTTGGGTTTCTAACAGGATAAATGTCTTTATGTGCTTTTATCTTGTATATATTGTAAGAAAAACACTTTTTAACCATTTATTTCCAGAAATTGTAAATTTTTCTTTAATTTTAGTTTTGTAGGCCTTAATTAGCTTTAATTCAGCTACCATTTATTCAGCCTACGTAAAATAAATAATTGATGATGATGATGATGATGATGATGATGATGATGATGATGATGATGATGATGATGATCCAAACTTTACCACATCGAGCTAGTCGAAACAGCAGACCAACGTTTTTATGTCGTTAGGTGGTCGTCAGGGAGCGTTTTACCGGCATGCTTTGCGCGGCCGCCATCTTTAGCATTATTGTGTATTGAGCGGACTTTCTTACTTCCTGCAAACAAAATTACGTCATTAGCCAATCGTATGAAACAGAGCATAGACGTCAACTCTTTACAAAGGCATTGTAAATTACTATTAAAGGACAATTCCGGGGTTTGTAAAATTAATGTTAGAAAACAAACTTACCATCCTTTGAATCAAATGACAAACTTTATTCCGCATTTAGACTTCTGTTTCATCTGTCAATTCAATACATATCTTCGTAATTTAGGCCCAATGTCCCTCCATCGGTCTCCATTTTGTCCACGAGTTCACGACAAGGAGACTAGTCAAGATTTAGAGACGAGAAAACAATAGGGCAGCCTCGTTCCCAGAGGGCTTTCAGATGACGTCAGTTCGCAATGGTCACTTTTTATGACGTCACTGCGCAGTGACTCTTTAATAAGTAATTTCGCAGAGAAAAGGGGAAAAATAGTGGAAAAAAGTACGATACACCATTCATAACAGTATAATCTTTCATTTTATCATCAATTACACCAACCCCGGAATTGTCCTTTAAACCTGATACAATGACTTCCGGGGTTGGTGTAATTAATGATAAGATGAAAGATTATGCTGTTATGAATGGTGTATCGTACTTTTTCCCACTATTCTGCCTCTTTTCTCTGCGAAATTACGTATTAAAAAGCGACCACTGCGCAGTGACGTCATAAAAAAAATGATCAATGCTCAGTGACGTTACCTCAAAGCCCTCTAGGAACGAGGCTACCCTACTGTTTTCTCACCTCTGAATCGCGACTCGCCTCCTTATCGTGTACTCGTGGAAAAATGGAAAACGATCGTGACAACGTTTGGCCTAAATTACGAAGATCTTTATTGAATTGACAGATGAAACAGAAGTCTAAATGCGGAAAAAGTTTGTCATTTGATTCAGGGGATAGTAAGTTTGTTTTCTAACATTTATTTTACAAACCCCGGAATTGTCTTTTTGAAGATTTGACTTCTATGCTGAAATGTTCGCAACTTTTTTGGGACTCGTTCCATGTTTCCCTTGCAGCCTATGATGAAAAAGACGAAGAAAAAGTCACTGAGTGGCCATGGTTTGTCATCAGACAGTGGGTCTGAAAGTGATGATAACAAACTCGAAATCGATGAAAGAAATGAAAATAAAGAAGCTTCCGACATGGTTCGTTTTCAGTTTGTTTTCCAGGTTTTCACGCATTTCCGATCAATAAAATAGTTTAGCAAATGCATGACATTAACATACCGGGTGAGTCAATAAAAACAATCCATTTTCATTTTTCATTTTTTTTTTCATTTTAAAATTATTTATTCACGGTAAATTTTAAAATTATTTGTCAGTATGACTGAAAACTGACTGAAAATCCCCGTTTAAAGAGCCACAGCTCCCTGAATATCAAGGCAATGATATTGGCAAATATATCATTTAATGGTGGACGTCTTCAAATCGATTTTAAAATTTACCTGACTGAAATCGGCCGCTTCGTTGTGAAATATTGAGAGATTTTCTCAAGAAAGCCGCTTTAAGAAACCTTCAAAACAGACCTAAAATCACGACCAAATTTCGCTGATATTTCGGCTTGACAGCTATCACTTTAACACGTTTTAGCACATGTTATCCTCACGGGAGGATGAAATCATCCGGAATATTGCTGTTATGCTGCCAGGATGACACTCGCATCCTCTCAAAGGGATAAAACGTCGTTAAGCATGTGAAAGACGTTGCTGTAAGGCAGAAAATTTGGTCGTGAGTTTAGGCCTGTTTTGAAGGTTTCTTGGAGAGGCTTTCTCGAGAAAATATAATTTCACAACAGAGCGACCGATTTGAATCAGGTAAATTTTAAAATCGATTTAATCCTGTTCACCAACAAATAATATATTCGCCAATATTATTACCTTGATATCCAGGGAGCTGTGGCTTTTCAAACGGGGATTGTTTTTATTGACTCACCCGGTAGATGAAAATTATCTTTCAATTCAATTCGCAAGATTATTAAGAACAACTTCGATGAAAGAAATGAATATAAAGAAGCTTCCGACATGGTTCGTTTTCAGTTTGTTTTTCAGGTTTTCACGCATTTCCGATCAATAAAATAGTTTAGCAAATGCATGACATTAACATAGATGAACAATATCTTTCAATTCAATTCGCAAGATTATTAAGAACAACTTCGATGCAACCGGATGAAAACATGCGATTATCTTTGTCAAAATCTCCATTGACGAGTCCATGCTTAGCCTAAGCACTTTCAGTTCTAATTTGCGCAGCGTCACTTCCAACTGCCCTTTTAAAGTATATTTTCCTTGTTTTTGCAGGGATCTCCAAGTGAAACATCGTCCGATTCCGAAGAGGTATGTGGTATCTTTACTTCTTGTTGGTGCACCCAGTACACAGAGTGTCTTTGTGAACGCTCGGAGAATATTTGTAAGAATTGCCTGAGTTAGAGGCCCTTTACAGGAGAAATTTCAACTCGTGCTGAGTTCAAACACGGGCTGAGTTTTGACAGCATTGCTTATTTTGCTTTGCGTTTACATGATATCTCAACACGGGCTGAGATGAGGTCATATGATATGAATGCGGTCGCAAACAATAGAAGCAGGAATGCGAGCCTCATTCAAAAAGTTGAACGATTGCGGAAATAGATTCGATCTCCTTTGTTCACATTCTAAAATTCTAAAACACGCCCAGAGCTGAAATTATTTTTCATGGATATTTTCACTAATCTCAACCCGTGCGGCTAAGTAGGCGAGTTGAGTTCAGCCCTTGTTGAGTTTCGACTCGCCCTCCTTCATTTAAACGCGATGAAGGCTTACAACATCAACCGAGTTGAAACTCAGCACGGGTTGAAATTTCTCATGTAAAGGGCCTCTAATAATGTTGGTTTAGATATCATCATGTACAAGGTGAGTAAGAAATGGTATCACCTGCTTGAAAAATGTTTCTGCAGAAACCATCTAGCTGATGCGTAAGAATAAAATCCTTTTTCTTAATGAGGCTTAAACATAATTTTCGAGATTTTCTCTAAATTTTGGACGGTGAAGGTGAACGTGAACGTGAAGTTGCGGTTTTTTCGCCAGGCGCTGTGATCGCAGAAGTAGCTAAGCGCTAATCGAGGTAGCTAAGTAGGTAGCAGAAGCAGCACCTTTTTCAACAACTTTGCCTGACGCCAATCAATGTTTGGCGGCGTGGCCGGATGGCGGAGCATTGCTTGGCGGGCGGGTCCGGGGTGTTTGGCGGGTAGTTCTTGCTCGTTTGGTCAGTGCTTTAGTTGTTTTTGTTTGTTGATAGGTTAGGTTTAGCTCTCTAGTTCTATTTCCAAAACAATACACGGCTTTTATTTCCAGTACAAGTTAAAATCTCGCAAAAGTGATCCCAGCCACTTCAAACAATGATCTACCTTCGTAATCTTGCCAAAAGTTTCAAATTTGAAGTTGATCAATGGTCTCATTGTATGCGCTTTTTGTCTCGAAACAAAGGCGGGAATATGTTCTCTTTGAGCATTATTGTAATTTTGTACCTGTTTTTTATCATAAAATGTTCATTTTCGTCCGTAGAGAAAGTAATGAGAAATAGACTTGTATTATTCTCCAAAGGCTATTTCGTAAGATGCACGCACGTTAACGCGCCAGGGGGATCCTTCCCTTTCGATGCTGGTTGATTTGAATCAATGGCGAGCAGCCATAGACCTTTTTACTTGCCAGAAAAGAGGTTTGGATCGAGCGTCCAAATCTGGTAAATTTTGCGAAGGAAAACAAAAGCATGACCCCCGTTCTCAGTATAAACACTGCTAGCTGTGGCATGAAGTTGCTTCGGATCTCGGAACACTTTTCAGAGAGTTAATCATCGATAACTTTACTCAAAGTGAGTTAGGAATGGTTCAGTTTATATACAGGCAAGTTTTTTTCACCTTTTGGCCTTGTTTCTCGTTGTTTTCATTCATTGTTAGCTGATTTGCTGTGCAACAGTCTAGGCCCATATTCTATCAAAACACAGTGATCTTTCAGCAGCAAATCTTTTCCAGCGTTTTAAGTATTTTGAAGCCTTCGCCTGAGATGTTCTGCCCAAATTCTTTCGATAGGTGTATGCAAGTGTATGTGTTTCCTCATCTACAGTTTGTAATTTTATCAATCATAATATCGAACAACCTTTCTTTTCATTTGAATACGACGGTTGAAAACATCAAACTTCGATTCGCGAACTCGCAAATTGAAACCCTTGCATGCTCGCACTTTTGCTCTGCAACTGTTACACAGCAAAATCAGCTAACAATGAATGAAAACAACGAGAAACAAGGCCAGAAGGCAAATAAAACTTGCCTATGTACAAACTGAAACATTCGTAACTCAATTTGAGTAAAGTTATCGTTGATTTATTCTCTGAAAAGTGATTCGAGATCCGAAGGAACTTTATGCCACAGCTAGCAGTGTTTCTACTGAGAAAGGGGGTCATGCTTTTGTTTTCCTTCGCAAAATTTACCAGATTTGGACGCTCGATCCAAACCTCTTTTCTGGCAAGTAAAAAGGTCTATTGGAGTTTTCGGTTCATCTCTCAGAAACAAAACATGCACAAAAGTTTTCCATCATATGGGAATCGCGCCCCTGATTTTGTCACTTTTGAAATTATGCCTCTTTTCCTGCATGTTTGTCTCGATCTCAGTTGCAATACTACCTCTTACGGTTACTCTCCAGCTCCTTGCGGCTCAATCCTTCCATCCATAGCCTTGTTTCTTGCATCTCTTCGCTCACATTTACATTCATACTCGGTTTTTCATCCACTTTGTTTCAGAAATATTTATACGACTTCCTGGAATAGCTAGTACCACTTTAGTAGAAAATAGTCGCATGTTAATAGATCTCACCCATGGTTACGGATACGCGTATGTAGTATGTCAAACATGCTACTTGCTATATTTGCAATGGATTGCATTCAGCTCAATCTTATTGAGTGGTGATGTAGGGCCTAACCCGGGGCCTAACACTTCAATAGTCAGCTTTTGCTCTTGGGATCTGAACAGCATATGTGCACATGACTTCATTAGAGTCGCATTGATCGAGGCTTATAACTCTGTATTAACTACGACCTATTTGGTATAGTGGAAACACACCTAGACAGTTCTGTTGATGAAACTAAAATAGTTCTTCCTGGTTACACCTTTGTCAAGAGCAACCATCCAGCAAATACAAAACGTGGTGGAGTGGGGCTGTATATAAAGGAAACTTTCCCTGCCAAAGAAAGACCTGACCTGGTGACGCTTCCAGAATCTATTGTTTGCGAAATTCACTTAAACAGACGGAGATATTTTTTTGCGTTGATCTATAGAAATCCAAGTCAAACATCACATGAATTTGATACTTTTATGGAAAATGTTGAGCTTATGTTATCAAGGATGTCTGCCGAAGAGCCATACTGTGTATTTGTAACAGGTGATTTCAACTGTCGTTCTCCACAATGGTGGGAGAACGAACGTGAAAATGATGAAGGTAAACTTTTTGAACCATTTACGTCCGAACTTGGTTTGCACCAGTTGATCTGCGAACCAACTCATTTTATGGGCGAGTCTAAATCCTGCATTGACCTTATATTCACAAACCAGGCATATATATTTTTAGAAACTGGTGTCCACCCAACCTTACATGAACAATGAATGAACAACCTTACATGAACAATGAACAATTAATGAACAATGAACAATGAACAATGAATGAACCACCTTACATGAACAATGAACAATGAATGAACAATGAACAATGAATTACAATGAACAACCTTACATGAACAATGTCATCATCGTATCGTATTCACCAAAATAACTGCAGATAACGAACTCCACCTCCCTACAATCGAAAACTTTGGTACTATGATAGAGCAAATATTCCAGCCATTAGAAGAAGCATTGAACTGTACCATTGGCAGGAGACATTTCAGGAACTTCAGTGTCCTAATCTGCAAGTTGAAACGTTGAATGAAGTCTTATCGATCATTTTCTCCAATTTCATCCCAAACAATACTACAACAGTGCGGCCTCGCCAGGCACCCTGGATAACACAGTCGATCAAAAACTTCATCCGCAAGAAAAATCGAGCGTATACAAGTTTTGTAAAGAATAGTAGACCTGATAACAAACTAATGGACAAACAGAGCATGATAGCACAAAGTTTTAAAATCATCGAGGAAGCTAAAAATCAGTATTTTACAAAAATTGGTAAAACCTTCTCAAATAGCGAAACAGGCCACAAAACATACTAGTCCTTGATCAACAAAATCTTGAATAAGGCAAAGATACCAGTAATCCCCCCTCTCTTGGAAAACTACGTCTTTGTGTTGGATTTCGAGTCCAAAGCGCAAATTTTTAATGACTACTTTGTTCTTCAATGCACGACAATAGATACTGGAGGCAACGTACCAGGTCAACTTTTGTCAAACGCGCCTCCATTAACTGAATTCCGTATATCGGAGGAGAAAATACTGAATATTATTCGTTCTTTAAACCCAAATAAAGCACATGGCTGGGATGATATATCTGTTCGTATGATCAAGATGTGTGATGATAGCCTAGTCTTTCCTTTAAAGCTGATCTTTGAGACATGCCTAGCACAAAGTGTTTTTCCAGAAGTATGGAAAAGAGCAAATGTCGTCCCAGTTCACAAAAAGAACAATAAGAACCTTAAGCAAAACTATCGTCCCATCTCCCTGCTCCCAATTTTTGGTAAAATATTAGAAAAGTTAATATTTGATTCTTTGTATGAACACCTTTCCTGTCATGAACTGCTTAATCCTGATCAATCCGGTTTTCGCCCTGGAGATTCAACTATCAATCAGTTGATTTCAATTGTTCATTCTGTCTTTGTTGTATTTGACTGCAACCCTCCTCTGGATGTACGTTCAGTTTATCTAGATATTTCAAAGGCTTTTGATAGATTGTGGCACAAAGGCTTAATCTACAAATTACTGCAAAATGGCGTCTCTAGACGATTTCTGTCACTGATTCACAGTTTTTTAGCGAATCGCATGCAACATACGGTATTGAATGGCAAAACATCAGGTTGGGGAAATATTTCTGCTGGAGTTCCACAAGGATCGATTTTAGGTCCCCTCTTCTTCCTTGTTTACATTAACGATCTGACAACAGATCTTAAATGTAATGTTAAGTTATTTGCGGATGATACATCAATTTTCTCAGTTGTTCACAACTCAAATGAATGCGCTGCGGATTTGAATCATGACTTAGATCTTATCAAACGTTGGGCATATGACTGGAGGATGTCCTTCAATCCTGACCCTGCAAAACAAGCAGTCGAAGTGACATTTTCTAAGAAGAAAATCCCCATTGACCATCCGCCTATCTTTTTCAATGATGTACCTGTTATGAAGGTTGACGAACATAAACATCTAGGTGTTGTGCTTGATAGTCGACTGACGTTTTCTAGTCATATTCAATCTGCTATCAATAAAGCGAGACATGGAATTGGTATGCTGCGGTTCTTATCTAAATACTTGCCTAGACATACTCTAAATGAACTTTACAAACTCTATGTTCGACCACATCTCGACTATGGTGATGTTATATATCATATCCCACAGAAAGTGTGTGACTTCAGCCATGAAATCACCTTACATCGCCAAATGGAAAGACTTGAATCCGTCCAGTATTCTGCTGGCTTAGCTATAACTGGCGCTTGGAAAGGTACTTCGAGAGACAAAATATCTGAAGAACTTGGATGGGAATCATTAAACGACAGAAGGTGGAGTAGGCGTCTCGTTCTTTTCTTCAAGTTCATGAATAAACTAGCTCCAGAATATACAAGATATCATATTCCACAAATCTGTTGGTCAAATTAGCCTCTTAGAAATCAGGCTTCCTTCCTTCCAACCTTCCTTTAACATAATGAAATAATTTATGTAATGTATAGTAAATGTATCTATGTGACTAAAGCCTATACCATAATCATGAGCACTGGGAAACACGATGAATTATTTGAATGGCCTAACCTAACTCCGACCTCAATTTGACTGCATAGTCTACTCATTTTGCAATTAAAATATAATGTCAACTTACTTGTGTTTAAAAAAATTTTTGACAGTATATGAGTACAATTTCAGCACAATTTGATAAATCACTAAGGTAACTCTGCTTTCCACTCTGATGAGCACGGAAAGCCAGTTTTCAGAAATCCTCTTCTCCAGAAACTTATTAATTACTCTGGAACCAATCGGTCTATCGAAATTCTGTAAAAAGCATGGTATTTATTACCCATATTCTTGGCAATCGAAAAATACATTAAACGCAATCGTTTGCTTTCGCAGCTTTTAAGACTGGTCATTTTAAAATATTGTATAGGTTTCAGAAGAACTTCAATATCCACTCCGCTAATCTAAAAATTTCAATCAAACTTTTTTACCACTAACACAACATGTTCACGGAGACACATGCCAAATTTGAAGGCAAAAGCTTGGCTAGATTTTCCGCAATAAAACTCTAAAGTTTGGTAGCCTACTCGACAACGAACACTAGGAAAACTGGTCAGTTGATTATCGATAGGCAAATGCAAGAGAATCGGTGAAGCGCTTGCAAGCATGAATGAAATGGTTCAGCATAATTCTTAAGTCATCTGATACTAAATCTAATGATGATGCATTTCACATCCACATCCTCTAACTGTCTAAGTCTAGCCTCTATTTTACTAAGTTGTGAAATGAAATGCCACTGGTAAAACATGTTATCCAATACTTTTTATGGGATTAATGATTATGATGTGTTGTGGCGCAGTGGTGGTGTATGTGATCCTCTGGCTTTGCAGCTAGAACAGTCAGGCGGACAGGGCTCGAGCCCAGTTTGAGCCCCATAACTTGACCGTCATGATAAGAAGAGGTCGCGGACTCGATTAGCCTAGGTAGGTCATCTGTCGGCATAAGATTGCCATTGGATATTCGACTTTGGGGAAATTCAGACTTTCAGGTGACATTCGCAGCGAATAATAGTCGGAAAGGTAGTGGTGAAATCACTATTTATATCACCTGAAAGCCCGAATGTCCCCAAAGTCGAACATCCCAATGATAATCTCGCATGCCTCATCTCATCTGTCCGCCACATATCCCTNAATTCAGCAATAACTTTCGAGATACAGTTGATCCAATGTGTCTAATTAATGATGGGATAGAAGATACTGAGCACTTCTTGCTGCAATGCCATGCATATGATGATCAAAGGCGTGATCTCCTAGGCGCGATTAATGAGATACTCCAACTATCTCAAACCTGACAAATAAAACCCTTGTGCATATAATGTTGTATGTTGATAAAAAATTCTCGCATAATCACAATAAAAAATTTTTGGAATCAACGCTAAAACTCATACATAAATCAGAACGTTTCTTGTAGCACCAGCAAATAAGATCCATGTAATAAAAGTTTCTTTTTCATCCTTCTCTCTTAACCTTCCTTTAACATAATGAATGTATAGTAAATGTATCTATGTGACTAAAGCCTATACCAAAATCTGTCACCAAATTTCAAAATTTTACTCGAGCAGATGGCATCTATATTTTTCGACCTAAACGGTTCTTCCTTAACAGAAACCAACAGAAACTTTGGTATAGCCTTTAGTATCTTTGTATTTCGTGAATTGCAAAGGTCACTGGGTTGACATGTATATCATGCTCTCTATGGTATCGTTTGTCGTAAATATGTTTGTTAAATTGTAAATTTTTAGATTGTGTATATAAAAAAAAAAGGGAAGCAGCAACGAATGCCAAAGTTTGTGTCCAGTATACCTGATTGTCTGAATTGGTACTAACAAGTTGTCATTGCCTCTCAGTCTATATGGGAAATTTCTTCTCAACGAAGACTTCACCCATGAATTTAGGGTTGATATCATTTTTGGTCTTGTAAATTTCTGTAGCTAGCAGCTGTAGATTTCATTGGTGAATAGTCACTGAGTCCGCCTTAATCAATAATTCATCAAAATTTGATGACGTATACTTGAATGCGATTCTTAGTGCTCTTTCGTGGATTTTAATTTTGTTGTTTACCTTTCGATCATGAAACATCCAAATTAGAGGGCAATACTTAAATTGAGACAAAATAAAGGCGTTAATTATTGTCTCTAACTTTTCTTGTCCCATAGATTTTGCAACTCGTGCAATCGTATGAAGTTTTTGACCAGTTTTTTTGCAAATATTCTCAATGTGATACTTGAAGTCTAAATTTTTATCAAGTGTTATCCCAAGAAACTTTTCTTTGTCAGACTTTTCTATACAAGATGTGCCAATATTTACTGAAATGCCAAGGGATTTACCTCCGAATAACATAAAGTGACATTTTGCATCATTTAGTTTCATATGGTTGTCAACAAACCAAAAAAAAATATCATTAATAGATATATTGAATAAAAGGGGTCCCAAGACTGAGCCTTGCGGTACACCTTTTTTTATTCTCTCTATTGACTGAATGATCCATTTACCTAGACCCTTTGCTTTCTTTCATTGAGGTAGGTGTGAATGAGCTCAAGTGCACTTCGACTAAATCCATATGCATGGAGCTTAGCAATAAGTAATTCATGGTCAAGGCAATCAACGCCTTAGAAAGATACATAAGAAGTGCCCCGGCGTAACCATTTTTATCATTTTTTTATCATTCGTTCCCAAGGGTATCTGTTGTTGTCAGTACGACCGTACGAGGCTAAGCCAAGCCCTCAACAGATACCCTTGGGACCTGTTGTCAAAATTTGGCAGAAAATTGCTGGAATGATTAGCATAATTAGGCAGATAGCAGGTACTCTCGAATTCCATATTCTACATTTGGAAATAGATATTCCGAGATTCGAACATCACTCATTTTGATATTAAGCCATTCGAACGCATTCGAACGCTCTTTAGTTCGACTGAACGCAGCTCTTCCTAGGTGAGAAGTTTCTTTTGTTTCGAAATGAGTCATCAAACAGGAGAATAACCTAATAGGATCCAGGGTCAATATAGGCATTAGACTTATTACGTTGAGTCCTAGTAATCGCTACCATCCACCCACCCTACTCGCTCATACTAGTATGAGCGAGTAGGGTGGGTGGGTGGTAGCGATTAATAGGACTCGACGTAATACGTCTATATAGGCATTGCAGTTTACGGAAAACCTTCATAGACCATTTCGCAATTTGCTGAAAGAGACTGAGGAGAGCGCGGTCAATTTTCCCAGCCTTGACAGCAAGTCGAAAGTCTTGGGAATCTCCTCATCTGCAGTGAGTAATGTACGGCTTTCGGCTCTGTCATATCTCTGTGCAAACTTGAGTTATAATCGATTTGTTTACACCTTTCAAGAGTTCTACGATACTTGTTTCGTATGGTAAGTGCTTTCTCTGGATTATTTAGCCGTCTCGTCATCCTTTCACCCATTTGTGAGTATATTTTGAGCCACAGGTGTTTACCCTGAGTTTGAGGCGGCCTTTTGATCATGAATCTTCTTCCTTGGCCTTCGTTTGGCACGGTTCAGCCTGTTATTGTTGTTAAATTTGCCATAACCGTACACAATTTCATTATGAAGCTTTAGATGATTCCAAGCGATGCTTTCTGTTTACTTGCATAGCCATAAATGTGTTCAACTATCTACTAGTAAAAAGCTAAACTTCATTGTAGGTTGGCTGGGCCTAAACTGAGCCGTTTCAACGCTTACAAATGGGCGAAAGGATGACAAGACTGCTAAATAATCCAGAGAAAGACATACCATTAACCATACTAAACAAATATCGTATAACTCTTGAAAGGTGTAAATAAATCGAAAATAACTCAAGTTTGCACAGAGATGTGACGGAGCCGCAAGCCGTACACTCGTCACTGTGTAGATGAGGGGATTCCCCAGACTTCCTACCTTTTGCCAAGACTGTCAGAATTGGCTGCGCTCTCCTCAGTCCCTTTCTGCAAATTGCGAAATGGTCTATTGACGCTGTGGGTACGAGGTTGTGCCCAGACGGGATCCCAAAAAGCTCTTGTGTAAACGGTTCGGATCTGATCCAAAATGGTACGGATCGAAAGCGAGGCGAGAAATTCAAAACATTTGTCAGTTAAAAATGAGACGAAAGGTGTACTAGAGCGCCACTAAAAGCTTATTATAGTCCAGTTGGATCCGATCCCCTGTAAACACGAACAGTTCTGGATCTGCGTCAAATCTATTAATGATTGGACGAATGATTGCTGAATCTTACTTCTGATCTGAATGGCTCGAAGAGAACTTGTAGTACTTTGCTATAATTCTACTTTGGGGATTTGTGATATCTTGATTATTTTCGGAATTCCAGCGTCTTCTATGTTTCAAGGAGTTTTGAGGTTGTGACGTCATCAATTTGCTAAACCGTAAACCATAAAAGCGACAGATTTCTGCTTACCGCCATATTATACTGGGTGAGCCAGAAAAAGTTCTCACTTTTGAAAATTCATAGAACGAAGAGTACTTGGTGGATTGGAATGAATTAAATTCTACTTGAAAGCCGAAAGATTGAAGTATTTTGGGATTTTTCTAGTGTTTTTATGAGTAAGGAAAATATAGGTAAATTCGACTTTTGAAAATTTCTCGGTTTCGAAATACCTGAAAAAGAGCCAAAGCACTTCACCAAATCGTAAGGAATTTCTTCACACAGAACAATACGCAAGGGCGTTTCATCTCTCTCAAGAGTTATAGGAATTCGATTTTCAAACAAGTGCTGAAGTTTTTCAATCCCAGGGCAATCAATGTGCAGACGAGAAATCTCACCCTTTAAAAATTATACTTTCTTTATTGTTCTGTGCGAGGAGTTTCTCTACGATTTGGTTGAGTGTTTGAAGCCCTTTCCAGGCATTTTGCAACCAATAAATTTTCGTTAAGTCAAATTTACCTGTATTTTCAGTGCTCATAAAACCCCTAGAAAAATCACAAAAATACTTGGGTTTTTCGGCTTCTTAGTAGGATTCGATTCATTCCAATCCATTCAGTACTCTTGATGCTGTGAATTTTCAAAAGTGGGAACTTTCTTCTGGCTCACCCGGTAGACCTCAATAAAATATGGTTTTCTTCAAAATTGTACCGTTATTCCTCCATTAATTTAGGATTTGCGACGATTTTAGGTTTTTCCATACTATACTTGAATTTCTTCAATAAACAAGAAAAGTGCTGTAATTCTGAAAAAGGTCAAGATTTCAAAAATCCCCAAATAAAATTTAGTCAAACTACCTGAAGTATCTTTCAGGCCATTAAATCAAATGGAAGATTCAATAACCATTTCTCCTAACCTTTTTAAAGGGTGAGTCAGACGCAAAACGCGGGTAACAGATTCTGCGTGGCACTATCCCATAAGTATAGGCCTAAATGCCAAAGCATGTTTACATTACCTTTCTCTTCGTTGTAATTCCGACGAAATTAATTGAGCAGCTTCTCCAGTATTGTTCGAGAAGGTTCCAGTGACCTTTAGGTTTTTCCAAGCATTATAAATCTGACCCACAAACCATATTCTTCGGTGGGTTTTCTGCCACCTTC
>REGM01000152.1:506000-520902 GCA_004194415.1 Aurelia aurita | reverse complement strand
AATAGACTACCCTCACATGAGCAAACTCAGACCGGTCTGAGTTTCAGATCGGGGTAGTGTCTGCTAATTTGCCTCCCCCTCACATGAAAAATTTTCAAACCGGTTTGAGTTCAGCTCACTTACTCTGCACATGCGCATTTCACAAATGGTAGCATTGGTTAGTGAAAATGGCCTAATATTACTGAATGTGGGAGATGCAATGAGTGGCCTAATGTGAGAGATGCAATAATGTTTTCAATATATAAAGCCTAAATCTCTCTTCTTCACTCCAGGATTGGCCTTCGCCATGCTTTCAGAATCACGTATGAAAATTGGCGCCAAATTCCCAAGATCCATCCCACAATGCAATTCGCACTTGGTTTGAGAATTCATTTCGCCCCGAAACGAAAAACATTTCTGCTCACATGAAAATTTCAGGTCGACCTGAAAACTCAGATTAACCTGAGAGACCGAAACGAATCTCAGGTCGACCTGAGTTTCATTTCGCCTTCGTCATGTGAGCACTCCAAGGGCTTCGACCGTAGACCGAAACGAATTTCAAACCGATCTGAAACTCAGACCGGTCTGAGTTTGCTCATGTGAGGGTAGTCTTTTTGAGCAAATTCTCTAAAGTTCTCTTCAAAAAATTCATTTGAAAGAATCCATTATTCCATTCCATCATTACATATTCCGTGTTTTAAAGATAGCCATTCGAGGCCTGCTATACCGGTATAATTTTTCTGTCTGCAGTCTTCATCTGAAGAAAAGAAGAAAAAAGAAACGCGGAAGAAAGCTGAAGAACAGAAACATATTTTGCAAGAAAAATTAAAAGAAATTCTTGAAGAAAAACATGAAAAAGAGAAATTAAAAGAGGAAGAGAAACGAAAGAAAGAGGAGGAGAAAAGTAAAAAAAGGGAAGAAAGAAGGAAAAGTCGGGATGAAAGAACTGAAAAGGACAAAGATAAGTGAGTGAAGCTTTCATTTTTTCCTCTGACCTGTAATTGCACGGGCTGTAAGAGACTCTGAATCAAAAATATGATTTACGTACGATACATCGAGTCTTCCTAGCTAATTACTTCATTCGTGACTTATCAAGTCTGTTGTCATAAGCGTATGAGAAGATAAAATCTGGGGGGGGGGGGCTGGCAGATAAAAAGTCCAACGGTTACCAAAATTCTTGCCGGACTTAAGGTGGATTTTTGCCAGAAAAGGGCTGATTTTTGCAAGTTGTCAAATGATGGGAGGCTGCTGCTCTCCCAGCCCCCTTGGCTCGCGGGAGGTGATCTGCAGAAAATGTATAGAGGAATTGTTGAGCCACATTACTGTTATTGCTGCTCGGGTTGTTGTTGTTGTAGTGAAACCAAACTTAATTCTCCCCAAAAGATCCAGAATAGAGCTGCTAGAATAACTACGGATAGTCATTGTAATGCTTCATCTATCCCTCTGCTCAAAAAATCTTGGCTAGCCGTCAATTAAAGATCTCGTCAGATGGAAATTAGGCTTGAGTTACTTGCCCCTCCCCCTTAAACAGCTGCTCGTTTTTGGGGTTTTTATCCTCGGATTGAAAAAGATTTTCTATGAAAGCGTACCAGTTTCAAGTGAAATGTCTTTCTATGAAACTGTCCATTTGTTAATTACAGCGGTTTTCTTTCTATTAAAAGAACTCTTGAAAAGTTTTGAAAAAAATTAAAATAATCATAGATCCTAAACAAAAATAAAAAAAACGTTAGAATCTTCAAGAAAACCATAGTTTATGAAGGTCTATAATATGGCAGTGAGCAGAAATCCGTAGCTTTTCTAGTTTACGATTTAGCAATTTGATGACGTCACATTCTCAAAACTAGCCCAAGCGAAGAATACGCTGTAATTCTGAAAATAATCAAGATATCAGAACTTTTATATGTAGGATTATAGCAAAGTACTTGAAGTTCCTCGCAAGCCATTAAGTCAAACAGAAGATGCATCAACCATCCGTGCAATGTTGTTTTTAAGATTCCAAAGATTTGGAGGCTATGCTGCTATAGAGAGCTTGTTCCATGTATGTTCCAAAAATTGAGAAGTCTGACAAGATCTTCCGGAGCCACGTTTAGAGAGATAACTGGAAAAGACCAGTTTCCTGGCAACACATTCTCAGAAAGAGGATTTATTTCACAAACACTGCATTTGAGCGAAAAAAATATGCCTCTAAAAATCCTGCAAATCATTCCATATTGTAAAAATGGAATGAAATGAAATGCGCTTATGTCTATTGTCTTCTGTTTCTATTCCTCCTGCGAATGCGCCATTTTAATCTCCGCGCGCGGCAACCTAGAGCCATTATGCCAGTTAAATGCTGTACGAGTTTCCATTTGAGTGGCATAATCGACTTACGTCATGTCGTGCGGGGAATAAAACGGCGCCTCCGCAGGAGGAGTAGAGACAGAAGGAAAGAAATGATGATAGTTCCCATCACGTGAACTTGCATTTGATTTCGTAGAGAGGGCAAAAAGCAAAAGAAAAAAGAAGAAAAGGCACGAGAAAAAGCAGAGGAAAGGGAAGAACGCGTTTTAAATGAAGAAATCGACAAATTGAGAAGAGAAGAAGAGGCAAGATTAGCATACGAGAGACTTGCCCAAGAATCGCAAGGTAAAATTAAACCAGGTGCGATTTAAAATCTTTCCGTTTTTGACTGGTGATGGTGTGTCTGGGGCTACTTTAGGACGACAATATCAATAGCAGACCCAAAAGAGAACCTTGTGGAACACCATACAGTCTATACACTCAACTCATGGACAATTCTCAGTTCATGGTATGATTAACCATCATTTAGCGTGTGAAGAACGTGCTACTCTAGACTTATAATTTTCGTCCTAGTTATCACTAACCTAACCACTACCTCCCTTCCCGCTCAAACTAAGACTCATAGTGTTACAGCTGACAAACAGGACTTCGCCACGATCTCTTTTCTATATTGATAGAAACGTAGCCTGCGTGCAGACTCTCGGACTAGACAGCAACGAGGGAGAAAACTAGAGTCTGCGCAACTGTTCCACTCTTCAAAGGTTGCAAAGAATCAAGGAACCGAATTTGATTGGCTTGGGAAAATTCTAGTGTCTTCCTTAGTTTTAAGATGGCGTCTTTGAAGCAAACAACATCCTAGAATCAGGAAACGTTTACAAAGCAGTACAAATTATGTATGCATTGCATTCCGTAGAGGAGATTAAACCTGTGGTTAGAATAAAACGATGATGTCAGCGAACAAGGAAAGTGGGTCAGTTGCGCAGACTCTAGTTTTCTGTCTCTTTTCAATTTTTTCTTTGATGGTCTGCACGCAGGCTACAGAAACGAGGCTATTAAGCGTTCGACTGACGAAGCGAAAAGTCTAAGTTTTAGAATTACTTCTTCGACGCCTCTTCGACCACGTTCGACTGCTGGCTCGACTGACTGACGTGAAAACAAGATCGAAGCAGAGAAGTCCAGTCCTGTTTTTGAGCTGTAACATTATGAATCCTAGTTATTAAAGAGAAGAGTCGCCAACTCTCTGTAATTCCAGGTCAGAGGAACCCCGAGATGTGGCCACATCGAGAGGAAAAATGATCAGGACACTGCTTTGATAAGATTAGCTTCTCAGTGTCCTAAAAACTGCATTCGAATGCTACACTCCCATCACGAAAGTATCCGGACAGCCAAAACAAAATGGCGTCGATTTGCTTATCAATCACGTAAGCAAGGAAGAAATCAAAGATTGAAAAAAGAATTAAAGTAAACGTGTTTTGCTAACAAACGTGAAGTTAGCTGCGAGATGGAAAGGCAATCGAAAACAAGGAAGCATCCTTACTTAAAAATATTATCTAAACTACAATTCGAAATAACTCGTTCACTGGGATAGCATCATTTTGTGCAGAAAAGTCTGAACTTTGGAAATTTCGAAGAAAATTCAAGTCAAATGTTGATGATATGGAGTGATACGGAAAAACAGAGCAGTTGCTGGAGTTTGAGGTATGGTCTTGTAACAACAGAATTTATTGGGATTGAAGTCAAAATCAAATTTTTGTAAAGAAACTTTTCAACGACAGCAATATATTGCTTAGAAATTGATTCCCCTGTGCTTATTGTACAAAGTAATACCAATTTTAGGCCAACCTATGCCAATAGTTTTGATTGCAAGACTTTCAAACAAATTCAACCTTACCTCGGCAAGCAGAGTCACAATCCTTCAACTTCGAGAGATTCAAATCTAATGTTTTCATTTCCAAGCCAGGTGTATTTTCGTTATTATTTGATTGATTCTTAAAACTGCGATCTTTTCTGCTTTTAATTTGATACGAAAAATCATCTCCTTTCGTAAAACAGCCTAAAAAAACGGGCATTTTGCAGAACATACTGTCTTGTTTTCGGTTGCTTTTCCTCCTCACAGCTAACTTCACGTTTGTTATCAAAACACGTTTACTTTAATTCATTTTTCAATCTTTGATTTCTTCCTTGCTTACGTGATTGATANTGTTGATGATATGGAGTGATACGGAAAAACAGAGCAGTTGCTGGAGTTTGAGGTATGGTCTTGTAACAACAGAATTTATTGGGATTGAAGTCAAAATCAAATTTTTGTAAAGAAACTTTTCAACGACAGCAATATATTGCTTAGAAATTGATTCCCCTGTGCTTATTGTACAAAGTAATACCAATTTTAGGCCAACCTATGCCAATAGTTTTGATTGCAAGACTTTCAAACAAATTCAACCTTACCTCGGCAAGCAGAGTCACAATCCTTCAACTTCGAGAGATTCAAATCTAATGTTTTCATTTCCAAGCCAGGTGTATTTTCGTTATTATTTGATTGATTCTTAAAACTGCGATCTTTTCTGCTTTTAATTTGATACGAAAAATCATCTCCTTTCGTAAAACAGCCTAAAAAAACGGGCATTTTGCAGAACATACTGTCTTGTTTTCGGTTGCTTTTCCTCCTCACAGCTAACTTCACGTTTGTTATCAAAACACGTTTACTTTAATTCATTTTTCAATCTTTGATTTCTTCCTTGCTTACGTGATTGATAAACAAATTTTTGGCGGTAAAATTATTGGTTCCCAGTCCCTGAAATGGCCGCATGATGGCTTTACCGTTTTTGGGTTGAAGGGCCAACGGTCAAATTCGACGCCATTTTGTTTTGGCTGTCCGGATACTTTCGTGACGGGAGTGTAGGTAGAAATAAAGAAAAGCAATGTTGCTCAACTTATTATTTTTATGGACAGCTACGTGTATTTTTCATATCCCAACAGAGATCAGTACCCAAGAGAGGCTGGAAGAACTCAACGATAGGCTGAAGTCATCATTGTCGCTTGCAAATCCGGTACGTCACGTGCTAGCCTCTCAACAGGCCTTTTTGTAAGTTACGTGCAGCATAGGCATCAATACTTTAAAAAATATTTCACAAATGTTTAATGCATCAGTTTGCTTTAACTTATCGTACTTCGCTATAATTGTTTATTGGCAATCTTTGATTGATCTACAGAATTATAGCGTCCTCTTTGTTTCTACCAGTTTTGACATTGTGACGTCATCAAATTGTTAAATTGTAAACCAGAAAAGCTACAAAATTTTGCTAACCGCCATAATGCAGACCTTCATAAACTATGGTTTTCTTGAAGATTGTATAATTTTTCCTCTATTAATTCAGGATTTACGATTATATTTATTTGTCAACACTTTGCATGAATTCTTTCAATAAAAAGAAAAGCGCTGCCATTTTGAAAATACTCAAGAGATCAAAAATTTGCCGTGGTATAATTACAGCAGAGTATGCTAAGTTCCTTTCAAGCCATTCAGTTCAAAGAAAGTTTTGAACACCCATTGCCAACCATCACCCTTTGTGCGCAAAATGAAAAGCAAGGCAAAGAGAGCCTAGGCCAGAAACGCCTTTCAGATAACACGAAAGACGACTTTGGCGCCACAAATGATCATGGTTAAATCCCGAAAATCGGCAAAAAAATCGGAATAAATTATTTGGATCCAAGTTAGCCTTTATCGTTTAAATCTCTCAAAACAAGACAATGGTTGCTGTTTCGATAACTGTTCAAATAGGAAAACATTTTGTGGGACACCCGGTATTTATTTGAATGTATATATATATAAATTGTATTAGATCGTGAAGGGTTTATTGTCGTGTATAAATACTTATTCAAATGATTTTTATTCAAAACGGTAATAGAATTTTATGCCACATTTTTAAAGAATTGAACCCTATTCTCCATCTAGACTGACGACGTGATTCCTTGTATTCGTTCAATGTTTTCAATATGATGTTTTTATTTTCTCTCATACAAGGACTCACGACCAAACAGATTCTAAACAGAGACTAAAATCTGAAGAAATATCGAATTTTTTTCTTTCCTTCGAACTTCGATAAGAAGAGTCGAACGTCGCTTCGCTTCGAAAAATCGAACTTTGATCAAATCAGCCAATCAAACGCTAAGAATAGGCACGTGGTCTAACCTTATTAAGAAAGTCAATATTTGATTGGATGCGCCCTAAATGCGGCGCATTAGGCCTAATTAGTCTCTGTTTTGAAGCTGTATTGTCACGAGTCTCAGTTTGAAGCCATAATCATCATTAAATTCAATGCGGAAAACTGAGACTCATGTAATCAGTCTATTCTCCATCCGGTATAAAAGACTTTCTTTTGCCTGCAGGACCAAACAAAGTGTTTAAAGACAATGCAAGAAATATCGGAATTGAGAGTAACGCCAGAGGTTATCAAACACAGCAGAAACATTGTTCAAACCTTAAAGAAGGTCAGTAGTATAGTATTCATATTAAATTATTTATAATACAAAATTAATTGCAAGTAATAATACATACAACAATAATAATAATAATAACAATAATAATAATACAAAAAAAATTACTGCAGAACTATTGAGGCATATTGCTGTTCTTCCAGTGAGTCGTGTTTAATTTTTAATTCACCTCTTGAGATGAGTTTAAAGTTTCTTTTGAACTGCGGGAGGGTTGGCAGCTCCCTAATATTGATAGGGATGCTATTCCCTACAGTAAGAGCTGAATAATGAAAGCCTTTTTCACATATTCAAGATTATATCTTGGAATTTGGAGGTCCCTGCAGTTTCTTACTTAATTGCAAGGATATCTGATGGAATTTATCCTGGAGGCTCTCCGGGCACATCTAGGTCATGGCTGATCGATCGAATTTAATTAGTTGTTCAACGTCAAGCCAATTATACGACCAACTGTCTTTAATTTTACCCCTCTCATTTATGGCGTTAACTTTACAGTACCAGATGAGTGAAAAGAAAGTTTAAAGGCTCTTGTTCAACCAGCAGCCATTGCGCGTAGATTTCTATTGAGGCAGCCATTTTCGTAGACCACAAAAATGTTCATTTTCATAAAACAGAGCACGCAAAGGACCATGGTTGGATAAGAGCCTTTAAGCGTTTGCAAGCCCGTAGTTTCTAGCTGCTCATCAGATTCCTTAAAACTTATTTAAACAAATGCTTTGCGGTGCAGAATTTAAAAATAGCCTTAAATAACGGACTCATCGTAATAAACCCACAAAAGCAACATTAGACACTGTAATTTGTGGAAAGAAAACTGTTAACTCCTGTAAAAGAATAACAACCAAATTAACCCGTGACCAGGGAGAAACTGTTAAATCCTGGAAGAGAAACAACGAATTAACCTGAAACCCTGTAAGGTAAAACTTATTATCATTGTGTGGGTACCATGTCAACTTAGATAATAAAATTTAGTTGGTTAAAATCGGTCATATCTTTCTTGATTTACAATTGATTTTATAAAAGTGTTTTATCTCAGGATCGTTCAAAACAGGCGAAACATCCTTGATCACATTTGCTAGCAATCCAGCCTCGTGAAAGTAGAAAATAGACGAAAAAAGGCTCAATAACATTCTCAAGTGTAGACAGTTATACAGCAGCCTCTTTGTATACCTAGTAAATATTTGAGCGATAAGATAGCCAGATAAAGTTTGATTGTGATTGCTGTGGGGTTAAATTGCTGGAAAATTTTATCAAGGATTTTAGACCAATTTTAAAGGATTCTGAGATGAAGCACGTTCATAAAATCGCCTGTAATTTGATAACAATACGACCGATTTTGACAAATTAAATTTTCTTATCTAAGTTGATATGTCAGCTACACAGGTATTATCAGTTTATGAGAATCTGATAAAAGGTTTGAGAGCTACAGGCTTTCAAACGTCTAAACATTTCACACCAATCGATGCAGAATTTTTTTCTCTGCTACATATCTGCTACTATTGTCTTGTCTACATTATTTATTTTGTACTCTTGTTATATACTATTTTATGTAGTTTTCATCAAATCGTATATAAAATATCCCTCTCTTCAATCATATCTTCGAATCTTTCTTTTCCAAGGTTCGCAACTACAAAGGAAGTCAGAAAGTGTCAATCAAAGCTGCGTCTTTATACAATCACCTGAAGAGCAAATTTGTACTTGCTGGAACAGGTTCGAAACATTTCTGAATCTTTTAAGCTGGTTCCCACTGTGCAATTAACTGTCATTCATACGGACGACATGTCACGTGACTTGACCAATTCGCGCTCTAAAATGCGATTTGGGGTAAATAGAGCTATTACAAAGTATAGAGTCGCACTGGGATTTTGAGAGTGTCTTGTTAATTTATCGCAATGAATAAATTCAAAGAGCTTGGAAGCTGTTCAAATCAGTCCAAAACTTTACCAGATAGATTTTGTGACTTTGAAGAAGCGAAGAGCAACTTACAGCCGACGGAGTTTATGTTGCTGATTACGAAATTTTTTATTTAATTTTTTATTTTTTTTATGTTCCATTAATAATTTACATGACAATTTACTAATTACGCTAGCTACAAATTACTCTACGAAACACTTACAAGGACAATACCCCAAGGAGCAATAGATTTTGACAACCCTGACAACTCTACGAAATTATCTTCGCAAAGGCAAGTTTCTCACAGCTTTCTTGGCCTAAATTTTTGTTTTGCTTTTAGAAACAGCATGTTCGTGTGTTTATTTCATAGGTTTATGTCTGACTGACAATTGCTACCTATCCTTTCCCTACTTACTATCGCGAGGTAGATTAGAGAAGCAAGTTTATGCAACTTTTTGCAAGTTTCCTATAGATTCCTATAGAAATTTTATGAAGATTTACCCCAAAACAAGATGGCGTCGTGTTTTCAACGCTGCTGTGAAGTCATGCCGTTGTTTGGATCGCATTCTTCATTGCCAATTTTTCAAATGCGATGAAAGTTCATCGAGCAGTGCAAAGTTGGTGATGAAACTTTTACGCTTAGCATTATGAAATCTAAGCGATGAGGAAGGCGATGAACCTCACACATTTTTTACATTCATTCATTCATTCATTCATTCATTCATTCATTCATTCATTCATTCATTCATCGCTTTCACTCATTGCTTACATACTGATTGATTTAATCGATTTGAAGTCATTGCACAAATGATTACTGCATCTTCCTTATTATTCAAAGGCTTGAAAGAAGCTTCAGATAATTTTCCATAATTGAATTTTGGCAATTTTTGATATCTTGATTATTTTCAAAAATTACGCACTCTTCTATGTTTCAACCAGGTTTGAGGTTGTGACGTCATGAAATTTCTAAATTTAAAAGCCGAAAAGCTACAGATTTCTACTCCCCGCCATTCTATAGACTCTCATCAACTATGGTTTTCTTGTTTTCTTTCTTGAATATTTTACTGTTTTCCTCCATTAATTTTGGATTTACGATGAATTTAATTTTTTTCAAAAATTTACATGAATTTGTTCAGTAGAATAAAAAACACTGTAATTCTGAAAATAATCAAGATATCAAAGTTGATCATAAAGAAATACCTTAAAGAACGCCAATCAACCAGCATCCTTTGCGCGCTTCGCTTGTTGCCTTTCGACTGCGGCGGCCATTTTATTATGACAACATTCTCTGCAAAGCGTGACCGCAAAGGATGCTGGTTGACCGGCGTTCTTTAACGTTCCTTTCCTGCCAAGACATTAGGTGTGCTTTCAGTTGTTTTTTTAAAGACCCACTGCTAACCATGATCATTTATGGCGCCAACGTCGACTTTCGTATTATCCGAAAGTCGTTTCTGGCCTAGGCTCTCTTTGCCTTGCTTTTCATTTTGCGCACAAAGGGTCATGGTTGGCAATGGGTGTTCAAAACTTTCTTTGAATTGAATGGCTTGAAAGGAACTTAGCATACTCTGCTGTAATTATACCACGGCAAATTTTTGATCTCTTGATTATTTTCAAAATGGCAGCGCTTTTCTTTTCATTGAAAGAACTCATGCACAGTGTTGACAAAATTAAAATAATCGTAAATCCGGAATTAATAGAGGAAAAATTATACAATCTTTAAGAAAACCATAGTTTATGAAGGTCTGCATTATGGCGGTAAGCAAAATTGTGTAGCTTTTCTGGTTTACAATTTAACAATTTGATGACGTCACAACGTCAAAACTGGTAGAAACGAAGAAGATGCTGTAATTCTGAAAATAATCAAGATATCAAAAAGTTCCAATCACCAGTAAATAGCAAAGTACCATAAATTCCTTTCAAACCATTAAATCAAACGGAAGATGCATTTTCCATTCATGCTATCCTTTTTTAAGATAGGACGCCTACGCTGCTTTGCTGTCCCTAGAGGAGCGAATGCTCATAAGGGGCTCTGTTGCCAAAATGTAAACAAATCTGTAAACACTATAGTTTAAGGCATGTGTCCATTGTCTTCTGCATTTTGTCTGGTGGCTTCATCCAAGCCACCCAAATGTGACCGTTAAAATCCACTTATATCTGAGCAATCGTAACAGATATGGATATTTGGTTTATTCCTCTTTGAAGTACAAGAATTCACCTTCAAAATAACGCTTTCATTTTATAAAATAAAGACGAATTAATGTATGATATTGCATATCAAAATACTGCAAAATCGCCGTTTCGACCGAAATTCGGAGACGGAGCCCCTTTAAAAACACAGAAAAAGCATATAGAAAAGTATTGCTCAGAATATCATTTCTCCATTTGTATTGTAGCTAATGCGAGTAAACGGGTTATCGCCTCTTACATTAAGTTAGTCCTTAATGCAATGTTTCAGATATTGTTTAAGTCAGAAAAATGTTTCGACATTTGAAAGCCTATAGCTCTCAAACCGTTCATCAGATTCCTGTCAACTGATGATACCTATGCAGCTAACATATCAACTGAAAAAAGGTTTTAATTTTTCAAGATTGGTCGTATCGTTCTCAAATTACAACCGATTCATAAGAATGCTTCATCTCAAAATCTTTCAAAACAGGCGTAAATTTCTTCATTAAATTTGCTAACAGTTTAGCCTCACTGCTATCATGATCAAATTGCATCAGTCTCTCTTGTCACTCAAACATTTAGTAGGTATATAAGAGGCTGCTGAAACCACGATCCCCTGAGAAGCAGTTCTGATGGACTGACGGGGCTACTATGCCTAAATAAATAAAAATGAACTGCTGCATAATCGGATACTCTTGGTAACGTCATTCAGCCATTTTTTTCTATTTTCTATTGTCTGTCATGTTTTGAAAGGTTTTAAGATTAAGAATTTTTATAAAATCTCTTGTAATATGAAAACGATGCTACCAATTTTAGAACGTAAATTTGTGTATTTAAGTTGATCTGTTAGCTACACAAGCACTATACGTTTATAGAATTTTGACAAATGGTTTGAGAGCTACAGGCTTTCAAACGGCTATAAATTGTTTGAACTCGCCCCGTAGTAAATTTTAAATTGAAAGAATGGTCAAATTTTAATAGCAGCCATAAATCAGTTCAGGTCACTCTAGACTGATTACCTAAGTCCCTTGTATCCCTGCGGTAAACCTTGCTCAACAGAGATAAGACTCGTGATGAAGCAAGCAGTGAAAAAGCTGACCCAATGGTGTGCATTTATCAATCGAATCAACAGTCCCTCCTTTTTCAACAGTCTCTCCTCAGAAATGAAATGCAATAAAAATCACGTTAAGAAGACGGTTAATCAACAAAATATTTTATAGATATGAAGAAGAAAGTTCGTTTTACCTGTTGAGTACGAAATAAATTTTTTAATGCGCCAATTTCCATGTTTTAAGACTAAAAGTTACTAGAGAAATCTCCAACAATCTTCCGCAGTAACTCGTCCAAATCTAATCAATTGCGTCAATCGAATCAAAGTTCAAAAACCATTGTTCTTTACCAAATCTCGCCATCTGATTGGTATAACGGGAAACCGTGTGTGTGGGCCTAAATAGGGTCAAGTTTTTCAGAGTAATATTATGAGTCTCTGTTGACTGAAGCGACATCATCAAGTCAAGGCGTCAAAGACGTAATTCTAAGATTTAGAACTTTTGCTTCATCAGTCGAACGCTGAACGGCCTCGTTTCTGTCGATGTACAAGAAAGATTGTAAGTCCTAGTTTGAGCGGTCAGTGGTTATTGTGTAAGGTAGTAACTAGCATAGGTTCCAGATCTTTCAAAAACTTTTAAAAAGTCGGTGCAAAATTCTATGACTTATTTCTTTGAATTAAATGGCTTGCAAGAAACTTTAGCTACGTTGCTATAATCCTGCCATTGGACTTTTCTGAAATCTTGAATATTTTTCGACAATACAGCATAGTTTATATTTCAACTCTTTTGAGGATGTGACGTCATCAAATTTCTAAATCGTAAACCAGAAGCGCGAAAGACTTGCGCTTGATACTATATTGTAGACATTCGTAAACTATAGTTTTCTTGAAAGTTATTCTATGTTTCCTCAAAAAGTTTAGAAATGACGATGTTTTTAAGTTTTTTTCAAAATTTTTCTTGAATTCTTAAAAGAGAAGAAAAACGCCCTAATTCTGAAAAATTTGAAGATTTTTGAAAAATTCAACGGTAGAGTTAAGGCAAAGTAGCCAAAGTTCCTTTCAAGCCATTCAACTAAAAGAAATAGGTCATAGAATTTTACACCGACCTTTTTAAACATTTGGAACCTATGCTGCGATAACTAGGACAGGACGAGAATCATGTCTAAGTCTAGGGTCACTCGGCTATATGGTCACTCGGTATCATCCCTCATCATAGGGTCACTCGGCTATATGTACCGACTGACTAATCAGTATTTCTCTTTGTTACAGGAATTAATACACAGTTACTCAAACCACCTGCGCATAATGTTCTTGAAGTACAGCACAAGACAATCATTACCCCTGTGATGAGGGACGATACCGCTATGAGAGAGGATGTTATTGAAGAAAGAGAAATTAAGCATAGCAAACAAGAGGACATACAAGATGAAAAAGAGGTCATTAAGGACGAAAAAGAGGCAATTGGAGACGAAAAAGAGGTCGTTAGAGACGAAAAAGAGGCCACTCGAGAAGAAAAAGAGGCAAACGGAAACGGGAAACAGGATGTGACGGAGCAACAAGCGGATGAAAAGGAGGCCAAGGAAAACGACAAAGAGGTTAGGCAGGAGACAACAGGAAATAGGGACGTTGCTGTTGAAGTTGTGGAGAATACGACTGAGCCACAAAAAGGAACACATACAACAGAGCAAGGTGCACTAAAGTCAAATTCTCAAAATGTAACCGTTGCAAAGGAAGAGATGGAAACCATCTTGAAAGAGAACGCGGAGCAGCAGAAGCAGAAAGATGGTATGTAAACTAACACGATCTATTTCTAAATGGAAAAATATTTTTGTGAAATTTTTTGAAGGGCCAATCCTCTGCATGCTCTCTCTCTCTCTCTCTCTCTCTCTCGACAGATAAGGAGAGATCAAGAATTATGTTGCAAAGCATCGAGCTTAGCTGGCTTTGAATAACGTGCCGAAGTTTTAAGGAATCTGATGAGTACAGGCTTTGAAACGACCTTTTTTGACTCACCTGGTATATGACAGAGCTTCCATGACTCGATTGCTTTTGGAGATCTGTTATTATAAGGAACCTATCAGCTAAAGCCTACATACATACTGTACATACTATACATACTATACATACTATGCTATACTATACTGTACTATACCATACTATACTATACTATACTATACTATACTATACTATACTATACTATACTATACTATACTATACTATACTATACTATACTATACTATACTATACTATACTATACTATACTATACTATACTATACTATACTATACTATACTATACTATACTATACTATACTATACTATACTATACTATACTATACTATACTATACTATACTATACTATACTATACTATACTATACTATACTATACTATACTATACTATACTATACTATACTATACTATACTATACTATACTATACTATACTATACTATACTATACTATACTATACTATACTATACTATACTATACTATACTATACTATACTATACTATACTATACTATACTATACTATACTATACTATACTATACTATACTATACTATACTATACTATACTATACTATACTATACTATACTATACTATACTATACTATACTATACTATACTATACTATACTATACTATACTATACTATACTATACTATACTATACTATACTATACTATACTATACTATACTATACTATACTATACTATACTATACTATACTATACTATACTATACTATACTATACTATACTATACTATACTATACTATACTATACTATACTATACTATACTATACTATACTATACTATACTATACTATACTATACTATACTATACTATACTATACTATACTATACTATACTATACTATACTATACTATACTATACTATACTATACTATACTATACTATACTATACTATACTATACTATACTATACTATACTATACTATACTATACTATACTATACTATACTATACTATACTATACTATACTATACTATACTATACTATACTATACTATACTATACTATACTATACTATACTATACT
>REGM01000152.1:480838-501261 GCA_004194415.1 Aurelia aurita | reverse complement strand
TTTTTTATTGTCTTAAAGATTTCGATACAGAGGGTTCTCTGACGAGCAACTTGCATTGTGCATCTTTTTGACCGAAGAAGAAGATCCTTATAGGAGCTTTTATGATCATTGTGCAGAAATCTTAGCGCGCGTTCCTGTATTCTTTCGATTTTCTGGACTGATTTTGAAGACGAAAAGTACCAAACTAAAGGACAGTAGTTAAAATTTGAATACACAAAGCTTTGAACCAAAATTTCTTTCTCAGCAAAGCCAATAAATGACTTAAGTCGTTTAAGAACGTTTATTTGTGCCGCAGCGTTTTTGCAAAGGGTTGATATGTGTGGGTCAAAGTTCAATTTGTAATCTTGTGTTACGCCTAAGAGTTTAACAGTTTCTTCAGATTTGATAGAATGTCCCTGGAAATCAAGATTTATGCCACAAGTGTTGGTCTGGTCTTTTTTAACAAAAAGTGCATGGAATTTGTCAGGGTTCGCAATCATTTCATTTTGTTCGAGCCAAGATAGAGCGTTGCCTGCTTCCTTTTCTAAAACCCTGACAAGATCTGGCAGGGACTTGGAAAAGTAAGCTAACGTATTATCATCAGCATAATTGTACATAGTCGCTTCCTTTATGAAAAAGAAAAGATCATTTATATAGAGATTAAAAAGAACTGGACCTAAAACTGATCCTTGGGGTACTCCTGACATAATATCTTGAAAAGAACTGTACACATTAGGAGAAGAACTGTACTCAAGGACCCAGAACCAGAAATAAATAACAATATTTGGGGTCTCCAAAATATCATACTCAATATTTAGGGGTCAGTATTGAAATACTGGCATGGATCCCCCCGCATTGAACGTTAGGGAGTATCCTCCTGGGATTTGATTATCTCAATAAACTTTGGATCCGTAACAAATCTGTAACGGATCAGCCTCGCGTTAACGTAACACTTTTACGTGCCAATCCGTAACACTTTTTCCCTCCTATCTATAGAATATTTTTGTACTGGAGCAGTGTAAATGCTCTTGGACCGCAACAACTTTGTAGCGGATCAAAACTGTACCGATACAGCAGGCACGTCGGAATGAAATTCATATTGGGGGGGGGGGCTGAAACAAGATGCGAGCGGAGTGAGCAAATATGGGGGTCCGGGGCTTGCCCCCGGGAAAACTTTTTGTGACCACGCCCTTAAGATCGTTGGAAAACGCCTCTATTATGAAGAATCTGCCATCTAAAGGAGCAAAGGATCGCAACTAACGGAAGGCTTTCCTGGAAATTTTGAAAATAGGACCTCAAAATCACTTAGAAATAGACTGTTTTTTAATAGAAACGTGGTAGCTTGATAACTCTGATAACTTCCTCTAGTATAAATAAGTTAAAGTCTTCCTTTCCATAAGCTTGACTTTTTAACAACCTTTTTCACTAAAAAGGAACAAACTTCANAGGCACGTCGGAATGAAATTCATATTGGGGGGGGGGGGCTGAAACAAGATGCGAGCGGAGTGAGCAAATATGGGGGTCCGGGGCTTGCCCCCGGGAAAACTTTTTGTGACCACGCCCTTAAGATCGTTGGAAAACGCCTCTATTATGAAGAATCTGCCATCTAAAGGAGCAAAGGATCGCAACTAACGGAAGGCTTTCCTGGAAATTTTGAAAATAGGACCTCAAAATCACTTAGAAATAGACTGTTTTTTAATAGAAACGTGGTAGCTTGATAACTCTGATAACTTCCTCTAGTATAAATAAGTTAAAGTCTTCCTTTCCATAAGCTTGACTTTTTAACAACCTTTTTCACTAAAAAGGAACAAACTTCAGCAAATTAGTGGGGGGGCTAAAGCCCCCCCCGCTTCCGACGGGCCTGTACAGTGTAAACGTGGTCTATATCTCCATAATTTGTCTTTAAAGCAAGCCTCGTTTGGGCAGCTCTAAAAAAGCTTTCAGTGTGGAAATTCAAGAGAAAGAAAGAGCACGTTACCACATGAAAATGAACTGTCAGAGAAGAATGTACAACCATACTTTTGCTATCAAAAGATCACAGCAAAATTTGAAAACAGCACCAGCTAAGTGCAAATAGACTCATTAAAGATTCATTGATTAACTTAGCCAATCAACTAATGCCAAATCTGGTAACATCGAAAGTAGACAATCGAGAGTTGAAATCTAAGACAAATGCTATTGTCTTATAAGCCAATCAATTTAGATATTACCGAGGGGGACCGAGGGGGGGAATAATAACTTTTCGTGTTGATTGCTCTTTGTAAAGCGGTGCGACAAGCATTGCGAAGGAGCTTTATCATAAAGACAATAGATGAAATAAAACAGGGGGAGGGTAACAATAAGTCTGTTTTCATTGGATAAGCCATTTCTTGATAAACCAATCAGAATCCATAGCTGCGTAGAATCAATTCCGGTAGTGACGTATCACTATCTACAAGACCAACAAGACAAACGTGAACGAAACAGCAATGGCGGTGGAAGCTGCGAAAATGAATCCTGTCGCTTATTTATTACTTTTAGGACTCTTGCCCTTAGTTTTTAGTGAAGGTGGTCAAAGACACTTGAGGTTTGAATATAAGCACAGTTTTAAAGGCCCGCATTTGGTGACGAAGCAAGGAAATGTGCCATTTTGGAAGCACTTCGGAAGTGAGTTTTTGTGTCCTCTTTCTTTGGCCTAAAGGCCACTTTTCTTTGTCTGGCAACAATAGGCCTGAAACTCGAAAGTAAATGTACATTATGTACCAATTGTGAAGTAAATATTCAAGTAGTACAATGCATTATAAACCGAATTTCTTAAAAAGCCGATAGTATTTATTTGAAGTTAATCTTTTCCAGGGAGCAAATTAATTGCACATTCTCAATATTATTGATCATGATACTTTTCTGAGGAGTAGGACCCTTGTGTGTGACTTTCTTCCCTTTGGAACCAACTTCTTGTTAGCACATAGCCTGCTGCCGCCTCAACTCCTTGGATTTTTGAACAACATTCTTTTTTTGAGGAGTTATCCACATGAACCATGAGCCAGACTGCAAAGTTTGCAAAGTGCGCACGGAAGATGCGCGCCTCACTATTGTTTTAAAAACAATGACTGTATTGTTCTTCCTTTGTTACAGTTAGGGGTCGTCCAAAAATCCACTCGTGATCAGTTAGCGGCATTTGGCCGCTAAGGNTTCCTGACATCTACATTCTACAGAGAATATACAGGTCTGTACAGTACAGGTTTTCCTGCCTCAGAATTCTCAAGAATATTTTTAGTTTCTTAAGAAATCTTGTTTAAAAAAATTAACATTCTTTCATATATATACTGTATATATGGCTCAAGAATTCTTATCATAATGTGAAAAATTCTTGAAACTTCTTAAGAATTTTTGTCATGTTAACGGTTAGTGTCCACAAGACCTGTATATTCTCATTGTAGAATGTAGATGTCAGGAAAGAGACTCCATAATGCCAAATTACTCATGGTTCATGGATAACTCCTCAAAAAAAAAGAATGTTGTTCAAAATTCCAAGGAGTTGAGGCGGCATGCAGGCTATGGTGCAATTAATTTAGGGAAAATATTAAATTCAAATAAATACTATCGGCTTTTTAAGAAATTCGGTTTATAATGCATTGAACTACTTGAATATGACTTCACAATTAGTACATAATGTACATATGTACATATGAAGATAAAATCTGGGGGGGCTGCCCGATAAAATTCCATTGTTTACCAAATTTTTTGCCCGACTTAAGGAGGATTTTTGCCCGAAAAAGGCTGATTTTAGTAGATTTTTCCAACGTTGGGGGAGCTGCAGCCCCCCAGCCCCCCTGGCTCCTACGCCTATGCCTTCAACCCAAAAACTGCTCAGTCATTATGCAGCTACACATATTTTTTATAAGAAACCGCTTATAAAAAACTCAACTCTCAGATCACCAAAAAGTTAAGAAACTCCAGTTTTGGGAAAATATAACTTAAGAAACTATTTATTTTAATAAAGGAAATTCTTAGCATATTTTTACTTTATTTTCACTTGTTTCCTGTATCATATCACTCGGAAGGTACTTGAGTAATTTCAATGATATTGGAAAGGCTTCAAAAACTTAGTTTCAAAAAGTTCACGAGGGCACAGGTAGTAAATGATTGTTATGGAACCTTTAAGAAACTCGTAAGAAAGTCTGATAATTTTAAGAAACTTTCAGTACTGGCTCAGATTCTTAGTTTCTTATAAAAAATACATGCATTTGAGGAACTGGGAACCAATAATTTTACCATCAAAACTTTTTTATCAACTACGTAATCAAGAAAGAAATAGAAAATTTAAAAATGAAAAAGTGTTTTGATAACATGAAGTTAGCTGCGTTGAGGAAAAACAATCAAAAGCAAGGAAGCATCCTTACTTTTAAAAGAGTATTATTTAAAATACAATTCAAAATAATTTGTTCACTGAGATATCATCATTGTGTGCAGAAAAGTCTGAACTTTGGAAAATGTCATAGAAAATTCAAGTCATACTTCCATGATATGAAGTTACACGGAAAAGGGGAGTAGATATTTGAGGTATGGTCTTGTAACAACAGCATTTATTGCCATTAAAGTCAAAATCAAATTTTTGCAAGGACACTTTTCAACAACTGCAATATCTTGCTTGGAAATTGATTCCCCTATGTTTATTGAACAAAGTAATTCCATAGGCCAACCTATGCCAACAGTTTTGATTGGAATAGTTTCAAACAAATTCAATTCAACTCTAATGTTGTCATTTCCAAGCCAGGTGTCGTTCGTTATTATTGGAATGATTCTTAAAACTGCAAGCTTTTAATTTGATACAAAGCACCATCTCATTTTGTGAAACAACCTCAAAACCAGGCATTTTGGAGAACATACGGCCTTGTTTTCGGTTGCTTTTCCTCCTCAGAGCTAACTTCGCGTTTGTTATCAAAACACGTTTACTTTGCATTGTTTTCAATTTTGTATTTCTTCCTTGCTTTGTGATTGATAAAAAAAATTTTGGCTGTAAAATTATCGGTTCCCAGTCCCTGAAATGGCTGCATAATGGCTGAACCATTTTGGGGTCAAATGGCCAACGGTCAAATTTGACGCCATTTTGTTTTGTTTGTCCGGATACTTTTGTGATGAGAATGAAAAGTCTTTCGTAGTAAGCTAAACTTCTAAAAAATATAGTAGCTAACATTGCTGTGACTGAATCATTCAGATATGGAAGCAAAATTAACATGTTTTGATGGAATTGGTGATGTGAATGTATTTATCGAGAAAATTTCATTGCATTTGTCGTTGAAGGGATACGATTGGGAGAAAGTTGCACAGAACTTAACAAGCAAGCTTGAGGGTTGCGCCTTTGAGGTTTATATGCGGTTATCCACTGCTGACAGAAAGGATGCTAATAAGATACACTCAGAATTGCTGCAGGAAGGAGTTTGAAAGTGGGAATGTCTGACAGAGAGCCGCCGTTGTTGAGTTAAACAATTTGAGATCAAACAATCACAGCACAAATCTTTGCTTACAAAAGAATCAAGTTAGTCAAGCTTGCCTACCCTTCTTTCAAAGTTAGTACACACGCAAAACAAGCGCCAAGGATTATTTTATGAAAGGAGGCACCCTACAGTACTTCAGTTTTTTAATTTACAGTGGTCTGAGATTTTACTTTCTTATAGAAATATATGCGTAAACATTTTTCATCCATTTTCTAGGTGCCATTGCTGGAGATGAACAAATAAGAATTACACCCTCACTCAAGGATCAGAAAGGTATATATTATATACACGTAAAGACCATGTGCTGCTGTCTGACATTTTCGCACCTCTGAATAAAAAACATTTCTGACCAATTTTGGTGCTTTTCTTCTATCTATTTATCTTACAATATTGTGCAGACCTATAAAATAGGTATCAACAGGTTGAATTAGTGATTACAAAAAGGAGATGGAAAAGAAAACAAACAATAATAGATAGATAACTGAATAGATAAATTAGTTTGTAGTAAATTCATGCAGAATCACTGTAAGCGGACACAGCAGGCAGGGGGGGCCTAGTTAAGGTTAATTGTGGAACAAATTATGGCAGAGCTTTGAGACACATGGTCAGCTGGAATAAAATCGTGCACATGCTTTTTCATGAAATTTCTAAGCTGAAAATCACTAATCGTTGTGATTTGAAGTAGTTTAGTAGTAATTAAGAGAATATTAAGATAGGCCTATGTCCCATCCACTTACAGTGATTACATGTTGTTATTAAATGTCAATAAAATGTTTGCAATTGGAGGCAGTAATATTTCCATATTTGCAAACTACCAATGATGACTTGAAGGACTGTAGAGTATTAGAGTCTCTCACAGCCATCGGTAGATTATTCCATATTTTTATAGTAGTCGGCGCAAAAGAATATTTCCAGCAGTCGATTTTACAGCTTGGAATGTTAAATACTGCTTGACTACGACAAACATAAGATCCTTTTGGATGATTACAAAGTCTGTCCTGACCTATGATCGTGCAATAGGGACTTTAGCGTTCTCCGCGTATCCGCCCTGCTAAGGTCCCAAGAAATAATCAAGAATAAGAATCCCTGATTGCAGCACGAAAATCTGTTTATCGAAGCCTGCATCATGCAGGCTTCGATAAACAGATTTTCGTTGCATGCCACAAATGATCCTTGATGATGTCATTTTGTTGATATTTTGCAAATCTGCCAACAATAATCTTCGACATTGCTCAAAATCACTGCCAAGATTGTGTACACTTCCTTGCATGGAAGCATTTTAGCAAAGCCCTTATTGTTGATTTTTGCCCAATCCAACCTTTCTGATGAAACCTAAATTTATGAGGCAGGACGAACTTATGAACAGGCTGCACAAATGCCCCGACAGCCGACAGCGTACGTGCGACCTGCCAGGAATCGAAAATTTTTATGTCCTGCAGTGAGTAGCTCGCACATGAAACAAATGATTTGTAATACCTTGGCAAAGCTCACATTGCTGAAACTCCAAAATTTGAATATCAAAGCATAAGTTGCACAAAATGACCCTTGATGATCTTGTTTTTCATAGCCGACAGTCTTGAAATCATACATCATAGCGATTGATCAATCTTATGGCGTAAAATCTGTCGAACATGAAATAGGCCGACGTCAAACTTTCAAAGGAGCACGGGAGTTTGCAGGAAATTTGCGCATTATATGCGCTTTCTTTATCCCAATGCTCATTAGCAGAGATAAAATGTTGATAAATCACACTAATGAGCGTGACTTTCTTACTTACTTACTGACCTTGAAGTCGCTTCTTAGATTACAAAGGACTTTGTAATAGAATATGGACGTTTGATAGTTAAAAAACATTTTGTGGGACGTCAATCAAATTTTTGGCAAGCTATGTTCCATTAATGTGTTGTTCAGACTGTACAATATGAGGTATATACATCGTGACTTTTTTTTTTTAACAGATTGTACAGGTATTGAGGAGCGAAATAGTTTAAGCTTTAAAAGACCATTGTTTGGATTTGGTGTTGATTGGTTGGTGTATAGTCTCCAATCCAAGCTTCTTGAGCAGTGGTTTGTTTGAAGCGTTGAAGTTGCTATTTATTACAATCCTAGCAGCCCGGTTTTGTAGATTTTGCTAACCATTAATTTAATTGGCACCCCAACAGCCCCAAACAGAACATACAGGGTGTCCCGAAAAGATTGTGCCCTGTCACACATTGTGCAGCTGCTGTGGAGGACCTGTACAATATATTGTCTCGTTTGCACCTATGCTTCTTTCAACTGCCTTTTTCTCATATAAGTATATCTACACTTTAGGCTCTGTATGGACAAAAACAAAAAGCACAAGTGAATTTTGGGAGGTTGAGATTTTTTTCAAAGTCACTGGAAGAGGACGTGTAGGAGGAGATGGTCTGGTTAGTATAATCATTACATTTATTACTACACATTTATTCATGGTTGCAAAATTTTGATTAGGTGTGTGCTGCCCATGTTTTGAAAATGTTATCATTTGACATTTGTTGTTGTTGATCATTACATTTATTACTACACATTTATTCATGGTTGCAAAATTTTGATTAGGTGTGTGCTGCCCATGTTTTGAAAATATTATCATTTGACATTTTTTGTTGTTGTTGTTGTTGTTGTTAACTTATTTTGATTCGAATATTAAAATACAATAGCTTCTTAATTATAAATGAAAAGAAACTAATCTAATTCGAATATTTACAATCAACTAAATCATTAACAAATTAAATGAATAAATGAATATATACATTTTTTTTATTTACTCGGTATATATTATACATTATTTGCAATAAAACGACAGGCACTGCAGTTGCATGTTGGACCGTCCCATTGAGTTATTAAGTGTTTGAAGCAATTAAAGTTGTCAACCGACTTTAGCTCATTTGGTAAGCTGTTCCACATCAGTGGTCCTAAGAACTGGAGGCTGTGAGTGCCAAAAGTAACCTGATTTGGCCTGTAATGAGTAAGATTATTAGGATTTCGTGAGGAACAATTGGAGGATCTAATTTGAGGAATATCTTTCATGAAGGATGGATTCAGACCATTCAACGTCTTAAAAATTTCTATGGAGAGAGATCTAAGTCGGGAAACATGCAGCGTACATCGTTTTGACTTTAGTAGAAGGTCATTATACGAACTGACATGATCACTGTAAAGGAACCTAAGTGCACGTTCTTGTACCATTTCAATCTTATGCATTGACTTTGCAGAACAAAAATGCCATACCAAAGGACAGTAATTGAAATTTGAATAAACAAAGCTCTGAATAAGTACTTTTCGCTCTTCAAAACCAATGTACGCTCGAAGCCTCTTTAGAACATTAAGTTGAGTTGCAGCTTTTCTACAAAGTTTTGAAATGTGTGGATCAAAATTTAGTTTATAGTCTAGTTGAATCCAGAGAAGTTTTACTGAATCTTCAGACTCAATTGTTTTTCCTTGAATCCTTATTTTTTCACCACTGGTTGGTAGTTGTCTGATCTTTTTAATTAACAGTGCATGAAACTTTGATGGATTTGCAATCATATGGTTTTACTTTAACCAATCTAGTGCAACGCCTGCTTCTTCCTCTAGGACTCGCACCAGATCTGGTACCGGGTGCGCCAAAAAAAACTATCCACTTTTGCAAGGCCACGATAAATCGTACACTGGATAGATTTTGAAGATTTTGGACTGAATCTTCAGCTAAGATCCTGACTTAGATACTAGTATTTTTTGTAAATTTTTTGGGCTTCTGTTTCTTGAGCTACAAGCGAGTTTCTTAAAATTTTCGGTTTCGAAAACACTGAAAATGATCAGAAAACCTCGATCAAATTTTCTAAAGACTCGGCATGAATGAACAAAGAGATAACGTTTTCGTGGTAATTAGGGGACTTAGAAATTGATTATTTATACTTTGCTCACGAGCGCTTGCTCAATTTTAGGAGGAATGTAAAATTACTTTTAATGATACAAAGAAATGTCTTTCCTTTTGAAATTTCATTGAATTTATACTCTGGTGCAGGTACTGCGTTCCTGTGTCAAGGGGGTTGAAAAGACAAGTGGTGAAGCGACATGATGAGGTCAAGCAAGCATGGAGTTTTGTACAATTTGTGATGAAGGGAACGGCTTGTAGCCGCGCGTCTTTGCAACTACCCCAGAATTTTGCAACAGGATGGTCTCCGCTTCCTGGAAAGAAACCCTTGATACGTTGCAAACTTTCGAAACTCGTTCTTCGATTTGGTTTTATTTGACTTAAAAGTGTGCTTCGATATTTGCGTGGTTTACTGCAATAGCGTCTAAACATTACTTCCCATGTTGTCAATAAGGGACCCCTGTTTGTATCACCAAAAGAAAAGGCCTACCGTAAAAGCACTAAGCCCCGAAGGGCTTATTTAATTTATGAGGGTACAGAAGGGGGCTTACAAAAGAGGGGGAACTTAGTAGAGAGGGGGTTACTCACAAAGTCAAATGTCAACACTAAAATGATAGGTTTTTCGGACTTTAACTTTATATTTTTCGGAATCAACATACTGTCTCCCCTACCCTTTTTTGTTTCATATATCCGGGGGGAGCTTAATAGAGAGCTGGAATGATTTAAAATTATGGCTTGGAAGGGACGAGATTATTAGATACGGGGGTTAATAGAGAGGGGGCTATATAGAGCTGTTACAGTATTTTCTTTACCACTTATCAACGCCCAATCTTAGCTTTGAATAGCTTTGACATTGAGAACAGAAAACATAAAATTTCGAAAGAAAGAAAGAACATACACGGGTGAGGCTTTAAAGTGAAATTTAGTGAAGAGATCTTGATAACAACTGTTGAGGAAAAAAATATAAGAAAAGAACGAAGTTGATTTGGTAATGAACTACTGTGATAACCGTGTTAAATTGTGAAATCTGAACGGAGTAAAGTCTGTTTTGAAAGTCTGGAAACCTGGACTAATTTTTGCTCGACCAACGTCAAATTGGCACAAAAAGTTATATAGAGATAAATGGCCTTTCTTTCCTCAATCAGTTTAAAAACGGAGTCGGCGAGGTTAGATGCTTTTTCGAGTACAAAAGAGTGCCTTTGTTTTCCTCGACGCGAAATTTTGGTCTCAATTCTTTTCAAATGGACTTAAGTACAGTGCACAATAGGGTTAAACGGTAATGTTAATTGTTTCTAATGAAGATATCTTCATAACGAAAAAAAAGTAGCTACTGAAAGTAATATAAATAGTGAGTCATTGTGTTAAATTGTGAACTCTGCTCTGAGTTGTGTAATAAAGTGCATACGGCAGTTAAACAGTACATGCTCTTTCTTTCTTTCTTTCGGAATTGTCTGTTTTCCGTTCTCAATGTCCAAGCTATTCGAAGCTAAGAAAAAGCCGCCGATAAGTGGCAAAGAAGATTGTCCTTTGCTGTTTGGGATGGGTCTCATATTGACAACGTGGGAAATAGTTTTTAAAAGTTTGCGTTTGGTAATACCCTTTATTTTTTATTTGCCATCTCTTTCGAACCAAAAAGCCCTTTGTCATTAAGCCAATCATTACTTGAAAAGTCTTCTTTTGTACAAAATTTGAAGACTGGTTTATAAAGCGAACCATCATGAAACGTATCATGGGTTTCCTTCCAGAAAGCGGAGACCAGCCTGTTGCAAAGTTCTGGGGTAGTTGCATTGGCGCGCGACTACAAGCCGTTCTCTGCATCACAAATTGTACAAAACTCCATACTTGCTTGACCTCATCATGTCGCTTCACCTTTTGTCTTTTCAACCCCCTTGACACAGGAACGCAGTACCTGCACCAGAGTATAAATTCAATGAAATTCCAAAAGGAAAGACATTTCTTTGTGTCATTAAAAGTAATTTTACATTCCTCCTAAAATTGAGCAAGTGCTCGTGAGCAGAGTATAACTAATCGATTTCTAAGTCCCCTAATCACCACGAAAACGTTCTCTCTTTGTTCATTCATGCCGAGTCTTTAGAAAATTTGATTGAGGTTTGCTGATCGTTTTCAGTGTTTTCGAAACCGAAAATTTTAAGAAACTCGCTTATAGCTCAAGAAACAGAAGCCTAAAAAATTTACAAAAAATACTAGCATCTAAGTCAGGATCTTAGCTAAAGATTCAGTCCCAAATCTTCAAAATCGGACCAGTGTACGATTTATCGTGGCCTTGCAAAAATGGATAGTTTTTTTGGCGCACCCGATAGAGTCCTAGAGAAACAAACAAGTGTGTTGTCGTCAGCATAGTTATATAGTGTTGCCTGTTTAATAAACAGAACAATATCATGCTAGACTTACTTTCTTGACAAAGATGCCGAAATTTGGCCTTTTCTGGACAAAACTTACCAAACTGTGGCCTTCCCCAGACCAAATTTTCCAAAAGAATTACCGGGTGTCCAAAAATGATGTACCAGTGTTTGCCAAAATGCACTATTATGAATAAACCATTTCGACAATCAAAGACGGAGACTGAGGAGCGCGGTTTGTTCTGGTAAATGGCGGATATGCAAATCTCGCTGCCACAGATTTTATACAAATGATAACTTTCCTTCTGCAGAACTGTTGGTTTTAAATTCACAGTTAAAATAAAGAAATTATCACACAAAATATAGCCAAAAATGTGTCCCATCACCAATATGCCTCGCAACGAAAGGGAGACTTACTCTTCAACCCAAACCTTAAATTAAATTGCTTTGGTGGGAAAATATTAGTGATTCGTCATTTCCGTTTATCAGAATAAACGAAGCGAGATAAAACAAATGTTTTGATGAGTTTCGATAAGAAAACTTGGAAAAGTTTTAATCTCTACGAGTTTTGCAAACTGGAAGGGATGCAATATTTTAGAATATTGTGGTGAAAGGTTATGCACCATTTGAATGAATTGCCAATCATTTTTGTAACAAAAAGCCTAACTTAGATGAAGAAATTCATTTCACTAAAATTGGCAATACTATTCTAGAATTACAGCTTAATTTGCCTGGATATACTTCAAAGAGAACTAAATATTTGGATATCGTTTTTCCATAGTTTCAGCTTAAAAACATTGAATATAACATTGAATTACATTTTTTTGGAGAAATGTAAAGACATGATAATCTTCCAAGTAGCAAAACCTGATGAAAAATATGTGCCTGTTGAATGTAACTACCGGGTGTCCCAAAAGAAAGTATACAGATTTGGTCGACCCTAGCGATGAGAATTTAGCGTAAATCAATCTGAAAACATTTTTTAAAACATAACTCGATTGTCAGCTTGACCATAGATACCTTGTTTGTTGACATTGATGCTTTGAGAGTTGAAATATTAATCTTCAAATAATAACTTTGCCTTGACCTCAAAACCAGAGCTTTGGCGTTTTGGCCTAAGTCGTGAAATCAGTTGTTGATATTGAAATGAATTATGTTTACTTCGGAGCTCCCTTGATGATAAATGTCACGTAAATTATACTTTTTAAAACGTATCTGTTTTGCGATTTCTAATTTTTCTCCTCATGTTTCAATTTTTTTCAAATCTATTGTTGACTTATTCACTGTACTTTAAGAATTTGCTTAGACCAAAACGCCAAAGCTCTGGTTTAGAGGTGAAGGCGAATTTGTCCTTTGAAGATTAATATTTCAACTCTCAAAGCATCAATATCTACAAACAAGGTATCTATGTTCAAGTTGACTATCGAGGTATGTTTTAAAAATGTTTTCGGATTGATTTGAGCAAAATTCTCATCGTTAGGGTTGACCAAATCTGTATAGTTTTTTGGGACACCCGGTATATATAGTAAACAAAAGGCTATATTGTTTCAATGGCAGTAACTGTGCAGATACAGTACAGGCCTTGCGCACATTAGCATGATTTTCCCGCCTACGAATTCTGAAGAATTCTTAAGAATTCTTGAGAGTATCTTCAGCTTCTTAAGAATTCTTGTTAAAATAAATTACAATCTTTCATATCACTCAAGGATTTATTTGAGCAAAATTCTCATCACTAGGGTCGACCAAATCTGTATACTTTTTTTTGAGACACCCGGTATACCTGGGTTGCTTGTTTAAATTCCTAAGAAGATAGTTTGTGCAATTGTTATCTTATTAAAGCTGAAAACGGGACAACATTTGATTGTAATTGTTAGCTTTTCTCGTGACTTTTCAAAGATAGCTTGTAAAGTAAAATTTTCTATAACCTAGAATGATATGACTTATTTCCGTGAAATAAATGTCTACATCTAAAATAGCCTTTTTGCTTCAAAACGGTAGGTGGTCATTCGAATTGGTACATTATTCATGACTGTATGGTTCGGCAAATACTGACACATCATTCTAGGACACCCAGTACGATGCCTAAAACAACAGCGCTGAAAAGTATACAGCATAGGTGCCAAATGTTTCCTCATTTCTAGGGTATGAACTCCCGTCCAGCCTCATCTTGACAGACCAATCAAATTGCGTAAATTTCGATCGGAACAATAGCAATGGCAAGTTTTTGCTCAATTTTCTTTACCTTCATAAAACACAAGAAGTGCACTAGGTTACTGATCTTCAGCTTATCTTCAGATGTTGCTCGGGCCAGCAAACAGAGAGATGCAAACATTTTGCTTTGCTATTAGGAAATATTCCATGTAGGATGCAAAATCACACATACCATCTTTAAAATGAGCTATGCTAAGGTGCCTCGAAGGAGACCACATTTTTGCCAAGGCCAGCAAACAAGGTGACACATGATATGGAAAGAAAATTGTGCCTCGGATGCAAGAAATGTTTTTGACAAATTTCAAAAACATCTGTTGCTTCCAAGACGCAAAATTTCCATCTGCAACAATGATGCCCAAATAAGGAAACATTCGGAAACAATCAAAACTAATGATTGTTTCCGCAACAATGTTTTCTCGTTTTTGCACTGACCTTAACGTAACTCTCTCTCTATAGGCTGTGTGGTACACTGAAGAGGCTGGCAGCACAGGACCAGTTTTTGGAGCAGCTGACAATTGGAAAGGAATGGGACTATTCTTTGATTCTTTTGATAATGATGGAGAGGTATTTATAATTTATTTTTTTATTCATACCGTAAACCCATGTGCCCTACGAAGGATTTTTTAGCATATCGCCTGGTCGAAGGACCCACAAGGAATCCATTACCGAAGCCGACCAGACCACCCCTACTGGCAACTCATCCCAAGGACTTTAAGCTTTTCTCCAAGGAAAGAAGCATATACATAACTCAGGGGCCGTTTACATGAGAAAGTCAAACCGGTTTGAAACTTCACCCCGATCTCAGTTGAACTCGGTGTCTGGTCAGAGCCCTATAAGTGTTTACATGGAAAACCCGATTTTTAACTCAAACCGGGGTGGAACTCAACTCGGCATTTAAAATCGGTTTGAAATTTCACCCCGCTTTGAAAACATCATGTAAGCGCAAATTATTCTCAAACCGGTTTGAGATTAAGTGGTCTCGGGTTCAAAGTTCACATTGGCATTGTTTTTCTTGGCGCCAAACAGATGACGATGAACAATCTCAAGCATTCTTGCGTCATTCGATAAACAACACAGGTCTCAGACCGGGGCGAAACTTCCTGTGAACGCACAAGGAAATAAGCTCTCGGGCCAATATTCAGATCGGGGTAAAATTTCAAACCGGTTTGAGTTTCTCATGTAAACGGACCTTACACAACTTACAAAGAAGCATACAAAGAAGCCAGCCAATGGCTTGAACACGCAACCTTCCTCGCAGAAGGTGGGAGTGCTAACTACTAGATCAACCTACCACCTAAATTGGTATGGTATTGAGGATATGGCGAATACTTTTTATTGCCTTGGCCTTCTTTTGGGGTCCAACGACGGAAGCTTCTTGCTGGAGTTCTTGCATTATTGCAACCCACTTGGAATCGGCTGGATTAAGATTATTTCAAACTTTGTTACACGCCACGAAACAACCAAGTGCTTTTTTGTAACATTTCTTTATGTTCTTCGTGTTTGTAATAGTTACGTCTAGTTTATACCAGTTAAGTCAAAACAATGCATAGACGTTTGAAAGCCTGTATCTCTCAAATCATTTATCAGATTCCTATAAACTGAAAATACCCCTGTAGCTAACATATCAACTTAGATAGGAAAATTAAAATTGGTCGTATCGTTTTCAAATTACCAGCAATTTTATAAAAATGCTTAAAGGGAATTTAAGCATATATATTCCTGTGATAAAAATAGCCGTGCAAAGACAATAGACCTTGACACGCGCCGAACCATATTTGGGAAACTGATCTATGTCAACAGAAAATACTGATATTTGATTGGCTAAAAGTTGACCGCAAGTGGCTTGAGCCACTTTTATATGCTTAGGTTCCCTTTAAACTCAAACATTACAAAACAGTCCTTGATCAAATTTGCTGGCAATCCAGCCTTCAGAAAATAAAGAATAGAAGGAATTCACATAATATGTTTAGCCTTTCAGCTATCAACCAAACTTTGATTCATTGCAATCTATCAATCTATCAATCAATTGCAATGTATTCTCCATATCATAAATTTCCAAACGTGTGAAGTTCTTTTTGGTACACACATTAGATTCTTTTATTCGACGTACTAGGTAGTACACATGGACTACCCTTATTAGATCCTCACCTCTTAAAACTCTGCAAGATCGTATACACTTGGACTGTCATTCAGCATTCTTTCGTCTATTTTCTCTGATCATGAGGTAAGATTGTTAGCAAATTTGGTAAACAATCTTAGGACCGTTTTCTAGGATTTCGAAAAGAAGTATTTTCATAAAATCGTTTGTAATTTGAAAACGATACAACTGATTTTGACTATATTTCTTCAAGTTGATAAGTTAGCTACACAGGTATCATCAGTTTATAAGAATCTGATAACTGAAGATACATTGACCATCACTAGATGCGGCCCGATACAAAATGAAGCTGTGGGGCTAAATTGCTAGCAAATTTAATCAAGCATTTTAGGCCTGTTTTGAAAACTTTTGAGATGAAGCATTTTATAAAATCGCTTGTCATTTGAGAACGATAAGACCGAATTCCCAAAGCTAAATTTTCTTATCTAAGTTGATATGTTAGCTACACAGGTGTCATCATTTTATAGGAATTTGATAAATAGTTTGAGAACTACAAGCTTATAGTCGTCTCGGCATTTTTTTACTGGTAAGCAGCAAACTTGGGCATCCCTTAGTAGATCCTCGTCTCTTTATTTATGCATTTTATTTTATTTTATTAGCAAAATAATCCTTACGTGATGGTGATGCTGAATGATGGCACTAAATCATATGAACATTTCAAGTAAGTGTCTGTCAATATTTTGGAATTATCTCACTTCCTCGCTGTTGCTTCTTTTGGCAATTCAAGCAAAGCACAAACTGGTGTTCATTATATTAGAACATCGGGTGTGTCAAAGATTTATCTCCCTCTTTGAAATTCAGTTCTTTTTGTGTCACTGTTAAAAACAACAACAACAAAATACAATATTCTGTACTATCCATAGCAGAAATAGACATGACGTCATCTGGTTCTGGTTATGAACGGCACTTATCAAAAAATTTAACTATGATCTTTGAAAAAAAACAAAAATTTAAGCACTCTGTGTACCGTTGCGCCACCCCATTGTGACGGGCACTAGCATGCACCAGTTTAGGGTAGATGAATTGATGTCCAGCTTATCGAAATCCAGCTTAGAGGCCCTTTACATGAGAAATTTCAGCCTGCGCTGAGTTCAACGTGCTATGGTGCAATGGTGTAATCATCTGACATTGCAGTCAGAACAGTCAGGCGGACAGGGTTCGAGCCCAGTTCAAACCCCACCACTTGAGCGTCATGCCAAGGGGTTGCGGACTCGATTAGGTCTTCTCTACTTCTGCGATCCCATCGCTTGGCACTAAAAACCACAATTTTACACTGTCATTTCACTTCAACACAGGCTGTCGAACCTCAGCAGAGACTGAACTCAACTTGGCAGCTCAACCTGTGCTGAAATTTAAGCACAGGCTGAGATTGTTGAAAATTTCCATGTAATGTCTAGTTTAATTCCTACCCTGACCATCCCCCCCCCTGGGACACCCCTGGGTATTTGCACACAAAATATTCCCGACCGCCGCGAATTTGACTGTCATTTTCCCCGGCCCCGGCATTTGACAACTCCAAGAGCTTTCACACTATGCTGTTACTGGGAATATGACATGTTCTCAGTGCCCGGCCGCCGGGCATTCACCAAAAAAATTCCCCCGCCCCCGTGCATTTGTGCAATCAATTTTCGTCGACCCCCGGGCTGCCCGGGGGGTTTTGGTCAGGGTAGGAACTGAACGAGACATAAACAGAGAATATTTAAGGTGGGGGCGTGTAGAAACGCGTGTACATCTCTTTGACTCACTCGGTATAGACCAGTTCTTCGCCGTGTTGAAATGATGTTAGTGACCGAAGTTCTATCAAGTCTTATCCCTTTAAATATTAGTATGTTTTCCACAATTTTTATTGAGGCTAGATGTTGTTGATGTTGTTGGTACAAGAGCTGAAATTAAGAGCAGTGATGGCTCATTGGTACCAACCTGAGGATTGGTTATTTCAGTCTCCACCCTGTCAAACCTTCTACGTAGAATAGAGAGAGTCGACAACTCCTCGTAATTCCAGGCTAAAGGAGTCACGTGGTGTAGTCACATCGATTGGGGCACTCCTTTGATAATCGTAGTGTCCTGAAACTACTTTTTTTTTTTTTTTTTTTATATAATCGGCTAAGATGATAAAACTCAAAAATTACATCTACTGTGCCTATCATGGCGGGAATAGACACTAGGTCATCGGAGTTCCCACTATGAAAGGCCTTACAATTCAAAAATATCACTATTCAAAATATCACTAAACTACCTTGGCTGCTTAGTAGGAATATAAAAAGAAGGGTTGAAATTACGAAACCTCCATTTACCCCTTGAAAAATTTTTACTGAGATTGTGAATGTTTTCTTAAAGCTGTGACGCCGTGTGATAATCATAGACTGATAGAACTTTGTAAAGCGCTCGATCCAATTGACCACAGGATTCATTTTGAACAAATGAAGAAAATTGGAATCAGGGACGATATGCTAGCTTGGTTTCAAAACCTTCCATATGGAAGAAGCCAATTTTTAGAGCTTAATAATAAAAGATCATCAGTGAGAAATACAGAGTACGGAGTGCCTCAAGGATCATTTTTTGGTGCACGATTATTTTCCATTTATGTAAATTTGCTGTCAGAACAGTCAGGTGGGTGGAGTTTGAGTCTTACCTGCATCTCTTGAGCGTTATGACAAGGGGTCACAGACAACAAGGACAGATTTTGTAAGAATCGCATCAGTTGGATTTTGATTGACACGCAAATTCAAAGCGATTAACGCGACAGACAAAGGAGATTCTTTCAAGTGACAAATCAAAACAAACAAAGCAGTAAAAAGATGCCCTGAAAGTAGGATGGGTAAATTGCCGTGTTGTGCATCGAAGTATATATATCGAAGTATATATATCGAAGTATATATCATAGTACAGGGTGTCCCAAAAAAATTGTGCCCCATTTGCCTGCAGATTGTGACGAAACGGGAAAAGATCCTCGCCAAACCTGTGGATGATGTTGCTCTTCAGATGTTCAAATAAAATTTGCTACGAATCCCGTAAGAATCCATTGAAAAATGATGGAGCCATGATCTTGAGAAGACCAAATTTGTCTGATGACTGAAACCAGCGGTCGGCCATTTTGTCTTACTATTTTGCAGCGATAAACAGCTTCATTGATGAACCCAAACAGAATTTTCCAATGCCATAACTCTCGCAAAAATCCAAATAATCATCAAGGAGTTCATTGACATTTTTGCGAGAGCTACGAAATTGGAGGCTGTTTCAGTTCATCCATGAAGCTGTTTATCGTTGCAAAATAGTAAGACAAAATGGCCGACCGCTGGTGTCAGTCATCAGACAAATTTGGTCTTCTGAAGATCATAGCTCCATCATTTGTCAACGGATTTTTACGGGAATGGTAGCAAACTTTAATTTAACATCTGAAGAGCGAGATCATCCCACAATTTAGCAAGAATTTTTTTCCATTTCGTCACAATCTTCAGGTAAACGGGGCACCATTTCTTTGGGACACCCTGTTTATATCGAAAGAAGAAGATTAACCATAAGCTCTTTGCATTAACTATATAAGATATGAAGCAGAATTTCAAAAATATGGCAACTTTTTCCAAGCATTTCGATCTGTGATCTTTATCAATGAATTCATAATTTCTTTGTTGAGTTCATTGATCAAGATCACGGATCGAAACGTTTGGAAAAAGTTGCTATATTTTGAAATTCGAAAGAAGAAGGATATATCTAAACATCTGCTTCACGGATATTATTTATTTGATTCAGAAGCCGAGCATTTACCTGTTTATTTACACCAAAAATATACGAGAATTGTAATGCCTTCTGATCGTCTTCTGAATCAAATGAATGATATCCGTGAAGCAGATGTTTAGATATATCCTTCTTCTTTCGAATTTCAAAATATAGCAACAAAATATAGCTGATGTCAAATTGGTCCTTATTGTCGCGGACTCGACTAGCGCATAGCTTCTTCTGCGATCACAGCGCTTGGCGCTAAAAACCATAACTTCACTTTCTTTAACAGAGATGGCTCGAACCAACAGCTTGGTGGTTGCATGAGGGATTTCAGAAATAGGCCTAATCCAGTTCGTGCCAAAATCAGATACTTCAACAACATCCTCACGGTTTGTATTCCGTTTGCAACCGGCATGCTTTGTGAATGGATCCTTTTTGTCATTTCTTTGTTGTCACCATTTTAATGGCTCCCTTAAATGACCGACTACAAAGAGATGGAACGTGCGAGGCATGCCGGTTGCAAAGTCCCCTCTAAACTTAGTTTCAGTTTGTTGTGCACTTGCTACTTTAGACTACCGGGTTCGTTTGAGTAAGAAAACGTGGTTCTTTCGCAAGGATATGATTTGGCAAAATGCGCACAATTT
>REGM01000152.1:436024-471908 GCA_004194415.1 Aurelia aurita | reverse complement strand
CCCCCCCCCCCCCCCCGGGCTATCAAGTATATTGTCATACAGTAAATCCCCGCATATAAGAACCTAGAAAAACAAGCATGTACAGGCTGTTCTTCCTTAATTATGCACCTCGTGATTAAGAACCTGTTTCAGTTTGATAGAAAAATATGTACTTATGACAAGGGTAATAAAGTTGATTTTTTTATTGTCCTTATTAAGTTCGTGTTTGTCCCAGTTGGCTCTTAAAATCCGAAACCTCCTCCATTGCTATTTGTAAGCTTAGAATTAGTTATTAGATCCTTAATAACATTGCGAAAACAAACAGCAGGGCTGAAAATTTCTTGGTGATGACCCCTAAGAGGTTTGCACAAGGGACCCTTCGAATAAGGACCTTTAAGAACCTTTATACCCTGAAATTAACATAAGTACCTTTGAAATAAGAACCTAATTCAGCCTCACTCTCGAAAAAGGACCCTTTAATAAGAACCTTTAAGAAGCTTTATACCCTGAAATTAACATAAGTACCTTTGAAATAAGAACCTAATTCAGCAGGGCTCTCAAAAAAATATGTTCTTATACGCGGGGATTTGTTACTGTACATTGCAAGTTATTTTTATAAGCAGCGTTGTGAAAGAAACCGAACCCTCAGATTACATACCGTATTTAGCCCTCTCTAATAAACCGCTCCCATTAATTTTCATATGGTTTTGGATTAAAACAGCGTTGAATTTGCGTATTCGACTCGCAAAATCTTATGTTAATTCTGCAAAATTGAGGTAAAAGAGCTGACAAGCTATCATTTATAGCCTTGTCATATGACTTTTTGTGTGGATTTTTTTATAATCATATACAATATTACAATACATGCTTACTGTACTTTCTAATGACTATACCACTATATAACACTACAGGAACGGTACCTGTGGGAGAAAAGGACATTGACTATCCCGATATGACTTTATGGATAATCACCCCCACCCCCGTTCTTTTTTATGCTGCCCCACTGGAGTTTCCGAAATCAAATATGCCCATGATGGCTTGATAGAGCTTTTTCGTATATGCCTCCGCACACCTCTTCCCGGTTTTGCGTAAATACTATTCTGTCTTCTTTCGTTACCACAGAACGCTCCATGGCAAGACAGGTGAATTGACCACGCAGATCAACAATCTACACAATGTGATTGGTAAGATCCAAGCCGGGGGTAGTGTCGGTGCATCTACAGGAGGTGGAATTACGCGGCAAGAATTCAATTCAATGCTCAATGCTCAAAACGAACTGAAGAGTGTTATCTATAATATAAAGTAAGTTTCAGCATTAGCGTCTAATCTTTAAAAACATTTTGTAAGATTTTTAAAATTTTGAGATTTTCAAGGATTTTGAGATTTTCAAAGATTTTCGAGATTTTGCAAGATTTTGAGGATTTAGACGATTTTCAAGATTTTCAAAGAAGTGTCGAAAGATTTTTTTGAGTATACATATCATTTGTTACGGGAGATTTCTGGGATGTTTTTAGATTTTCGAAAATTTTAGGATTTCTTTGTGATTTCTAAGATTTTGTGAAGAGTTTGGAATTTTTCAAGATTCTTCGAGATTTTTGGGATTTTTGAAGATTTAGGATTTTTACGAAAAGTGTACGAGATTTTTTGAGTGATTTCCCCTCAGAGAAGATGGTGAGATTGTAAAAAAATCCCACCTTTAAAGACCTATTGCTAACCATGATCCATTGCGTGCCGAATGAAAAGCAAAACAAACCGAACTTAGGCCAGCAATGACTTTCATATCATAGGAAAGTCGACTTTGGGGCCGCAAAGGATCATGGTTAGCTATTGGTATTTAAAAGCGTGATTCGTTTATTTTCTGCAGAAGTCAACTGGATACAGTGCAAGGAGCTTCTAGCAATGAAAGATTTGATGAATTACATAGAAATGTGAGATCTGTCCTTGAAAATGTTGGCCATCTTGTTACAAAGAATCAGGTCTGTATTTTATACTGTATTTTATATCATTAACATCTATGAATGTACCGGGTGAGTCCAAAAAAGTTGAAGCGTTTGCAAGCCTGTAGTCTGTTAGATACTCATCAGATCCTTCAACATTGTTTGTTATTGTGTGGGTAGCATGTCAACTTAGATAATAAAATTTAGTTGGTTAAAATCGGTCATATCTTTCTCGAGTTACAAGCGATTTTATAAAAGCGTTTCATCTCAGAATCCTTCAAAAACTGACCCAGCAGACCTAGACATTTAAGCGCCACAGCGATGAAAATGAAGCTTATCGAAGTTATCTCATTGCATAGGCAACCAGTTGTGTACATAGCCAGTCCTACTATTCTTTACACTTCAGAATTCCTTTTCGCCGTCATGCTGAATTGTTAGCAAATTTGGTCAAGATTTCAGGCCTGTTTTGAAGGATTCTGAGATTGAACGATTTTATAAAATCGCTCATAACTAGAGAGCTATACAACCGATTTAAACCAACTAAATTTTGTTATCTAAGTCGACATGTTACATACACAAAAATAACAGTGTTGAAGAATCTGATGAGTAGCTAGCAAACTACAGGCTTTGAAACGTTTCAACATTTTTTTGACTCACCGGTACTACAAGGTGTATCAAAAAAGGCTACCGGTCGAAAAATTTAAGTTTCTCTGAAACGAAAGATCTGATGTAAATGAGACTACGTTCACACGATACCGCCATAGTTTGAAAACGGTAGGGGTTCACACGAAAACTGCACATTTTTTGCCGGCAGATTTTGACAATGGTAGATTTTGAAAACGGAACACTAACCGGCACATTTTGAAAACGGCATCGTTTGAGCACTCGAAAACGATGAAAACGGAACATTTTTCGAAACTTTCAAAAGGAGACTGATCGATTCTTAAGGTGTATATACACTTCTTTGAGACAATGCTGTAATTGTATAACCTTTCAATTTTAATCAGCATCAGAAGCTTTCGCATCGCAGTGACATTCATAAATGATTTAATTATTTTTGACAAAAGCAATGCTGTTCTTGACAAAAACCTTTTCGCAACAAAAACTCTTTGAATAGCTTTAGCTCAAAAATGTTCTTTCGAATGAAATGCTTCAAGCAAAGCATTTCAACTTATGTGCGACTGTTTCTGCTGAAAAGCTGCTTTATTCACAACTAAGGTACTTACTGCGTGCTTTTTGACTCACGAGTACGAAGTACAAGTAGAGTCTATGGGGTGATAGGCGACTCCTGTTTCCTGTGTCCTGTGGTCCTTGCTGTTTGTCATGGCACGGAGGGTTGTATAGAAGCGTTATAGAAGAGATGATGGAGACAATGAGTTCGTCTAGTTAACTTCGCGATGACTTAAAGTAATGCAAAATGTTTGCACGATGAAGAACAACGATCTGACTTACATCAAGTGATACAATAGACAATAACGCTAAAGATGGCGGCAGAGTCCAGAAAAGTACTAAACCTTCCTCCGGTCAAAATTTTTACCTTCCAATTCCTTCCTCCAGTTTAAAAAACTACCGGGGTGTGGCTAGGGCGTGGCTAGGCTGTGGCAGTCATTAGAACTGACGTATTCTAAATTGTAAAATTAAAAACACGACACGAGCAGAGATTCTTTTTATCAATCAACCATTTCTGCGATTATGACCTTGGTACTATAGACTTACTACCTGAGTTCTCTGTTTCCCTATTGGATGCATTGATAGGGATATGAGAAGAATACGGGACTCAGGTAGTAAGTCTAACCGCATTGCAGAGGAAGTTAGCAACAACAACAACAAAACAGAGATGGCCTAGCAAATGGCTGACGAACATTGACAAGGATGAGAGAACAATCCAGATGTAGTTTTAATTTTGGAAGCATTTAGTGATCCGGATGCTTGTTGGAGCCTGCTTTGGTAAACGAACTGCTCAAACTATTGCTCTCCAAAACAACAAAGAGTTGGAGCCATGTTACTTGATATTTAAAGCTGAGAAGGAGGAAGGAAAGGTGAGGTGGTGGTGAGGTGATGATCTTATTTCTGGTGCAGGAAATTCAGGCAAGTAAACAAAAATCGGCTTAATCAGTGGCACACCCGCCGCACATGAGGTGGAAAGTGGTATCATCTTAAGAGGATGGATCATGTCTCTATATATATATATAATCTTTTTGCATCACAAGATCTATTTATTGTTGGAAGTCCAAAATTTTGAAGAAAACTTACAAGAAAGAATAATGCAGAGTTTTAAGTTTCTTATAACATGACTATGCTCAAAATGTTGGTTGAAGATTGGTAACTTGTAGCTGGAATGGTTGACGGCAACAAAGATCAAAACATTATGAAGGCAACTGTTTCAACAAAGGGCCAGGGAGGCAATGATTAAAATGCAGAAGATTACTTGACTTTGCCAACACAACCCAACTTGACTATTGTATGATGTCTTCACAGAAACTGCTTTTGACACTTTGTTTTGTCAGGGCGGTTGATATCCCCCTGTTGCAAGGCGTTTGCTACTTTTTGGAACTTTGTAACTTTACAGAGTACATATTATTGAAAACATCCTTCTTTGCTTTAAAGTGAGTGACCTGAGCTATAAGGCGCCCGTCTATAAATAGGATAAAGAAAACCAAAACACACCATTGTTTTCTTTGGCTTTGCTTTCTTTGCCCACTTGCTGGATTATCAAATACAATAGGCTATTTATAAACCTATGAGATCTCATCTTTTAACTCAGGTTATTTTCTTTAAGAAATAAAATTGTGTTACACATGCCATATGTTGTGATAGAAAAAAGTATGTTAAGATTTTTGAAGGATAGATAGAAAATGAGTGGATATACCAATTATCTATCAATGCTAAAAAACTATTGTGATGCAAATCATGCGAGTTGTTTCGCCTATGGCTATGCACATGAGTTTCATATTATCTTTTGACTTACATTATGTATTGCAATTTCTTAACAATAAATTGCCTCAGTTTCTTATTTTCCGAAATACTTTATTTCTAAAAACCTTCCTCCAAATTTCTATTGTTTTACAAACCTTCCTCCGGTCAATGACCGTGCGACCGTAATGTTTTCTGGACTCTGGATGGCGGCTCCAAAGACTCCACAGTGTTTTGCTGTAAAGCATGCTGGTAAAAAGCTCCCTGACGACCACCTAATGACATAAAAATTTCGGTCAGCCGTTTCAACTAGCTAGCTTAAATTCGAATCGACATTTAATTCGAATGCAAAAGCTAGTTTTTGTATATCGCATTTCATCGGAATTATGAGTCACAACTTGTTCAATGATCTTATTCTTCTGTTTTAGATGGCAGGGGGTGCACATCAAAAGAAACAAGAATGCCCCAAGTCGAACTGCGTGAGCGTAGCAACATTGTTTGCCCTGTTGCTACTGCAAGCTGGCGCCATTTTGGGATACATGATATACAAAAGCCATCAAGAACAGGCTGCAAAGAAATTCTATTGATAGAGTTGATGATTGTTTTAAATTTCAATTGTTGTCTTCGTTTATTGTGTGCGACGCGATGAAGGAGCTAGCCTGCGTCACAGACCATAACGAGGGGGGTTATGGCCTACCGGGTGTCCCAAAAAATTTCCGATGTTTGACTAAACGCAGAGAAAAAAGTACTGAATCTAGCAATTTCTATTTATTCAAGATACATGCTAGGCATTTCAACTTACAGTTTGGCATATCGTGAGAAGAAATTAGTTATCTGAAAATGGAGTTATGAGCTATAACATTTCATGTTCATGATTAAGGCCAAACCAGAGTCTTGTACACCTTCCTGCATCATCGCGGTAAGGGGGACTCCCCAGATGAGCAACGCTAAAATTGGGTCGAAAATTCGTTTACATTAATGACGAGCAAGAGTTCAGCTCATTGAGCATCTTCAAAGTAAGATCTGAAAAATTGAATCTTATAGGTCTTAGGGGAACAAATACTAATTTGTAATTTGCCAGTGTAAGTTCCATTCCTATTGTCGTATTTCTGATGGCGAGAGTACACAAATTGCTTGAGCACATGGAAACTAGGCTGAATGCGTTTCTAATGGAGAAACACGGGAAAGTGCACTATTGCGTAATATCACAGGTCTAACAAACAACACAACTATTTTTTTACTTTAAGAAAATACAGTTTGTTCTACTCTGTGAAACCACGCGCGATAGGAAACGAGTTTGGTTTTTGACTCACCTGTAATGTATGTATTAGTTCTCTTGCCTTCTGCTTGTTATTCAGCTTGAAATAGGCCTAAATGAGCCCGCAGCTCCATGTGAGCTTCCGTCGGCCATTTTGTAATTCAACTGCCAAACTGTCAGCGCAGGCTGTCAGCCAAACTGTCAACTGTCAGTGAGTCAAACACCAAACTCGTATCCTATCACGCGTGATTGGACTTGCCCAAGTCGTCTTGTAAGAAAGAAAGAGCGGTCTTGCTAACTTTTTTTTTTTATATCACTGCACACTTTTTATAGTTTTTTATATAATTGTTGAAAACAAGCAAACAGACAGAATCGATTGGGTATGCTGCTTCCCAGCAATATATTTTTTTATATCACTGTTAAAAACTAAAATAACAACAACAAAATACAATATTCTGTGCCATCCATAGCAGAAATAGACATGACGTCATCTGGTTCTGGCTATGAACGGCACTTAACAACAACTTTAACTATGATCTCAGAAGAAAAACAAACAAAACTTTAAGCACTGTGTACCATGGCACCATCCCATTGTGACGGGCACTAGCATGCACCAATGTAGGATAGATGAATTGATGTGAAAAAGTATGCACTGGTAAAACCTGTGCTAAGTTTGTTGAAATCGGAGTTGCCAAGGGCTGATGACATGGTTCACAAAGAGCTTACTTAACCGAAACAAATCCTAATCAAAACCTAACTACTAAACATAAAAAAGAGGTCGCTAATCGTCAGGTCTACAAAGAACTCCCAAAAATTCCACTGACCAGAAATGCCCCCCGGCCACAGAACCGCCATCCCACCGCCAAATACCGCAAACCACCCCCACCCGAAAGAGCCCAGCGAGCGGAACCCGAACCCCACACAGGCCACAACCATCGCAGGGCCCAAGCTCCACCCGCCAAGCCCCCCGAATGACACCCAGCCCGCAGCACCCGGCAAAAAAACGGCAGTCCCACGGCCAAAAATAACACCCCCAGCCCACAGAATCCCTGGGAGCACTTCAGTTAAGCCTGTTTGTTGCTTTAATATACGCTATAGATGCCTCTAAAATCATTCGATTGTCAGTTTCATTAAATGTTGCGCTACCGTAAAGAAGCAAATTAAGCAAGTCTCTTGAATTAGTGTTACGTAAATCCAATTGCGGAAGGTATGAAAGTTGGCCACGTAGATCATTGCGCATAGGAACAAACAAAGGGCAGTGCAGGAGGAAATGCGCATTCTCTTCAATTCTGGTATTGCAGGCGCACATCGGACTTGGACACTGAAAATTATGTCGAAATTTATGCTCATTTAATGCACTAAATTCAAGTCTAAGCATTGTCAATTGTTTTACACCAAACTAACTAACTTTCTTACAAGACGACTTGAGCAAGTGGGGAGCAAGTCCAACAAAGGATGGAATAGGAAATCAGGAAATGGGCGTCAAGTCTTCAAAAAGGGTAGTGTAAGTGGCGATTAATTCTTTCTTTCAACTGGACTTGCTCCAAGTTTCATCCTCTGATCCTCGAGAAAGGGGAGGGGGAACAATAAGAAAAGAAAAAAAAGGGAAGGGAAGAGAAGAGAAGAGAGGAGGAGGCATGGGTGGCGCCAGAAGTCTTCCGACAGAGGGGCTGGAACTCTCGACCGGGGGGCTAAAATGAATAAAAAATGCAGTTTTCGTACGTCATTTTGCCTAATTCCCTCCGAAAATAATTAAAAATTTCCTCCGACGGGGGGCTAGATGCTTCCGATGGAGGAGCTGTAGCCCCCCTAGCCTTCCCCTTGCGCCACCCCTGGGAGGAGGCAGTCCCCTCAGCACCTATAATACCAAATGAGCCAAAAAAGGACACGGCGTTTGAAAAATACTGCTCCCTAAATGTCAAAGCTTGAAAAATGTCTTGTTTCATAGCCGATATGCTCAATTAGACTTAGAAAAATAAACCCGGCTTCAATCGGTCATTCCTTGTCATATCATCCCTCTAAATAACTTTCATATACGAGTGGGGAAGACTTCTTCATCCTCCCAAAAGCAAAGAATGTGCAAGTCAACAATGTAAAGCAGAAATTGTAGGGGGATTTGATTGCGATTATAGGTCGCTTTTGAAGATGCTTCTAGGGGGCCTTCTCGAGAAAATCCCTCATATTCGGAAAAAAGTGGACGATTTCTGCAACGAAAATTCCTATAGAATCGTGAGCACCGGCTCTCATTGCTTACTAAACACATGTGTCTGTATGAACGTCTAACCTAATTATATATACAACAACTACAACAACACTACAATTCCTACGGCTATTCAACAAGATAACAACAAATACTATTGCTGTGATATGTGTGATATTCAAAGGACAATAGCCTTTTAAACCCTGTGCAATTTTCTGAATCACTCGGTCCGTTATCGATCATATTGATATGTTAAGGTTGAACAACAAATAATACTCCTCTACTGCTCATAATTGAAACTGTTGAACTTTAAAATGGTGGATAACATTAAAACAACTCAAAGAACATATCTACATATAAGTATATAAATATATGTAGTGTATAGCACATAAATTTCATTCAGCTGAACAATCATGTATTTCCAATGGATTCGTAATGTCAATTAAATGACTTGCCCTGATCCATGTTCCTCGTCAGTGCCTGTAAGAAACGGAAAATAAATCACTCTACACTTTTCAAATCACAGACTTTGATTAAAACTCGATACAGAATCAACAAGCAGATGATAATCTCGATTAGAGTTAGCAATACCGTCCAGTTAGAGTTAGCAATACCGTCCAGTTAGAGTTAGCAATACCGTCCAGTCAGAGTTAGCAATACCGTCCAGTCAGAGTTATTTTACTATTTTATTATTAAAGTTAACGATGAGGTTTATTTGCTTTTGAGGATATAAATCTTTCCTTGAGCCGAATCGTAGGTGGAGCAGAATTTGATAAGAGGTCGAACAATTTGTACGATCTAACAAGCTTCAATCCAACTAGCAATATCAACTGTGAACAACTCCAAATTGTTCAACAACTCACCTTCTTAACAATTCTCAATTCTCTTGTTGACGGTGTTTTATAATAACTATCATATATTATATTACATATTATTTTTATTATTGTTATCATTATTATCATTATGAAAAATTATGATATGGAAAAGGGCGGTAACAGTGCTGATTCACAAAAAGGGTGATCCCCATGTTCCAACAAACTTTAGACCAATAGTATTTACATCCCTGATTCGTAACAGAATGTTTGACTTCCTTCTCAAAGATAAATATCTGAAAGATAATATTCAAAAAGGCTTTATCCCAAAAATTTCGGGAACGTATGAACATACAGCGCAAATGGCTTTCCTTGTTAATCAAGCTAGATTGAAGCAATGATCTCTTTCTATTACACTACTCGATCTTCGCAACGCCTTCGGAGAGGTCCATCACAATCTTATCAAAGAAACACTCCGATTCCACCATGTTCCAATTGAAATCCAAAGCCTAATCAAGGATTTTTACACAGATTTTAAAACGTCGATATATACGATGACATTTTTATCAAGTCAAGAATCCAACCTGAGCCCAGAAAGGTCTACATAATCTACAATTGCAGACCTCTCCTTTCCAGATTTTGATTCCCCTTTTAAAACTGGAGAGGGTATAACAATGCTGTCCAGTTAAAGCTAACAATGCCATCCAGTTACAGTTAAAATTAACAAAACCGTCCAATTAGAGCTACTTGGAGTTCCAAAAAACTGTACACAAGTTTGAAAAATTCTGACGCCAAGGATTTTCGTCAAATTTCCCAAAAGTTGTTTTTATGTCAATCCTCAATGGATGAATTAAATTTTGATATTTTTCTGATAATTTTCCGTAACTTAGTTGCAGAGCAATAAATCAGCAAGTGTACAATTTCCCCTTAGACCCATGCCAGAGATTCCAGTAGAGAAGAGCTAACGATTCTAGGGGAGGCAGAAGCATTTCGGCCCTCGACATACCATTCACATCAGAAGCTGATATGTCTCGTGATTATTATTGTTAGAAACCGAGGGGAAGACCTTCCCAAGGGAGAAGTGAGACTCATATTACATTATCATTAATCAAGAGATTTCTTTACTTTTACTTTACACAAGAATTGTAATTTTAACAATAACTGGTTTATTGTAGTAAAGGTAAAGAATTCCCTTGACCAATAAGAAACAGTGATACAATTTGTCAAGGAAAGCCTTTTATTTAGTTTTGTTGAATTAAAATCAGTAGCAAATTGTTTCCTGAGAATATCGAGGGTTGCCATACTTTTGGGTTTCTTGCCTTCTCAGGGATCTACAATGAAGGCTCTGGCTTGGGCCTAAGAGTAAATATTGCGTTTGTTGATTTATAGCTATAAAACCAAGTTACTGATAATGGCAAGGAAAATATCAAAATTTATATAGCCATTGAGAGTTAACATAAAGATTTGCTTTCATATCAGACGTATATCAGCTTTTGGTGTCAAGGGCCGACATTCTTCTGCCTTCTCTAGAATCATTAGCTCTTCTCTACTGGAAGCTCTGGTTTGGGTCTAAGAGGAAATTTTACACTTGCTAATTTATTTCTCTGAAACCAAGTTACCGAAAGTTATCAGAAAAATATCAAAATTTAATTCATTTTTTGAGGGTTAACATAAAAATTGCTTTGGGGTGATTTGATGAAAACTCTTGGCGTCAGAATTTGTCAAACTTGTATACAGTTTTTGGGACACCTAGTACCATTGTAATCTTAAACACGAGAAACACTGGCGTTTCTACTGACTCGCTTGGAAAGTGAATAACTTTAACTCAATTTAATCTTAACACGGGCTGGTAAAAAGGAAGCATTGTTAAACACGAGAAACAGTGGCGTTTCTACTGACTCGCTCGGAAAGTGAATAACTTTAACCCAATTTAATCTTAACACGGGCTGGTAAAAAGGAAGCATTGTTAAACACGAGAAACACTGGCGTTTCTACTGACTCGCTTGGAAAGCGGATAACTTTAACCCATTTTAATCTTAACACGGGCTGGTAAAAAGGAAGCATTGTTAAACACGAGAAACACTGGCGTTTCTACTGACTCGCTCGGAAAGTGAATAACTTTAACCCAATTTAATCTTAACACGGGCTGGTAAAAAGGAAGCATTGTTAAACACGAGAAACACTGGCGTTTCTACTGACTCGCTTGGAAAGCGAATAACTTTAACCCAATTTAATCTTAACACGGGCTGGTAAAAAGGAAGCATTGTTAAACACGAGAAACACTGGCGTTTCTACTGACTCGCTTGGAAAGCGGATAACTTTAACCCATTTTAATCTTAACACGGGCTGGTAAAAAGGAAGCATTGTTAAACACGAGAAACACTGGCGTTTCTACTGACTCGCTTGGAAAGCGGATAACTTTAACCCAATTTAATCTTAACACGGGCTGGTAAAAAGGAAGCATTGTTAAACACGAGAAACACTGGCGTTTCTACTGACTCGCTTGGAAAGCGGATAACTTTAACCCATTTTAATCTTAACACGGGCTGGTAAAAAGGAAGCATTGTTAAACACGAGAAACACTGGCGTTTCTACTGACTCGCTTGGAAAGCGGATAACTTTAACCCAATTTAATCTTAACACGGGCTGGTAAAAAGGAAGCATTGTTAAACACGAGAAACACTGGCGTTTCTACTGACTCGCTTGGAAAGCGGATAACTTTAACCCAATTTAATCTTAACACGGGCTGGTAAAAAGGAAGCATTGTTAAACACGAGAAACACTGGCGTTTCTACTGACTCGCTTGGAAAGCGGATAACTTTAACCCAATTTAATCTTAACACGGGCTGGTAAAAAGGAAGCATTGTTAAACACGAGAAACACTGGCGTTTCTACTGACTCGCTTGGAAAGCGGATAACTTTAACCCAATTTAATCTTAACACGGGCTGGTAAAAAGGAAGCATTGTTAAACACGAGAAACACTGGCGTTTCTACTGACTCGCTTGGAAAGCGGATAACTTTAACCCAATTTAATCTTAACACGGGCTGGTAAAAAGGAAGCATTGTTAAACACGAGAAACACTGGCGTTTCTACTGACTCGCTTGGAAAGCGGATAACTTTAACCCAATTTAATCTTAACACGGGCTGGTAAAAAGGAAGCATTGTTAAACACGAGAAACACTGGCGTTTCTACTGACTCGCTTGGAAAGCGGATAACTTTAACCCAATTTAATCTTAACACGGGCTGGTAAAAAGGAAGCATTGTTAAACACGAGAAACACTGGCGTTTCTACTGACTCGCTTGGAAAGCGGATAACTTTAACCCAATTTAATCTTAACACGGGCTGGTAAAAAGGAAGCATTGTTAAACACGAGAAACACTGGCGTTTCTACTGACTCGCTTGGAAAGCGGATAACTTTAACCCAATTTAATCTTAACACGGGCTGGTAAAAAGGAAGCATTGTTAAACACGAGAAACACTGGCGTTTCTACTGACTCGCTTGGAAAGCGGATAACTTTAACCCAATTTAATCTTAACACGGGCTGGTAAAAAGGAAGCATTGTTAAACACGAGAAACACTGGCGTTTCTACTGACTCGCTTGGAAAGCGGATAACTTTAACCCAATTTAATCTTAACACGGGCTGGTAAAAAGGAAGCATTGTTAAACACGAGAAACACTGGCGTTTCTACTGACTCGCTTGGAAAGCGGATAACTTTAACCCAATTTAATCTTAACACGGGCTGGTAAAAAGGAAGCATTGTTAAACACGAGAAACACTGGCGTTTCTACTGACTCGCTTGGAAAGCGGATAACTTTAACCCATTTTAATCTTAACACGGGCTGGTAAAAAGGAAGCATTGTTAAACACGAGAAACACTGGCGTTTCTACTGACTCGCTTGGAAAGCGGATAACTTTAACCCAATTTAATCTTAACACGGGCTGGTAAAAAGGAAGCATTGTTAAACACGAGAAACACTGGCGTTTCTACTGACTCGCTTGGAAAGCGGATAACTTTAACCCATTTTAATCTTAACACGGGCTGGTAAAAAGGAAGCATTGTTAAACACGAGAAACACTGGCGTTTCCACTGACTCGCTTGGAAAGCGGATAACTTTACCCCTATTTTAATCTCAACAGGGGCAGGTAAAATTAACATAATTATTGTGCATGATACTTACTGCCTTTAGTGACCATTGTTAAAGAGCACAACTCCAACCACAACAATAGTGATACCAATTTTGGCACCAGTGCTTAGCCCTTGACTTCTGCTGCCTCCTGTTAATGAAAATCAATAAATAAATATTCCTTGAATGTTCTAAGGCGCCGTTCACACTACTCCGTTTTTGTACGAAAACGGAGAGAAAAACATCCGTTTTTGTGAAAGCGTTCACACTAATCTGCACAAAAACGGCACAAAAACGGAGGTTTTCGAAAACGCTGTCAACAGTGGATATCCACAAAAACGGAGGTTTTTGAAAACGCACTGGATCAATGTGAACGCACAAAAACGGAGGTTTTTGAAAACGCTGCAATATTGAACAATGAGGTTCACAAAAACGGAGCAATGTGAACGCACAAAAACGGATGTTTTTCGCTCCGTTTTTGTAATCAAGCAGATTAGTGTGAACAGACAAAAACGGATGTTTTTCCCTCCGTTTTCGTACAAAAACGGAGTAGTGTGAACAGAGTCCAGAAAAATTGACGGCTCCACGGCTGGGAGCCGGAGGAAGGTTTTGCTTGTTAATGTCATATTTGAGGAAGGTTTGGTAATTTTATAAGAAACCTAGTTTGAGGAGAATTTTCAGTTAATATCATTTTTGAGGAAGGTTTAATAATTTTGAGAAAAGCATAGGGAAATTTTGGGTTATATGTGATCAACCTACATATATATGTATACTGTTCTCAAATATGTATACTGTTCTCAAATATGTACATATATGCAATAACAACTATGGGAAATAACATGAATTATGAAGAGAAACAGATGCCAGATGAGATGCATACCATAAACCTCATATTGTAAGCCCCCCAAGTATAACCCCACTAGCTATGTGATTCCATTGGTTTTTGTTACTTTTAAAATCAAATGTGCCCATTAAATTTCCCATTAAATGTATTCGAAAAATTTCGTTATTTTGAGCTGATAAAAATGAGGAAGCATTAACTTATGAAACTGGCAGCCGGCGGAAGGTTTGAACTTTTTCTGGACTCTGAGTGTGAACGGGTAGCTTCGATTCGACAAAAACGGATATTAACAAAAACGGAGTAGTGTGAACGGGGCCTAAGTATATGCGTAAGATGTAGAATTTGAAATATTGGTAGGGAATGGGGTGCGTGAAAAAGTTAAGGCGTTTAAAAAATTTAGCACCTAGTTTACTGAATGGATTGGAATGGAAAAGTTCTGTCTGGTAGCCAAAAGACCGAAGTACGTTTTAACATAGAACAACACAAAAGTACATTTTTTCCACGAGTGTAGAATGTTTCTAGTCTAGGATGTTTCCTGCACATTTATTGCCATGGAATTGAAAAACTTTAGTATTTATTTAAAAATAAATTTCCAATAACTCTTGAGAGAGATTAAATGCTCTTGCGTATTTTTTCTGTTTGAGAGATTCCTTACGACTTGATCGAGTGTTTTAAGCCCTTTTCAGCTATTTGGCAACTTTTTAATTTTGGTAAAGTTGAATTCACCTGGTGTTTTCTTTGCTTATAAAAACTGGAGAAAAACCAAAAACACGCTTCAGTCCTTCTGCTATCAAGTGAAATTCGATTCATTCAAATGCACCCAGTACTTTGCGATTTGAATCCACGCTCAACTCCCGAAGGTACGAACCACATCCTTTGGAGTTGAGTTCACCTTGGAAATAAACTGTTGTGTGGCAGCTTTCACCGCAAGAACTAAAACAATCAAACAGCCTTCCTATTTTCAAAAAACAAATTGCTTGTTGGAATGGTGATAAATGCAACTGTAGGCTCTGCAAAGTATAGGATAGAGCCTTAACCTGTTTTTAACATGTAGTATATATTCAGTTGCCACCTTAAAGGGAATCTAAGCATATATAAGCTTTCGATCAAACTAACCATGCAAAGACAATGGACACGCGCCGAATCAGATTAAGTGCAAAATTTCATTGATCATTAATTTGATCACACTTGTTGTCATTCCTTGTATATACTAAATTTAGTAGAGCACCATTTATCACAATGGTTTCACAGTTATTCCAGTCTCTTAGACCACATTTACACTGTACTGGTACAGTTTTGATCTACTACAAAGTAGTCACGGTTTCAGTGTGTTTACACTGCTCCAGAACAAAATTATTCTAGAGATTGAGGGAACAAACGTATTACTGATTAGCAAGAACAGTGTAAATGGGTGGCTGATCCGCTGCACTTTTGTTACGGTTCCAACGTTGTGCCGGTACAGTGTAAACGGGGTCTTACTTTTCATTACCAACTTCAAAATGTAGAAGTGGTTTCAACTATTTGAAAAAACTAAAGTCAAACGTTAGACAATACTTAATTTTCTACTGGTATGAGGTTTGAAAAGGGTACAAGATTTTTAAGACCATAGAGTTTTTAGTGATTTTTTTTTATAAAACAAAATGATATTTGCAAAAAGAGTCGATGAATGTTATGGAATGGTATGCCCCTCGTCCTGGTATGTGGTGCTAGATAAGTATAATTCTTCAAGTTTTCAAGTACTTGATCTTCACATTCTTGTCAGGTGGTCAGGTGGTCACATTGTTTGGTGGTAGCTTCTGTGCATGTCCCAAAACTTTCCCCCAATTGACTGAAGCTGATCTCCTGTCCATACTTGTGATCATGTTCTAAAAGAAAACTATAGTCATTGTTAAGTCTGATCTTTCGATGAATTTTAGATAGGATTAAATAGGATCTTACCCCCAAAAGTCCCTAAACCCATTATCCCTCTATAATACCCCATGTCACAACTGATGCAAACATGCTATTCCCATTGATTTGAGAAAAATATGGTCGGTTGAATAAGTGCCTTAGCATCAACCCATCGATGCCATATAAATAACTATGGCCATGGGAGCTTTGATTCAATCAATTAAAATAGGTTTAGTAATAGCTTTTAATATTAATCATTTTTCGTAATTTAGTTTAGTTTTATTTTATGGTAGGGCCCCTTGAAAATCAGCAGTTGTGCTGAAGGGCTACCCTCCCCTTAGGTTAATATATGAAATATGAAATATGAAATATGAGCAATAAGCTCACATTATAAAACTTCCACTTCATTTTCAATTGAGAGATCAAGAGAAATTCGAGGTGAAGGAAAAACAGTTTTCTAACGACGTTTTGATGTTCAAGCTAGAGAATTTAGGCCAACTCTATTTATGTAAAATATAGTAACAACGTGATTGTAAGTATCAGAAGCTTGGCTGCAAAAATGATTACCTGAAAGACTGGAGTTCCTCACCAACAAATGCATCCACTCATTGCAATGATCACCATCAATAGTAGTTGTTTTAATTTGCCTTTGATTGCAGAGTTCTCTGCTTTTCGACTTCGCTTCGAAGCTGTGTGTGTTTTGGGCGCCTGGCCTAAACAGCCCAAAGGCTTTGCGGCAAAGCAGGCATCCATCATTACAGACAACAAGTTTTGCACGATAAGTCCAATTCATGATCGCTGATGAATACTGCCTTCCATCTCAAGTCGCAAAAACGTAACCAAAGAGCATGTTTAAGCCGACTAAAAATCAAGTTTCAGGGAGAAACTTGCAGTGCGTGCACTACGATCACTGCAGCAAACCTTGTTCTTTCGATGAGGCCTATGCGAGTTGACAAACCTATAACGTCATAGAGGTCTGGTACGCAACGGTCTAACCGCGTTCGAATTGGAACACTTTTTGAGATAAATTTTGCACTTTGGAAGCATCATATCTCCAAAATTATAAGGCAAATAAAAAACCGATTGCACCATTGGAATGAGAACGAAAAGTTCTATCAAAAGAGAAAATAAAAAATTTCGCTTCATATGCACNGTAGCTATGATCTTGTAACTTAGTAATTAGATGGACTTTGATGCAAACAATCAAAATCACGTGCTAAAATCAAATTAAGTCTATTGTTCTTGTTGTTATGACAACAAAAAGAGATCAAGTTATGATTATGATGATAATGGGTATCATGATTAAAACAATAAAATAAGGGATTAAATTGTAATTTTTTGTGTCAAATTGAGCTGGATATCATTAAATACATGTATAGGCATAATATGTACCATATTTGAGATAAATATTTGCAACAATTTCAAAAAAGGTATTCAATTTTTGTCGACCACTCAGTAAAAAATTGGTTGCCATGGTTACGGTGCTATATTTAGAATCTTGAAATTTTCATAATTCGATACAGTATAGTTATAATGTTAAACTTGCGTAATCTTGGGATGCTGCATTGCATCTGTTAGAAGCAGCAAACAAAAACTTGGTTGGGGGGGTGGAATCCCCCCCCCCCCATGTGAGATAGGGTTAAGCCGACTAAAAATCAACTTTCAGGGAGAAACTTGCAGTGCGTGCACTACGATCACTGCAGCAAACTTTGTTCTTTCGATGAGGCCTATGCGAGTTGACAAACCTATAACGTCATAGAGGTCTGGTACGCAACGGTCTAACCGCGTTCGAATTGGAACACTTTTTGAGATAAATTTTGCACTTTGGAAGCATCATATCTCCAAAATTATAAGGCAAATAAAAAACCGATTGCACCATTGGAATGAGAACGAAAAGTTCTATCAAAAGAGAAAATAAAAAATTTTGCTTCATATGCACTTTAACACCAACTGTAAATAAAATAATTATGATTATGACATAGAAGGGCTCACCTGCCGGTTTAGGAATGGGTCCTTCCAAGACGTTGATTGCGAAATTCTTTGCAACTGTTTTATAACTTATTGTCAACAGTACTTGGGTGATATTGACATGAGTTGGTATATTGCATCGTGATATCTCGCCAATGTTTGTTCCATCGTTGGTGTATTTCACTGATCCTGCTTTGTCTCTAAACTGCATTTCATATTTCACTAAACAAATACCAGCTGCGATTTTATTCCACTTTACTCTGATGCAACCAGGTGACGGCTTCCCAGCTTGTGGTTTTGGCACGGTATTAAGGTTTGCTGTAATGAATATTTATGTGTTGTTTATAACAATACTGATATTTGCTGCGTAGCAGTACTATAGTCGTGCTTAAGTGCGGCGCAAGGACTCCGTTTTTCTTGTTAGGGAGACGAAGTGCTGACCCAATTGTTTTAGCATATTGTGTTTCACCTTTGTTGTGAGCGAATCAACGTTGGGGCTTACGATGACAAGCGCATCGTTACTATCGTTTATTCTCTTGTTCTCAATAGTCCAGCTAATTTGTATATTACGTAAGAGAAGTAGATCGTTGCCGCACATCGACCTGGAGCCCTTTTTGGGGAATTCTTCGAGGCTCACAACTTAGCCTGCTCGTATCCCCAACCGAGGGGCATTTCACTCTTTCGAAAAAGCGTACGGGAGTTTTTCAGAACAAAAGGATTTTTAAGGATTTCTACTGAAAACAAAAGGATCTTTGCCAAAGGTGTACGAGATATTTTGGGAGTGAAATAGACCATTTCGCAATTTGTAGACAGGGACTGAGGATGCCGTGGCTAATTTTGCCACCCTTGGCAACAGGAAAGAAGGCTGGGAAATCTTCTCATCTACAGTGAGGACTGTACGGCTTGCGGCTCGGTCACATCCATATTTATATTTTATATTTATTTTATTTTTTTATATTTCAATTTATTAAGGAGGGAGACCCTTCAGGGTTTTCTGATTTTCAAGGGGCCCTCCACATAAAAACTTACAAAATATACGGGTTGAAAACATCTAAGAATTACTTACAATAAATATATACAACTAAACTGTCAAACCNAAGACATACCATTAACCATACTAAACAAATATCATATAACTCTTGATAGTTGTAAATGAATCGAAAATAACTCAAGTTTGCGCTGAGATGTGACTGAGTCGCAAGCCGTTCGTTCGCCCGTCACTGTAGATGAGGTGATTCCCCAGACTTTTGACTTGTTGTCAAGGCTGGCAGAATTCGCTGCGCTCTCGTCAGTCCCTTTCTGCTAATTACGAAATGGTCTATGCCCCTCGTCCCCAACAATTTCCGGATTTTTGAACAATATGGATCGTAGTTTGAGCGAATTGGTAAAAAATTCAATTCAATACAGTTGGCGAGCAAAAACAAGGAATCGTGGCAGAAATCTGGATAAAAATTCCACAACATTAAACTTACGTAGAACTGTCACATCTGTTCTTGTCAATGCTGAGCTTCCGATGCTGTTTGTAACGCTAGTAGTCAAAACTCTTCCACAGTAACTTGCTGGAATATTCTTGAGTGCGTATGTTGATTTGTAGACATGTGGATACAACTGAGTCCCTTGAACAGTTTGACCTCTACTATTTTCACCAATCCATCGGAATATTGCTGATGGTTTAGGATTTCCATCCATTTCAACTCTCATTTCCAAATTAGAATTTTCTGACACAGTAAAAGTAGATGGTGGAGGCAATGTGAATGCTGGTGCACCTGTGTTGTATGTAAGGATCAAGTGATATTCAGTTCAGTTCAGTTTAATTTTAAAATTTTAATACATACAAAATCTTTCTGACATAAGATACAATTAACTAGAATAACAAATTACATAATAAAACAAAACATAAATGACAGATTTTAAAATAATATTACATGGTCGAATTTTGTATGGAGAGGAATTTCTTAAGTAGGTGCTCTCTCGGTAGATAGACTATACGTATTTTTTATAAGAAACTAACAATTTGAGCCAGTACTGAAAGTTTCTTAACATTATCAGATTTTCAGTACTCGGAGTTTCTTACGAGTTTCTTACGACTTCCATGACAATCTTCATATTTACTTCCTATGCCCTCGTGAACATTGCAAAGCGAAGTTTTAATTACTCAAGTAACAAAGAGAAATAATGCAAAACGAGGCTGACCGGAAACGATCTCCCTTCCCGCCTTCGCGCAAAATGGCGTCTGGCGTCTGGCAAAATGGCGGAAACTGACCGGTTTCAAACGTGGCCTCGTTTTCGTTTTACATTATTTCCCTTTGTTTACTCAAGTACCTTCCAAGGAAAAAGATACAGGATACAAGTGAAAATAAAGTAAAAATATGCTAAGGACTTCTTTGACTAAAATAAATATTTTCTTAACTAATTTTTTCCCAGTTCTGGAGTTTCTTAACTTTTTGGCGATCTGAGAGTTGAGTTTCTTATAAGCAGTTTCTTATAAAAAAATACGTGTAATCGAGGAGAGAGCACCCCCTATATTAAAAACCTATTTTTCAATTTGAGACATCTTTGAATGTATGTATCGATCGATGTAAAAATAGTAATCTTATTGAGCTATTCAATTCAGGACTGGTATTTGGAGCACTCTCCGTCGCAGAGGCTGTTCCTCTGCGAAGGAGAGTGTATTTGGAGGAGAAAGGATGGCGTTTCACTTCACGATGGGAAATCATTATTGAAGGAGACTGTTTGATATTGGGGGAATGTCGTTGCAGGATTTTGTACTGAACGAAAATTTATTTATTAAAAGGATAAACATAATTTAACTTAATATCAAGAAACCTATACCAGTTTAGCTGCAAGTTTAGGCCCGCCACGGGAGCTCAGCAAAAATGTGACCGCATGCCATCGAGACATGCGCAGAGATTTTTAATCAAAGGTTTTATGAAGATAGAAATCTAGGCCCAAATAAAGCTCACTAATCAGCATACCTTCAGTCTTTTGTTGGCTTTAAAGAACGCCGGTCAACCAGCATCCTTTGCGGTCGCGCTTTGCAGAGAATGTGAAAATGGCCGCCGCAATCGAAAGGCAACAAGCGAAGCGCGCAAAAGACCCTGGTTGATTGGCGTTCTTTAAGGCATTCTTTATATTAATCAAACCAAGTAAATTTGTTGTTATTCTCACGTGATAACCTGCTCTCGTATCCAAACTGTCACAGCACAGCAAGCCATCTCCCGGCAGCCATTACATTTGGGCCTAGTTTTTTTAAGCCTTTTCAATGTTTAGGCATTACTCAAGTACCTTTCGNAAGGAGAGTGTATTTGGAGGAGAAAGGATGGCGTTTCACTTCACGATGGGAAATCATTATTGAAGGAGACTTTTTGATATTGGGGGAATGTCGTTGCAGGATTTTGTACTGAACGAAAATTTATTTATTAAAAGGATAAACATAATTTAACTTAATATCAAGAAACCTAGACCAGTTTAGCTGCAAGTTTAGGCCCGCCACGGGAGCTCAGCAAAAATGTGACCGCATGCCATCGAGACATGCGCAGAGATTTTTGATCAAAGGTTTTATGAAGATAAAAATCTAGGCCCAAATAAAGCTCACTAATCAGCATACCTTCAGTCTCTTGTTGGCTTTAAAGAACGCCGGTCAACCAGCATCCTTTGCGGTCGCGCTTTGCTGAGAATGTGAAAATGGCCGCCGCAATCGAAAGGCAACAAGCGAAGCGCGCAAAAGACCCTGGTTGATTGGCGTTCTTTAAAGCATTCTTTATATTAATCAAACCAAGTAAATTTGTTGTTATTCTCACGTGATAACCTGCTCTCGTATCCAAACTGTCACAGCACAGCAAGCCATCTCCCGGCAGCCATTACATTTGGGCCTAGTTTTTTTAAGCCTTTTCAATGTTTAGGCATTACTCAAGTACCTTTCGAGTAATACTATACAGGGTAAAAGTGAAAATAAAGTAAAATCATGCCAAGAATTTCCTTGACTAAAATATATAATTTCTTTAATACCTTTTCCCAGTAGTAGTAGAGTTTCTTAATGTTTTAGCGATCTGAGAGTTGAGTTTCTTACACGCAGTTTCTTATAAAATAATACGTGCAGTCCACTACTCGCGGTGTAGAATAAACTGCTTGCAACTGTCTCTAAAACACCTGGCTTTCTGGACGAACAGTCTGGAAGTAAAGACGAAAAACACCGATTTCTGGGACACACATAGGACCACTGCCCCCATACGTACATACCCAACCTTTGTATATTAGAGGACTTATCGAGGAGTCTAGATTGGTCTCGATACTTCTGAAAAAGATAGATCGAGGAGGGCCATTGCGGAAAACACAAGATACGCGATTCGCAATGTCAGGCTCCTATCCTGATTGCTTATTCTATTAAAACAATTGTAATTAAAATCCAATTAATTTTAGCCAATCAATTCCTCCAAATGTTGGAATATTAAAGAGAGATTGTCATCCAGGGTCCTTTGCGGGCACGCTGCAATTTCAGACTGTCTCAAAATAAAACTTTGGTCTCAGCGGAAAATACTGATCCACAGTGCAGTGGTTTTTGGTTCCACCTATCTCAAGGGCGCCGGAGGCACGGGGGCAGCGGGGTCAGCTGCCCCCGCTGCCCTGATGGTACGGGGGCAGCACGGGGGCAGCTATTGCCCTTTCCAAAAACATTTCTCTAATGTCCTTTTCGAAACCTTTTACCCCTCGTGTTGTGTTTAGTGCTCCTTTTGATCCAATTTTCAGCAGTTGCAAGCAAAACTCGACATATGTTATTGTTAAGGGCATACAACTAAGCAAAAGCAAAAAGGAAAAGCCACTATATCCATGTCGCTTGTTGGATTTGAAGATGCTGGCGCCCAGGGTGGGTACTTCACTATCTAGTCAAACGTGGATGTGGGCCTGTTTTGGGGAAGTTTTTGCCACGAAAATTCTGGGAATGTTCAGGTTTAGGATAAATAACAATTTTACAATTGTTTTATAGGGAAAACACTTTTTGGAAACCTCACCCATATTCTGGGATTGGGTCTCGAAATCCCACCTGTATTTTTGGATTGGGTTATAACAGAAATTCTTGCAGGGCACACCACCATCTGACCCAATACGTGGAGATAGTAATTTAACCTTGAGCTGATTGACATGCTTGTAATACTAAGACATTACTATAGCTCGAGCAGTGTTGTTCCTCGTGCTACAACATTAGATTTTCAGTGCTTAACAATGTTGCCCTAAAATCTTTACAAAATCCTTCTCTGCATCACTTTACATTCATTTTCATCTTGATTAAAGCTTACTGTGAAATATTCATTTTAGTTAATGCTAACCTGATAAGAAGGGCAATCGGGGCAATCGATGAGTAACTTATCGAATAGTCTACAAAATGATAGTATATCTTTGTTTCAAGCTCTTTATGGATTAGATTATAGTTTTCATCGGACAAATTGCAACAATTGACCCCATTGACAAGCTGAAGCAAATTGACAAGTTGCTCGACCAACTCAAGAAAGATACTTCAATTTTACTACATAGCATTTAAAAATTTCCGCTCGCTTCGCTCGCAAACCTGAACTACATTGATCAATTCTTAGCTTAAAAAGAAATCCTCCCAAGTCCCATTGAAGTCTCATACCTTTACCACTTACAGCCCAATTGTACATCTTATAAACCACACCTAAAAATCGTAAAATAATACAGTGCACTCCATGAAGAACTGTACAGAATTGCATTTACACACATACTAGTTTTCTTTGTCAATTTAGATCCTTGTGGCTCCAAAACCCTAAATTCACTAAGGCCGCCACTAATTTCCACTCTTCCACCGCTGCTCATAGCCATACCTGTGACAAATAAAATTCCTGAGAAGAATGCAATGTGTCAGTTCTCCTATTTTGTAATGCTCCTTTTGGAGTGGCTGCCCCCGCCGCTTCGTTCTCCTTCCGGCGCCTCTGACCTATCTGAATATGAACAATCGCTAAAGCTGATATTGCACAATGGGTAAAGTACTCATTCACTGGATTTGCTTCAATCAAAGCATGGGAGTCCCTGCCCTTACAGAGGAGCAACACAATAGAGAAGACAAAAAGAGGAACCAAAACACAAATGTTTGCATGAATACGATGTGGCTCGATGTGGCTCGATGTGGCTTATAGCTTGACGCAAATACTCCACGAGAATTTCAATCAAACTTTCGTCTTTGCTTTCATTTCGCCTGCCGGTGTAGGCTTGCCCCAAGTCTATTTCATAAAGTCCGTCTAACCGATCCCTTTCCCATAGTTCCCGGATCCGATAATCCAAGATTCGGTAAAGGAACAAAACGGTGAGAGCTATCTCCCTTGTTGGAATATCGGATCCAGGAACGATGGGAAAGGGATAGGTCAGACGGACTTCATGAAATAGACTTGGCGCAAGTCTACTGCCGGTGATCCGTAAGAGTTGGTCGCCATCGCTTCTTTCTCTCTTTCTCCAACCAAGTGCGTTGTGTTGTTTTTCTCCCCGCTGCACGCAAAGGACCCTGGGTGACAATGGCTCTTTAAAATGACTTTCAAGAAAAATCTCACCATTTACATGGAGTGTTACAACTGGAACAAGATTTACTCTATGATGAGGATTTCCTTTATCCAACATCTGCACAAAAGATGAAAAATTGGATCCTGAATCATTGTATTGCAGGTCATGTACCACCAATGTGCTGTTATCTGAAATCACATCGATTCTTGCTCTGATTAGGTCAGATATGGATGACGACTTTCTAAGTGCACCTGAGTGACCAATTCTTCGTGCAAGTTCTACAGTAGTAGATGCATACATGCTTGTATATGTAACAATTTGATACGCGTATACAATGATTCTACCGTGATCTCCCAAATAAGTATAATTCCAATGCAACCATACTGATGACTTCTTCATAGCTGTGATATGACTTGGTGATGACTTTCTTTCGTTTATACCTACTTCTCCTGGCAACAAAGCAACTGTAAAATTGAAAATAATCTAGTATTTAATCTAAGTATTTCAAGCATATGCGTCACCTCTTAAAGAAAGATTGCACGAATGGCTACTCCATCTTCCTTTTGATTTAATGGTTTGAAAAGAGATTCAATTCCTTTGCTATTATTGTTGATAGGCAATCTTTGATGGCAGTTTATTGGCAGTTTATTGGCGACTACTCGAGTAGGGTGGGTGGGCTGTAGCGATTGCTAGGATTCAACATAATAAGTCTAAAATAAACTAGCTGTATCAACCTCGTCCCCAGGGCCTTTTGTCACAAAAGGCCCTGGGGACGAGGTTGCTAGCTGTATATAAGTTTATGATTACAATACTTATTGCAAAAGAGAATAATCAAAGCATATTGCTTTCCAAAGTATTCTCTCTTTCCTCTCCTCTCCTATTCCCTATCACCTGGGACTTTTCAAGCGGTCAATGCCTGGGGGGGTTGATTCCATCCCCCTCTCACGTAAGACTAGCCTGATAACCAGCCCACTAAAGAAAAACTTATTTTCTTTAGTGGGCTGGTTATCAGGCTAACGTAAGACAGGGTTTAACCCTATTTGGACCGGGTTGAAATTTTAGCAGTTTTGACCGGGAGGGGGCGTTTTTGGCCCTCCCCCCCTCTTTTTTCCAATACTAAAAGAGATATAACAATGAAACTTTACCAATTGTTCTTTGTACAATAAGCTTTACAAATATAACAATAGAGTTTAATTAGTCACGTGGTTCGTTGCTAGGCAACCAAAACAGTATGAAAATCATCAAAATTGAGTTGCTTAAAATGTAAAATTCCTCTAGATTAACATGAGATAACAGACAGAATTGTAGCGAAAAGTAGCAAGAAAGAGTAGAGGAAGATAATTACACCGAAATTTCTTAGCTTAGATTGCAACTCTTGCCAATTAAGAGCAATAGACGATTACAGAAAAGATGGCGTCGGGGGGCATTTGACCAAGATGCATTGCGTTCTATAATGGAATCAACAGTGATTCTATAGAGATTCGATCATCAAACGCAATGCATCTTGGTCAAATGCCCCCCGACGCCATCTTTTCCGTAATCGTCTATTGATACAGACAGCATGACGTCACAGCAGCGTTGAAAACACGACGCCATCATTGGTTTGCCGAAAACTTCATGAAATTAAATGCAGCTAAATGCCATCTTTTGGTTCTTGGGCAGAGTTTTGATGATCCTGTTACTGTTAGGATTGGAAATGCTGATATTGTAAATAGCTCTGAAGAGAAGCTGCTTGGAGTTCAAATTGATAGCATACTTTCCTTCGATAATCATGTTTCTAAATTGTGCCAAAAGGCTAGCAATAATCTATACGCACTTGCTCGCATATCCCCATATATGGATCAGAGCAAGCAAAGAACCCTCATGAGGGCTTTTATTACNCCCCCCCACTACAAAACGGACATACTCTGTGTTCACGTGAACATGAGAGCCGCGCCAAAAGATCAAAGAGCGCGCCTATTGTTTAGATAAGCCATCTGGAAAGGAAGAAGAATTTTCTGAATCAAAATAAAATGGCCGCGGCGGATCACCATCAAATCGCGGACTATGATTATTTGATCAAATTGCTCGCACTTGGGGACAGTGGAGTCGGCAAAACAAGCTTCTTATATCAATATACAGAAGGGAAATTCAACCCGAGGTTTATCTCAACTGTGGGCATCGATTTTCGAGAGAAACACAAGGTATTTTTATGAATATTGTTATGCTTGGTTTCCATATAGTCGTTTGAAGCGCTTTTAGCAACATGACTTTTAAAGACAACGATAGCAGATGTCTTACTAAACAAAAGAATATATTGTTTTGATTTTAAATGTTTTGCTTTTAAATGTCATATTTATTAAAGATTTCGCTATTAGGCCCACAGCCCACACAGCCTGATATTCTGAGAGCGCATTGCTGCATAGTTTATAGGACGTATTGAGCGTTATTTAACTGCATTGTCTTCGATATTTATTCTCCCACTATTTTCACATGATAATGACTAGTTTTTGATAGCTATTTTGCAGTATTGAGCGAAATATTAGGCTTGGAATATGTACTACCCGGGGTTGTTTTCACATATTGATATGCTTATACCCTATAAAAAGCCTTAGCTAAGCTTTTCCCCAACCAATGATATTGAGATAATTCAATATAGTAGAGAACATTATAGGACAATAGTTAAAGTTTCTTTTGAATAGTTTCTGATAAATAGTAGTAAAAATTTTGAGCGAAATAAATACCCTGTTTAGGATTTCTACATACCCTCTCGCTACCCTCTTCTACCTACCCTCTCCTAAATTTCAAAGGCTTCATCGAATCATCGAAGCGAAGGAAGGTGTTCGCATCGATATGTGATAATTTTTGACACCCCCAATCTGCTCAGATGATGAAACTATAGTTCCCATGGCCATGAGACAGTATTTAAATGCTTAACAACCATCATAATATCTCTTTGGTATTTTGTGTAATTTGGACGAAATAATATGAGAAAAATATGCATCCACATCTGCAGTATTGCAGCCACAATTAACCTGCTTTAACGAAAATATATGATATCATCTTCTTGATTTTGTTTCTTTTCACATAACATTTGACAATTGTGATTCTTATTTCCCCCTAGCGCTATCCTATTCTACCCAGATTATGAAACTACAGTATACAATTAGTTATCAGTACTACACAGTTTTGACCTTAATCTCCCTGGTTTTGACAATTCAAACACGAAATAGCTATATCGTTTTCTTTTCAACCTGCTTTGTTTTCATTGGAAATTACCACCTGCCCCTGCTAATTGAATAGGATCCAGGCTTCACACTACAGCTCAAGAAAACTGCAGATTATTTTCTGTGGTTTCTTGAAAGTTAAAAGATAATTTAGTCTTTAGATTTAACATCCATTGAAGCAAGGAAATTTGTGAAAGAATAAAAGATATTGATCTCACTAGACAATAACGCTAAAGATGGGCGGCTCCAAAGACTCCATAGTGTTCTGCTGCAAAGCATGCTGGTAAAATGCTCCCTGACGACCACCTAAGGACGTAAACATTTTGGTCTGCTGTTTCGATTAGCTAGCTTGAGTTCTAACCGACCTTGGATTCAAATGCAACATGGTTCGAAAGGAAACCTTTCCAAAGCAGAAAAAGTAAAGTTTTGATTCGAATTGAAGTTTTAATTAAAGATTTGTGTTCAAATTACAAAATTTTCCTATTTGTTTACATTGATTACTTGTTCCGAACTTACCACAGCTAGCCAGTCGAATCGGCAGACCAAAATTTGTATGTTGTTAGGTGGTTGTTAGGGAGCTTTTTACCAGCATGCTTTGCGTGGCCGCCATCTTTAGCGTTGTTATTGTCTATTAGCATTAGGCTGTTTAAATTCCATCACTATGTTAATGGACCATACTGTACACAAGCTTTAGCTTAGTCCTGTACTGCGCTTTAAAGAAATTATTACATAAATACATACATACACACATGTTGAATATAAGTACCTGTTGCACTATGATCTCTGTGGAGAGAATGTTATAGATTCCTCATGCATGTTTCAGTAGCATCAAGAGGGGGTTAAAAGGAGTAGACATCCTGGGGCACAGACCCCAAAAGGTGCAGGGGCAAACCTAAAAAAGTTTTTGGGATGCAGATCCACAGTTTTCCAATGAAAGGGTGTTTCTTGCAGGGGTGGATCTATTTTTATAATTTTCGTCTTAAATACACCAATTCAATTAAAAGCCTCATTTTGGAAATGACTCAAAATTCTTTCATACGAAATTTTAGAGCCCGGATTCAGATTTAGCACCCAAAGTTTAGTCTAACTACAAGTTTATATATTGTTAAGTTAAGTTAAGTTGAGTTGTAAAGATGGTAGTAATGATAACTAGGACAAAAATCATTAGTCTTGGGTGGATCCAGCACGAAGTTGGAGGGGGTGCCAGACTGCAGATCCAGCCCTAAATCTGCAGGGAGGACACCAAAAGCGGAAAAGAAGAAAAGAGTGCTATAAACACTTGAAAATGTTGGAAGCCTGGTTCAGAAAAGTCTTTTGGTTTTCCTACTAAACAAACAGTGACATAGAAACTAGGAGGCACTGGGGGCGCATGGCGCCAAGATTTCGCTAGAAGTGAAAAACAGTGCCCTTTTTTAAGAAGTGCCCTTGAAGTGTCATGCCCTTGAAGTGTCATGCCCCCCAAGTTTAAGATGCTTCCTACAGCCCTGTAAATAGTTCCTGAATTGTAATGTTTTTCACCACATTTTCATGAAAAAAAAAATCTTAAAATGAATTCAAATATTAATGACTGATGTTAGACTTGTGACGTGATTTGTAGTTGTCAAATTGGTCGAGGAAGAAAGATGAAAAAAATATGTAGAAGTTTTGAAATCATCTCGCACTACTTGTGTAGCTAAAAATTCTTCATCAATCACCAAAAGTTTAATGAATCGACGAATTAAAACTTAAAAAATGTTTACAAATTTTGTATCGAAACCTCGTTTCAGCATGCGAAAGAAAGAGTGCATATTTGCGCAAAACAATTTAAAGTATTGCTATATGGGAGGTACATTGATTACCTAAGTCCCTTGTGGTAACCCTTGCGCAACAGAAGTATACAACTATTTCCAGTCAGAAAGTGTGTTAGTGTCACAATGGGTGGTGCACTCCTCACCCCCACCAGTAAAAAATCTTGAAAAGACGCCCTGGTCTCTAAGCCATAGCACCTGACATGCATGATAACTGTTCTCGACTATGTTTGTAAAGCTTTTAAGAAGAATTATTGTTAAATATGCATTTAAAGCAAGACTCCATGAATTTATTAATATGCACTAGCAGTAGGTTTTTCTCAAATAGAAAGGCAAATCTCAACGCAAAAATCCCATTGAAGCAAGAAAATCGAGGGGCAAATTACTCTAAAAATCTCGTACACTTTCATAAACAATCATAAAAAATCTTCAAAAATCCAAAAAATCTTCAAAAATCTCAAAAATCTTCAAAAAATCTTAGAAATCCCAAAGAAAATCCTAAGAATCTTCGAAAATCTCAAAAATCCCAGAAATCTACCCCAACAAATGATAGAAATTCTCAAAACAAAATTTCGACAATTCTTTGAAAATCTCAAAAATTGTTTAAATCCTCACAAATCATGCAAAACCTTTAAAATCTTGCAAAATCTTGCAAAATCTCGAAAATCTTTAACCATCTCGATAAATTTTGAAATCTCAAAAATCTCAAGATCTGAAAAGGTCTTAGAAATCTTAAAAAATCTTTTAAAATCTCAAAATCTCGTACGCAATTTTTGGAGTGATTTGCCCCTTGAAGAAAATGCTATTTCTTTTTTGCAAATTACATACATTTTTTACCGTAGCTGCCCTTTCCGACAAAAGACATCTATAAATTATAGATTTGTGTGAAATGAAATCTGGTGTAAATCCAAATTTTCTTGAGGAAGAATTAAACAGTAGATTAATTATTAAAACAGCCTTCTCGATCTTTGGTAAAGTGTTTTTGTAAATTGGTAAAGGTATTCATATAGAGAATGGTGACAGGTAAAATGTACGACGGTACCNTCTGAAAAGGTCTTAGAAATCTTAAAAAATCTTTTAAAATCTCAAAATCTCGTACGCAATTTTTGGAGTGATTTGCCCCTTGAAGAAAATGCTATTTCTTTTTTGCAAATTACATACATTTTTTACCGTAGCTGCCCTTTCCGACAAAAGACATCTATAAATTATAGATTTGTGTGAAATGAAATCTGGTGTAAATCCAAATTTTCTTGAGGAAGAATTAAACAGTAGATTAATTATTAAAACAGCCTTCTCGATCTTTGGTAAAGTGTTTTTGTAAATTGGTAAAGGTATTCATATAGAGAATGGTGACAGGTAAAATGTACGACGGTACCAAGGGTGCAGTACCAGGTACCAGACGGTCCGGTACCCAGTACCAGTATTTTTTTATGCATTCCAATAAAAAGTTTACAATACATATTACTAGCTACACTACTTACAAATTACTATACAATGCTCCTAAAACGATACCACGAGGAGCAAAAGGCAATATCTAATCCGCGGCAATTACATAGAAGTAAACAACAGCATAGTACACCACTTTGACGAACATCCGCCACTAAGGACGTTTGCTTAGTCTATATAGTAAAACTCTTTTGGCTCCAGAGCTGGGGGGGGATCCAGCACCAAAACTCCAGCCCATGCGCAACACGAAAAATTGCACGCAGACCAACGCCCCAGCACCGACCCCGAATCGGAAACCAAACTATCCATGGAAAGAAATTGAAAAGTATCCATAATGACGGTTGTTTGTCAAAGTGGTGTCTACATTGAAGACAAAACTAAAATTAACAACAATGTACCAGTATGGTCAGGACCAGATACCATAGAGCCAGGTAATAAGTACACATTTAAAATAGCCAGCACCAATAAAAGAAAATAACTGACGAATGAAATGAGCTAAAGTCTAAATAGAATAAAATCCAAGAAATTCTTTTCTTCAGCAAGCTTTTCCTGTGGTATGTGGTGAAAGGTGAAAACCAAATAAAACTAATGGAAACGTCAAAGTGTGTCAGCCTCCCGAGGGGGTAAATAACATGTTGAGAGTACGGGTATGTGCCGCCCATATGGGTGGGTTTTGGGGCCCGAAATTCTCTAAACAAGGGTCATTTTTCGGCAGATTCTCCTTAGACATGGGTCGGTTTGGCTGAAATCGGCAAAAAATCTTTGATAATGGGTCGTTTTCCACCAAAATTCATCATAAAAGTGGGTACGAAGGCGAATTTTGGCAATTAGAGGAGGGTAGCTTTCTGAAAACCGGGTGGCAGACCCCCGTACATCCACAAGTCGTGTACCCCCCCCCCGGGTCAGCCATCAGCCACAGAGGTTGTTGCACATGCATTAAAATCGAACAAATCGACGATCAAACTTTTAGACAAAATGTTGTCCGGAATTTTAATTGTCCGAAATCTGGTTTTGTCCGAACGTTTTTTCGTCCGAAAGTTTTTAATTCTTTTGAAACAGAGAAACACAAAGAACGGTATAATTCACACTCGCCGTTTTTTTTAATAAGCGTCATATAGATAAGAATTTCTTCCAGCTAATCGAGCACACCTTCGTCTTCAATAATCAACATGACATTGTTCGGCTCGATTTCTCCGTCCTACATCTGGTTCAACATTACATAACATTATAGTTGTAAGCAATGAGCAATTGGTTGTTAGCAAAGACTGTTGGGTAGGCAGATAGCTCTATTTGGCTCAACATTAAAGCACACGTTCGACTTCAATAATCAACATGACATTGTTCTGTTCAATTTCTCCGTCCTACATCTGTTTCAACATTACATAACATTGTAGTTGTANCGCCGTTTTTTTTAATAAGCGTCATATAGATAAGAATTTTTTCCAGCTCTTAGAAATTTTTTCCAGCTCATCGAGCACACCTTCGTCTTCAATAATCAACATGACATTGTTCGGCTCGATTTCTCCGTCCTACATCTGTTTCAACATTACATAACATTATAGTTGTAAGCAATGAGCAATTGGTTATTAGCAAAGACTGTTGGGTAGGCAGATAGCTCTATTTGGCTCAACATTAAAGCACACGTTCGACTTCAATAATCAACATGACATTGTTCTGTTCAATTTCCCCGTCCTACATCTGTTTCAACATTACATAACATTGTAGTTGTTAGCAATGAGCAATAGGTTGTTAGCAAAGACTGTTGGGTAGGCAGATGGCTCTATTTGGCTCAACATTAAAGCACACGTTCGACTTCAATAATCAACTGGACTTGCCCAAGTCGACTTGTGAGAAAGACTTATCCATTCGATGTGTGAGAAAGAACCCGTTTGAAACATATCAGACGCTGTAATTCTGAAAATAATCAAGATTTGAAAAATTTTCAATAACAAATTGTAGCAAAATACCTGAAGTTCCTTTGAAGCCATTAAATTAAATGGATGATGCGTTAACCATTTGTGCAATCTTTTCAAAGATTTGATACCTTTCATCCAATATTGTTATTTTTCAAGCATCATCGAGCATTAAATCCGGACGGTACAAGATCTTCAAAAGCTCAAAGAGTACACTTACAATTATGGGACACTGCTGGACAAGAAAGGTAGGTCTTTTTTTATATAATCCAATAAAATGCTACAATACATATTACGACCTACACTACTTTCAATAATTACTCTACAACACTACTAGGACGAATGTCCCCGGGGAGCAAAGGGCTGTGTCTACCCCGAAGCAATAACATAGAGATTTTAAAAAAAACTACTGAAACTACACACCTAAACAACACATGACAGAAATAAGAACGATCTAGTAGCTAAGTCTGTTTCATATTAAATGTCAGATCAAAATAGTGGTAAGGAAAAGTAACCAGTGGAAAAAACACTTATCTTTAAGTTTCTTTAATGTAAATACCACCTGCCATCTAAAATGCAACAGACTTTATAAACGAAAGGCTAGTGTAAAACGCAGGTTAAATCGTGCGGGTTGAAACTAGCGGCCATGGGCATAGTGGCTTAAGGCTTACAGCCTACTGAAGGGCTACTGATGCCTTCAGTCTTCTGTCTCCTACACTCTAGACTTACGGAAAGAGCCCTTTTTCAAGTCATATAGTTTGTGTAGTTGATTAAGATCGAAAAAACTGGCTTTTGGATGCTTAAAACAACGAGGAAGAGTCGCTGGAAGCGAAAGCGTTGGAAATAATCGAGAATACTGGCAAAAATTAGATCTTTTCGTCCAAAGTGCAGCTTCGAGTTTTGTGTATTTATGCTTCCGGGTTTTTCAGATTTTGCAAATTTTGATGCTGGTTTGCGGGTTCTGGTACCCCTCCAAAGCTCCCCTCCTCGGGTTCAAAGCCCCTCCAAAGCCCCCTCCTCGGTTTCAAAGCCCCCCTCCTCAAAGAGCATTTTGATGTCGAGCTTCAAAACCTAATTAGTAACGGTTTCCATACCAGTGTGCTCCCTGATCAGCTGGAAATGGGAGAAATATCGTCCATGTTCAAAAGCGATGATTCCTTCAAAAGACCTATAACTGTTCTACCCGCGGTCTCCAAAGTGGATGAAAGAATTATACAAGATCAAATACCGGGTGAGTCAGAAAAACCAATCCCCGCCCCATTTGAAAGGCCACTGCTCCATGGGCATCAAAACAATAATGTTGACAAATACATTATTTAATAGTTGACATGTTCAAATATACTTTAAAATTTACCTGACCGAAATCGGCCACTCCGTTCTGAAATTATGAGCGATTTTCTGGAGAAAGCCCCTTCAAGAAACCTTCAAAACAGGCCTAAAATCACGAGCAAAATTTTTCCAAATATTTCTGCCTTACAGCAATGACTTGCACATTTGCATATGCTTTAGCAATTGTTATCCTCTTGGGAGGATAAAATCGCCGAGAATAATGATATTATGTTTCCAGGGATGGCACTTTGATCCTCCCAAAGGGATAAGACGTGCGAAATCATGTATAAGTCATTGTTGTAAGGCAGAAATATGACGGAAATTTGGTCGTGATTTTATGCCGTTTTTGAAAGTTTCTTGGGGGGGCTTTCTTGAAAAAATCCCTCGTAATTTCAGAACGCAGAGGTCAATTTCAGTTAGGTAAAATTTAGAATCCATTTGAACTTGTTCACTATTAAAAATATAATTACCAATATTATTGCCTCGATATCCAGGGAGCAGTGGCCTTTCTATCGGTGATTATTTTTCTGACTCACCCAGTAGTTCCCTCTATGGAACCCGTAATGTATACATATTTTTGTGGTTTTCGCAAAGGATATAGCACACAGCATTGCTGAATTGAGCAGCTAGAATCGTTACAAGAAGCAATTTTGATTCACCTGCTGCGCCATTTATACACACATTAAAATGGCCAACTATAAGTGATATTATTAGAAGCGAAACTGCTACAACCGTGTATAAATCGTTGAATAGTCTTGCACCAGGATATATTTCCAAATTGTTCGTGAAGAATTCTACTCGAAATACAAGGAAACTGAGAAATACTGAAACTGATCTTTTATTATCTCTACGGAAAACAAACAATGGGCAAAAAGCTATATCTTTCCGTGGACCCAAACTTTAGAATCAGCTTGAATATGATGTTAAACAAGCACCCTCCCTTGCCACTTTCAAAGGAAGACTAAATAATAATTCATAAAATATTTTTCTAATATTTTTATATTTTATGTTAATTTCCCAATTATTTAGTTTTTCATTTTAATTTGTAACTATTCGCCACGGCCCCCCTGAAAAGCAGTCCTTATAAACTGACGGGGCTACCGTGCCGAAATAAGTAAAACTAGAATAATAGAAAAAAATGGTGTACCGCAAGGCTCAGTCTTGGGACCCGTTTTATTCAATATATTTATTAATGATAGTTTCTTTTTGGTAAATGAAACTGAGGTCTGCAATTATGCAGATGATACGACTATCTTTGCATGCGATCTGATGTAAATAGTGTTCAACATAAACTAGAGGCGGATTCCAGCCAGGAAGCGCTCCCTGATACCAGCCGACTTTCTGAGTGGTTTGTTGGTACCATATGAAAGTAAATGATGCAAAATGTCACTTTATGTTATTCGGAGATATATCCCCTGGTACTTCAGTAAATATTGGCACATCTTGTATAGAAAAGTCTGACAGAGAAAACTTGTTGTTGTTGTTGTTGTCATCTTATTTTAATTCGATCATTTATTCTAGCTACAATACAAATAAATGCTGTAACTAATCTAAATCGAATACGGAAATTAATCAATTAAACGCTAAATAAATATAATTAAATGTTAAGAAATATTTTTTTTACACAAAATTAGTCTATTATTTACATTATATATTTATAAAATACAATACATTTGAGACAGCATACATGGAATAAATATTTTTAATTCGTCGAATGTAAAAAGCTTCTTGGGATAACACTAGATAACAATTTAGACTTCACATTGA
>REGM01000152.1:364400-431235 GCA_004194415.1 Aurelia aurita | reverse complement strand
ATTATCATTATCATTATCATTATCATTATCATTATCATTATCATTATCATTATCATTATCATTATTTCTTCCGCACTTTCTAATGACACTACTTTCATTTCAGTATTAATTGGTAATAAGGCAGATCTGGAAGACCAAAGGCGAGTGGACCAAGAAGATGCAAGGGCACTGGCTGATAGTTTAGGCCTAAGATATTTTGAAACTAGTGCAGCGACTGGTGCGAATGTCGAAGAGGCAATCGATTCACTCTTAGATCTGGTTAGTATGTTATTCTTTCCTCATTCCAGCATAGGCATAGTATAGCATAGTATAGCATAGTATAGCATAGTATAGCATAGTATTGCATAGTATTGCATAGTATAGCATAGTATAGCATAGTATATCATAGTATAGCAAAGTATAGCATAGTATAGTATAGCATAGTATAGCATAGCATTGTATAGTATAGCATAGTATAGCATAGTATAGCATAGTATAGCATAGTATAGCATACTATAGCATAGTATAGCATAGTATAGCATAGTATAGCATAGTATAGTATAGCATAGTATTGCATAGTATAGCATAGTATATCATAGTATAGCATAGTATAGTATAGCATAGTATAGCATAGTATAGCATAGTATAGCATAGTATAGCATAGTATAGCATAGTATAGCATAGTATAGCATAGTATAGCATAGTATAGCATAGTATAGCATAGTATAGCATAGTATCTTTAAAACGATTGCACAAATCGCTTATTACCTGCACAGAGTTGCTCTCGAGTCCAGAATAAACGCCCCCCCCTGCTTATTAATTTTTTGAAAATTATCCACCCAGGACATCCTTATTCCAGACCCCCCATTTATTGATTTCGAGCTTCTTGAAATGTGAAACATGTGAAATCATCTTTTCTGAAACGTCATTCGAACTGTGTTTCTCTTTTTAATAATTTTTCGGTGACAAGTAACTTGTTTGTGGTGTTCTTTACAGTCAAAAACACTTGTGTGTTCTAATTCCAGACCAACTTTTTATTGAGATTCAAGAAGTTTTCCACTCACCCCGCTTATTCCAGAACCCCCATTTATAAGGGTTATGAAACATTTTCCACCTGCCCCGTTTATTCCAGCCGTCTATTCCAGAGTCGAGAGTACGCTGTGCACTACTGGCAAACACTGCACGCATAGGAATCAAATCTTCAAAAAACATTGCACAATTGGTTGATGCATCTTTCGTTCGATTTAATGGCTTGAAAAGAACTTCAGGTACTTGGTAATAAGTATTGATTGGCAATCTTTGATATCTTGATTGTTTTCAGAATTACAGCATCTTCTATGTTTCAAACTGGTTTCCGGTTGTGACGTCACCAAATTGCTAACTCGTGAACCAGAAAAGCTTCCGCCCTATACAGACCTTCATAAACTATGGTTTTCTTGAAGATTGTACCATTTTCCCTCTATTAATTTAGAATTTACGATTAATAACTATTTTAAATTTTTTCAAAGCTTTTCCTAAATTCTTTCAATAAAAAGAAACACGCAATAATTTTGAAAATAATCAAGGTATAAAAGATTGCCAAAGAACAATTATAACGAAGTACCTGAACTTCCTTTCAAGCCATTAAGTCAAACGAAAGATGCATTAACCATCCGTGCAATGTTTTTTTAAAGATGCCAAAGATTTGGAGACTAGAAATAGGTCATAGAGTTTTACACCAACCTTTTAAAAAATTTGGAACCTATGCTAGAAAAACAAACCCAACAGGAGCGTACTTTTGTGAAGGAAATAATAACATACGAATAGATTGATCGAGGGACAAATCACTCCAAAAATCTCGTACACTTGCGTGAAAAATCCTAGAAATCTTCGAAAATTTCAAATAATCTCGAAAAATCTTGAACATCTCAAAAATCTTCATAAAATCTTAGAAATCCCAAAGAAAATCCTAAGAATCTTCGAAAATCTCAAAAAATCCCAGAAATTTCCCCCAGCAAATGATAGAAATTCTCAAAGAAATCTTTCGACAATTCTTTTAAAATCTTAAGAATTGCTTAAATCCTCACAAATCTTGCAAGATCTTGAAAAATCTTGTAAAATCTTTGAACATCTCGATAAATTTTGAAATTTCAAAAATCTCAAAAGGTCTTAGAAATCTTAAAAAATCTTTGAAAATCCCAGAAAATATCTTAGAAATCTTTGAAAAATCTGAGAGATTTTTAAAATCTCAGAATCTCGTACGCTATTTTTGGAGTGATTTGCCCCTCGAGATAATTCATCGTTTTATACTCTCCTAGGTAATGGAACAAATGGAAAGATGCGTAGACAAATCGACACTGCCCCCTGGTTTCATGAATGGTGTAGAACGGGGGCACAGACTAAGAGAAGTTGACGAAGCGGACGATGAGAGGAAAAGTTCGTGTAATTGCTGAGTCACGTGATAAAATCATGGGTTTTAGGACGATTTATGCTTGTGTTGTCTAGTCTCGTCGGTTTGTCTGGGTCAGCAGTAGACTGATTACTTGAGTCCCTTATAGCCCTGCGGCAAACCTTGCTCAACAAGGACTCATAATAAAACCGTGAGAAGGACGACGACCCCCCCCCCCCGTTTACTAAATTTCGAAATCTCAAGCCTTTGTTGGGACTAATGAATTTCATTGAAAGAGCGAGAAAAGTTTCCTAAACTTAGGCTAAGTCCATTAAAATCTGTTAAAAAAAATAGTATTGTCATTTTGAAATATTTTCCTCCCCTTATTGATTTTTCAAATTTTTTCCCACCTCTTAAGTGTTAAGACCACCCCTTCTTCCGGGTGTGAAAAAAGGTTAAAACGTTTGCAAGCCGGTGGTCTTAACATGTCAACTTAGATAATAAAATTTAGTTGGTTGAAATCAGTCATCTCTTTCTTGATTTACGAGTGATTTTATGAAAGTGGTTTATCTCATAATCATCATAATCATCATAATCAGGCCTAAAGTTCTGGATAATGTTGTCCATATTTAAGCTCCACAGCGATGAAAATGAAACTTCACGGGACTACCTTATTGCCTAGGCAATCAGTTGTGCCCAGGGGGGTACTCATATATGTTTNTATTCATGAGGGTCCAACATTTACAAGTCTCATTCGTTGCCCGTTCCGCTCGCTCCACCTCCGCAGCTCACTGACCTCCGCAGCTCACTGCTGACTGAGTAGGCCCGAATAAGATAACGAACGAGACTTGGAGCAAGTCTACACTTGTAGTGGATATGCTCATTTATGCCATATAATAATAATAATAATAATAATAATGTTCTTGATCGTGGTAGTATACTACGACAAACCACAACTTTATTTTGAAGGTCGTAGTATACTACGAGATCTTCAAACACATTTGAAAACATTTCCATACATTTCTTCATATTTCTTTACGCCAACGGAAAAGTCAATGATCAATATTTTTTTACAAAGAAATTTTCATTCTTTATTTCTCTGTGCCCGGCCTTACAAAGATCGTTGAGGCACTTCTTGTTCACGATGTCCAATTTAGGCCATAGGAGATAAAGTTTCTAGCAATCGGGTCTTCTTCGATTTTGACATTAAATATTGAAACTACTCTTCCAACACCTCATTTGTCATCTCAATGGCAATAAGAAGCCATTTTGCTTTTTCCCTGAACGTAAATGTTTGTAATTTGACATCTTCTACCAAGACGGGAATGCCAAATCGCTTTTGCTTAGGCCTTCTTCGTTCCCCTTCCTGTCGATCACAACGATGTCTCTTTCCCTCCCATTCCAACGCTTCATTTGCTTCTTCCAGGCTCAAGTTTGACATTATTTTGATGAGAAAAATAAACTTTAAAGGGAATAGACATAGCTATGTTGAGTGGTCGCTATAAATAGGCTACAAAAACGCTCACGCACCCATTGTTTCTTCAGCTACACAATGAAACGGCACATGCCAACAGTATCAAATACAACAGACCATATTTTTAACTTGGCCTGGGCCAGCTTTTAACTATGTCGATTCCTTGAAAGCTAAAAACATTCTTTGTCCATCTAAGTGTTTGGGAGAACGTTAGTATATTATTTATCATGGCCTGTCACAAGTTCAGGGCCGTAGGAAGCATCTTAAACTTGGAGGGGCACGACACTTCAAGGGCACTTCTTTCAATTAGCTAAAGGGGCATTTCCTGAAGCAAAAAGGGCACTTCTTTGTTTATTTCAAAATCTTGGGGGGGCACGTGCCCCCAGTGCCCCCCCGGTTCCTACGTCTCTGCACAAGTTGGTACTTTCTCACAAACTTGATATTGGTTTTGGAATTCAGCAGCTTTAGAATCACTGAGTTGAAATTAATTGAAATTGAAATTCATTACCTCAAACGCTGATCAGGTGATTTTGGTCATGGTTTTGTGGGAAAAACAGTTGGAATATTTTGGTTGGGGGGGTGGGTGGTGGGGTTCTCCTGGGGCCTGTGTGATATTTTGGGATGGACTTTCTCCAGGGCTCTGAGGGCAGGTGATTGTGTTTTGTGTGTCTTTTGATTGCTGGGGATGTGGTTGGTGCCATGCTGTTTGCAGGGTCTTTGTGGGATGATTGGTTCCCACGTTATTAGTGGTTGTTTGGATGTGATCTCTGTGGGCCGGTTTTTTCATACTCATCAGAGCGGAGAGCGGAGTTTTTTCTGGAGTACCTGGCAGCGCCTGTTCTTTTTCATTCTTCATAATGTACTGTTTTGTTGTAATGTTTTGTCGATAAACTATGCCTTTTGTTGATTATTTATTGTAAGTGCTATTCATAGTGGAAAATTGATGACCATTTTTGTCATCTTATTTAATATCGATCATTTAATATCTAGCTTTATATGTACAATAATGTACATAATAAACTAATCTAAATCGATAATCTAAACTAACTAATCTAAATCTAAATTAATATATAATTAAATAACATATATATATATATGTTTACACGGTCTTCAGAGTTGCTCTGAAGATGCCCTAGTGGGCGAAACTAGTCAGCAATGAAAGAAAATAAAAAAGCGCAAAAGACCAAACTGATGCCTGTTTTCTTCGTATAGTTAGGCCCTCTTCAACGGTACACTTTATATGTTTACACGGTCCATATATATGTTTACCATGTGTCCATTTCCGCTGTGGATAGCACAATGCATCCAGTGTTTAGTTTATCTGTTAAGTGTATTTTAGATTTTATTGTGTATAAAAAGAAGTGATTGTAATGTTTTGCTTTCGTCATGCAGATCATGAGTGCTTCAAGCCTAAACAAAGTTGTTCTGAAGAGCACGACAACAATGACACTGAGTGACAGGTATGATTTTTTACATTTTTACATTTTAAGCCCTGGTCAAACTGATCAAACATTTCACATAACATTTCAAAAACCAATGTTTGATGAAATGTTGGGCCTGTTTGGCCACCTTGTTTGGTCTCATAACATTTGTTTGGCGATGTTGGATGAAGTTTGATGGAGGTCAAAAACAAATTTTGTTTTTCATTGTTTGGTGAAATGTTGGATCTGTTTGACCACTCCAACAAACTTTTCGCCGAACATTTGAGCTTGTTTTGATCACTATGCCTTTGTGCATGCTCCGCAGCGTCTCGGTAACTGCACAGACACCTTCTAATCACAGGTTTGGAACAAAATGATTGATGAAATGTTTGGTGAAATGTTAGTTCTGTTTGACCACCGACTTACAACATGGACAAAATCAAAAAAAAGGTTTTTGATAAATGTTTGATGAAATGTTTGATCAGTTTGACCAGGGCTTTACATTACATTTTTGTTGTTGAAATTAAATGGTTTGTTGGTTAAAAGCTTGCATTTGCAAAGAGCAAACAAATCTAGAAAATATCTCATTGAAATCAAATGGACACTTTTAACTATGGGTGGATTTTGTAATAATTGTTAATATTTTTTGCATCAAAATTCTTATATATATATATATATATATATATCTTAATCTTTTTTTTAAACTAATTTAACCTTTAAAATTTGTTTTTTGTACACCAGGCTGAAAACAAGTATTTACTTAGTTCTGTTACAGAGCTTTCACGTTAAGAAATTAAGGCGCGCGACCAAGCACTCGCGTGATCAGTGTGGAGCGCGCGAAACAAATGTCAAACAGCAACAAAGATATGTGTCATTTCTCTCGAGAACTTATCGTTTGCCTCCTGCCCCTAATCGTCTTGAAAACCCCTATTACCCTGAAACGTATATTTTTCACATTCAGTTGAGTAAATTAAATCAAAGGAAGCAATTTTCAAACTATTTGTGAAATTAAGACATATTTAGACTTTAATACAACCTGCTCGAGAAGTCTGACATTAAAAAAAAGATGGCCTAGCTCTTTCTCGGAAATCTCGTTCTCGTCGGAAGAAGATGGCCTAAAAAAGCAAGGCTGATTAAACTTCGGTTGGATGAGCCAATGAAGTAACTCATCTTGCGTCCAACCATTAAAATCATCATCAGGAAGGTTCAAGGTATGTTTTAAACTAAAAATTAAATTGCCCGGAAAGTTTTCCAGTTTTAATTCCCGAACGGACATCGTTCTCTACGACGGAAATATTTTATCACTAGGCGCACGATTGATCGCTCCCAAACATCATCTTGGGCGCGTGCCTGTTCGCTCGCGCGCTATCGCGCGCCCCCCTCTGAAAGCCCTGTGTTATGTACTTTAAAGATATTATACACACATGCATACAAATCAAAGTTGGCCATTCACCATGAACACTGAATTGCCAAGGAAACAATGCAGTATCTGCGTGTTTTCTTTGTTGTATTTATAGACAATGCTGCCGGGTGATCCAAAAAACAGTGAATTGAAAATATCTGCTACACAAAATAAAGTACAGTAAAAACCCGCACATAAGAACCTATGTTTTTAAAATCAGCCTGTTTTGGTTCTTATTTATGCGGGGGTATTGCAAAATCAGGGTTTAGGTTCTTAACACAAGGTATATATGTTTATGACCGATTTTGTTTTTTCTTTATTCTGTGTGTAAACAAAATCTTTTAATAAGAACCTAAACAGAAAAGGTTCTTATATATAGGGTTAGAAATCCCAAATTTCAGGCTGCAGGTTCTTATTAAATGAAGGTTCTTATATGCGGATTTTTACTGTAATGGCCCGAAATGAGTGACTTAAACGTTGTTGTGTAGCTGTAGTTGTTGTGTAGCGTTGTTGTGTAGCTGTCGTTGTTGTGTTTTGTTGTTGTTGTTGTTGTTGTTGTTGTTGTTGTTGTTTAGCTAAATGACCATGCTACATCACTACTATTTTTTAGTATTTTTATTGAGATCGTGAAGTTGCGAAAAAAGGATTTAGTGAAAACAGGCAGTTCTAAAACCCGTAGACGTTCACTAAAAACAGGGTATAGATTTGATCAGTACAAGACAATAAAGAATGCTTTTCGCATTAGCTTGGGATTAGAAATGTCAAACCGAATTTTCCAGTGTATGCAAACAAATTCTCAATAACAAACAGAAAAGTTGCCGAAGCATAGATTTCAAATCTTTAAAAAGGTCGGTGTAAAATTCTATGACCTATTTCTTTGAATGGAATGGTTTGATAGAAACTTTATTTGTAATAATTCTACCGTTGGACTCTTCAGAAATCTTCAATATTTTCAGAATTAGAGTGCTTTTCTTCTTTTTTCAAAATTCAAGAAAAATTTTGAAAAAAACTTAAAACCATCGTAATTTCTAAACTTTTTGAGGAAACATCAAATAATTTTCCAGAAAAATATAGTTTATGAACGTCAACAATATGGTAGTATCAAGCAAAAGTCTTTTACTCTTCTGGTTTGCGATTTAGAAATTTGATGATGTCGCATCCTCAAAATGAGTTGAAATATGAAATACGCTGTAATTTCGAAAATATTCAAAATTTCTGAAAAGTCCAATGGTAGAGTTATAGCAAAGTAGCTAAAGTTTCTTTCAAGCCATTTGATTCAAAGAAATGGTCACAGAACTTTACACCGACCTTTTTACGCCAATTTAAAGATTTGGAACCTATGCTCGCTGCAGATGTATCAAAAGCACTGTTTGTTACTGCCAAAATTGTATAGCCATCTCTTGTTCGGAGTAAGCTTCAAACCAGTAGCTTGTAAAAGCCAGCACAAATTCATTCATCAGTCAAATTCTGAGGACATTCAAATTCCGAGATATAATCTTGAGTACTCAAAGAAAAGCTTGCACTATTCGGGTCTTAAAGCTTGGAACGATATCCAACCTCCACATCAGGGATCTCTCTTCATTGCAACAATTTAAAGTCATCTCAAAATACATTTGAGGAGCTAACTTGAACTCAAACACGACTCCCTGGAAGATCAGCCCCACCCTTAAAGAACGCCGGTCAACCAGCATCCTTTGCGGTCACGCTTTGCAGAGAATGTTGTCATATTAAAATGGCCGCCGCAGTCGAAAGGCAACAAGCGAAGCGCGCAAAGGATGCTGGTTGATTGGCGTTCTTTAAGTTATCAACTATATGTAGATATCGTTATTTTAATTGTATATTTTTAGCTATGCTGAAGGGATTTTTTCTTGTATAAATAATGTATAATAATAAGAATAATGGAAACTTTTATTCCCTACAAAAACTTCCATACATTTTGACACCCATCACTCTCAATATAGGCATGATGGGGAAAGTTACAAAATTTGCAATAAAGTACAATAAAATTTTGCTAAAATTTATAGAGAAATATAAAGCTTAAAACGTCCGCAATGCAAGATCGTCCATATATGGAAAGAAAAGAATTTAAAATGTTAAAAGTTTGAATACGAATATGTCCATAATTATCGTTGGAGAATAAGAACATTTCAGACAATCTTAATCCCCTGAATCACGAATGTACTGCAAAAAGAATAAAGTTGAGACAGGACGAAAAGTGTCATGAAGAATTTGCAAAGAGATACCCTGTCCAGCGGCACATACCCACTACAAAAATTATTAAAATTATCGGACTCGTCCACTCACTGTCTCTCTTGCAGAATATATAGTATGTACAACGTAACGTATACATATGGTTATTATTTTCTTTTCTAGGTACAGTTGCTCTTGTTTACTAGTTGATCAATTTTCCAGCATGTTCGTAAATGCTTTGTTTCCGTTGATACCGATTGTTCCTATTGCTCCCATTGATAGATTTATGTATTCAACATGCAAATAGGACGATGAAAGGTCTTTAAAAAGATTTTCGTATCGTATCTTCTTATGGCCTTAATTTCCCCCAATGTTCGTTTCGAAGCCCACAGACAGTTCGAGAACATATAATACATATAATATTATTTTATAAACTGTATATTTTAAATAGTTGGCCTTAATTAGCAAATGTAGTATTTTTAATCTTTGTTATTTTACTATACTTAGCTATGTACCAGCCAACTTTAAAGAAATTGATTATTACCCTCACATAATAATAATAATGAATATAAAGGTATTGTGGGATTTCAACATCCAGTGTGACCATGAGATTGAAGCATGACGACCGGAAATTGTGGTGGTAGATGAAGATGCAAAGGAATGCAAAATCATCGATGTAGCATTGTCATGGGATTCTCGAGTAAGGGACGGGTCATTAATACTTGCCGGGGAAGGGGTGGAAGACATTTGCAAATATTTGATGGAATTTTCGTCCCCCCTCTCTGATTTACGCAAAAAATTTCGCCCCCCCCCCTCCAACATTGCAAACAATATTTTCAACCCCCCCTCCCAATACATATATAAATGTGTGTATATGGAAATTGAACAACTATGTTTTAATTCCTAAAGAACTAGTTTTCAGAAATTATCAGGATTTACCTCAAAATATTTACATACCCTCTCCTTGAGATGTGCTTTATTTTTCGTCCCCCCTCTCTTTGAGTAGGTAAAATTTTGGTCCCCTCTCCCAGATGTCTTCCACCCCCTCCCCGGCAAGTATTAATGACCCGTCCCTAAGAGCGAAAGAAACGAGAAAAAATTGAAAAGTATGGGGATCCGAAAAGAGAAGTAGCAACCGTGTGGGGCATGAAGAAAGTGATTGTCATACATGTTGTTATTGGTGCACTAGGGGCAATATCCAAGGAATTTGACAAATGGATAGACAAGATTGGGATTAATATGATAACAGGACACGTGCAAAATACAGCATTATTAGGAACAGCAAGAATATGTAGGAAGGAAGGTGCTACAGACCTGAAGAAGATGGACATTACTTTTAAACCTTTACTGTAGTTACTTGTTGTAACTTGCTTTCAAGGCATACACCGGAATACATCTAATCCGAGATTGTAAAATTAAATAATAATAATAACAATAATAATTCCAACAAATTGAAAGCTATTTGAATGCTTTACAATGTCTCATATAATGAAAGCCTGCACAGGACAATAAGTGATGATGATAAAGATTCATAAAACATATCAGTTAAAACTAACTACATACGATTCATACGCCCCAGAAGAAGCAAAGCTTATCGAGTCTGGGGCGCTTAGTCAAGTAACAATAGAAATGATAGCTAAGCGTTTTATTCTATAGGTTCACAGACATAATGAAAATGAAGTCGCCCAAAGGATCTTCCGTTCAACAAATCCGCGTAGAACAAGCGCAGACGACACAAGCCAGCGCGAAAAACAAACGATTAGCAGAACAAATGTCTCGAAGAGCTGGTATAGACGCTGAGCCGCAAGAAAAACAAACAGGAAGCATTAAGAATCGACTGGGATTATCAACAAAGGCAAGGTTAGGAGTAATACCGCGCGGCCGTGGCAGAGGAACGCGCGGGATTTCAAGAGGACGTGGGACCAGTAACCAAAGATTGGGATTTTCACCAAGAGGCGCAAGAGGCAGCCGTGCAAGAGGAACGCGCGGCTCACGCGGTGGATCATTTCGTGGAAGCAGAGGCACTGGAAGGGGGTATCAAAGTGGTGGACGTGGACGGGGGAGAGGGGGTTTTAGAGGACGTGGTCGTGGTTCCACAGGGGGGCAGACTGGGGGGAAGCCAAGCAGAGAGGCGCTGGACAGTGAACTTGATTCGTATATGAATGTTGGGAAGAAAGACGAAGTATGGTAGTTTGTTGAGGGATTGTTTATCGTATGTTGGAGCCTCGAGGGAGGAGGCGTACCCTTTAACATTGTCTTGAAAAAGGGTGTGCAATTATTTGTAAGGAAGATGCTCGTAGTTTGGCGTTGATGAAAACAGGGGCGATTTTGCTACGTGGCAACATTGGGACCAAATCTTTGAAAAACGTGTTGTAAAATTCTGTTACCTCTTTCTTTCAATTGAATGGCAGGGCCTGTTTATATGAGGAAAGTGATCCCACCTGTAACCTGTAAATTATCCCACCTGTGAGCTGAGAGGTAAGATCCAACCCTCCTATTCGATCCCTTGTAGTTTTCATCTTGCGTTTATATGGAAAACGATTCAGCCCGGTTAGGTGAGATCCCACTCTATAAGAGGTGAGATCCCACTCAACGAGAGGTGAGATCCTACTCTACGAGAGGTGGGATCTCACTGAAGTGGGATGAAATTTTTCCATATAAACGATGGAAGGTGGAACGAAAAGCTGGAAGGTGGGATGAAATCGTCTGTTTTATGCACGCGCCAATATGACAACAATAGGACACCTAATCTCTGCTGGCGCCAAACACAAATTATGATTGTTATTGTCTCAAATCATAAGCTGGGAGGTGAGATGAAAAAGCTGGAAGATGAGATGAAATTTTGCATATAAACACGCGCAGATTTCATCCCACCTGACAGCTCATAGCCTGGAAGGTGGGATAGTTTTACTCATATAAGCAGTACTTTGCCGTAATTCTACCATGGCAGTTTTTGTACATCTTGATTATTTTAGAAATGGTGGCATTTATTATATTTGAGGCTGTGACGCGTTATTGAATTCCTAAATTGCAAAGCAGAAGAGCGACGGATTTCTACTTGTCACCATATTGTAGACCTTCTTAATAAACTATGGTTTCCTTGACGATTGTATCATTTTTCCTCTATTAAAGGCTCTTGTCCAACCATAGTCCTTTGCGTGCTCTATTTTGTGAAAATCTACTCTTTTGTGGTCTACGAAAATGGCTGCCTCAATAGAAATCTACGCGCAAAGGCTGCTGGTTGAACAAGAGCCTTTAATTCAGGATTTACGATGAGTTTAATTGTTTTCAAACCTTACTATGAATTCTTTCAGTTAAAAATAAAAACGCCGCCATCTTCGAGATAATCAATATTTATAAGAACTGCCACGGTAGAATTACATCAAAGTACGTTAAGTTCCTTTCAAACGATTCAATTCGATTCAATTCAACTCAAGCGATAATACCGGAGCGATAATACCGGATAAACCAGAAAAAGTTCCCATTTTTGAAGATTTGTAGCACCGAGAGTTCTTGATGAATCGAATTCTGCTTTATAGCCGAGAGATTGAAGTATTTTTGCAATTTTTCTCGCGTTTTTACGAGCACTGGAAATATAGTTAATTGGACGTTACGAAAACTTCTTGATTGCGAAACGCCTGAAAAGAGGCCTGATTTATGGCTAATAACTGACTTCTGAACGTCCGGGAGAAGAAAAGCATCTGGCAAAATCATGAGAAAAATATAGAAATTAAGGGTGTGTGTGATTGGTAATTCCAAACCTACCAAATTCCGAAAACAGTAGACTACGCAGAGATGGAAATATATTTCCCAATCAAACACAGAAATCTTGGAAACTGTAGGCTTCGGATTCACCGCCAGGGTTTGCTAAAGAAAACGAGAATCTCTCCAAAGTCTGCCAAACCTTCTGCCTTTTGGAGCAGAAGGTTCAGAAGGCCTTCCAAACCTACCAAACCTACCGTTTTGAGAATTTCGGAGTCAATCAAACACAAATACCGAGTCTACCGTTTTCAGAACTGGTACCAATCAAACACACCCTAAGTTGAAGCCTTGTTAAAATGTGGGATTTATAATTTTACCAATTTGTTGCAAATAGGTTTAGCAGCATAATTTTTCAAACAGTGGAAGCATTTTTTTTTTTACTCACCTGGTAGCCTTGTTTAAATGTTTTTCATTATTCAATAGAATTCTACTCCCAAGATTTCATCATGAGCGTACGGAAGGGTAGCATCTGGAGGCGGGGCTTTCTGATAAGAGCCCTTTGTTTTCGAAAATTTTGCCTGACTTAAGGATGGTTCACACTGAGGGGCAAATCACTTCAAAAATAGCGTATGAGTTTTGAGATTTTAAAAATCTCTCAGATTTTTCAAAGATTCTTGAGATTTTTTCTGAGATTTTAAAAGATTTTTTAAGATTTCTAAGACCTTTTGAGATTTTTGAGGTCTCAAAAGTTATCGAGATGTTCAAAGATTTTCGAGAATTTGCAAGATTTTGCATGATCTGTGAGGATTTAAGCAATTTTTGGGATTTTCAAAGAATTGTCGAAAGATTTTTTTTGAGAATTTCTATCATTTGTTGGGGGAGATTTCTGGGATTTTTTTGAGATTTTCGAAGATTCTTAGGATTTCCTTTGGATTTTTTAGGATTTTATGAAGATTTTTGGGATTCTTGGAGATTTGTTAGGAGTGTGTACGAGATTTTTGGAGTGATTTGCCCCTCGGTTCACACTAGAGTAAACATTGCTTAGGCAAGTCCCCCCTTGGAACTCGTGGCAAGTTAAAGGGAGTGCAAAGACCAGCATGCTTTGCGCACAGTCAGCGACTTGCTCTGCACATCTTCCAGAATAACTGACTGTACGAAATTCACAAAAACAAAAACAAACGATGGCAAAGGCTGCTGGTCTTTGTACTCCCTTTAAGTTACGATACACTCATTTTTTTATGAGAAACAGCTTATAAGAAACGGTAGGGTCAAGTTTTTAAAAACTTAAAAAACTACCCTACCTGCATTTAAAAAGCTGAGAAACTTTTGTAATTTGTTGCTTTAATTTCCTAGGTCGCTCAAAAATGTTTTGACACGGTACACTAATAGTGGATGTTTTGGCATTGTTTTGAGTGCGAATTCTGTAATTTGAGTGCGAGCATGTTTTGAGATATTACTTAGTAATTTGGAAGCCCTTCTGACAGAATATATTGGCTCTACACTTAGGGAATTAACAATATAAGAAACACATAAGAAACTTTTGTTAGCAAAATGGCCCTAAAATTTAAGAAACTGCCTACCAACCCCGGACTCTAGTTTCTGTTATATAAAAATGAGTGTACAATACGAGTGTAAATATTCTGGTTTAATCAAAACTTCATTATCACAGCTTGTTACCAATTCTGTTATGTTTGTAGAACAGTATTCCGAGTACAATAACCATGGGTGGTTAGACACTGCATGTGTGCTTCTATGGAGGAGCGCCGCCACTAATATGCTTCTGCGGAGGGAAACAGTTATCTATATAGTTCTGCGGAGGAGGTTTAACAACATAACTTTCAAAATGGCGGCTGATACAAGGATAGGAAACAGAAAAGACATTATTATACAGAAGGAAATCACTCTTATCACGAAGGCAATGTAAATACAACTGCGGTGTCTAGCTACCCATGCAATAGCTGGGATTTTACTTCATAATAAAGCTAACAAAACGCAAATTGGTGTTTTTTGTCGTGTCCATATCTCATAGGATCTCAGGATAAAACAATGTATCGATGAAAAATCGTACTGTAATTACCAAAAAATTTTCCTGAGGGTGCTCGTTAGAGGATACGCCTGGACCCCCTGTGGTCAAACCAGCTGCTACTTGAGGGCCATTGATTAAACGAAGTGACTATTTGACCGGGAGCCGGTCACCAATTTTTAAAAACTATTTGACCGGCAGTCAATCACGCATGCGTATATGTGTGTTTTAGTGTCAACGTTTTGTCGCCCATTTCATTCACAAGACTGCAATCGATAGATCTGTTGCAGACAAACCCCAAATTGAAGATGTATTTTGTCACGTGAAAATTGAAAATTCACTGAAACTCCCGATAATGTGTCGATTGGCGTTGCAAAGTAACTGCAAAGAAATGAGGAGATAAGGAGATAATTGTTATTCCCGTTAAAATACATACTAAACAATAAAGTAACACGTGATAAAAGACGTAAGATACACGTGTAATAAGTTCAACTAAGCACATGATTTGGAGGGAAATATATGTCCTGTTATGTCTCGTTCAATTCCTACCCTGACCATCCCCCCCCCCAGGCACCCCCGGGTATTCGCCAAAAAATCTCCCCCACCCCCGGGCATTTGTGCAATTAATTTTCGGCCACCCTCGGGCTGCCCGGGGGGATGGTCAGGGTAGGAATTGAACAAGACATTACATCGACGGTAGCCATTTACATTAGCCTCGTTCAAGATTTTACGCCTATGCAACGGGAGTGGAGTGGGCGACGTTTGATAAGATCGGAATGAATCGGAGATAAACTGGAACAAAATTTAAGTCTGTCTCAAATTAGATGTCACCTGAGATTTGCTGTAACGCAAAATTACTTATGCAAAACCCTTCAATAGACAATAACGCTAAAGATGGCGGCCGCGCAAAGCATGCTGGTAAAAGGCTCCCTGACGACCACCTAACGACATAAAAATTCTGGTCTGCCGCTTGGACTAGCTAGCTGTGATAAAGTTCGAAACAAGTAATCAATGTAAACAAACAGGAAAATTTTGTGATTCGAACGCGAATCGTTCATTAAACTTCAATTCGAATCAAAACTTCAGTTTTTCTGCTTTGAAGAGGTTTTCTTTCGAACCATGTTGCATTCGAATTCAAGCCAGCTAGTTGAAACGGCTGACCAAAATGTTTATATCTTTAGGTGGTCGTCGGGGAGCTTTTTACCAGCATGCTTTGCAGCAAAACACAACAGAGTCTTTGGAGCCCGGGGTGGGTACTTCCCTATCCAGTCATACGGGGATGTGCGCCAGTTTTGGGGTAGTTTTTGGCATGAAAATTCTGGGAATGGGATATCCTTTTTGTAGGAATTTTCTGGGATTGGGTCTAATTTTTAGAAATGCTGGGAATGGTCAGGTTTAGGATAAACAACAATTTTACTATTGTTTTGTAGTGAAAACACTTGTCGGAAACCTCACCCATATTCTGGGATTGGGTCTCAAAATCCCGCCTATATTCTGGGATTGGGTCGTAACAGAAATTCTTGCAACGCACACCCCCATATGACCCAATAGTTAGTTATATATTTAGTTTAGTTTAGTTTCAGTGGGTTGGTTTCCATGCATGGAATTGGAGTGGCTTCTATTCTTGGTTATACACGAAAGAGTCGACTGTTTTACAAATCGACCTTTTATTCTCCATTATATGGCCAACTCCCTCCAAGCCAAAAAGTACCCCTGCATGGTAACCAACCTAAAATTTAGTTAAAGTTTGTTAATAAAGTTTGGTTGATACTGTACTCCTGTAAAAGAGAGTTGTTTATTAAAAATGAATGAATGAATGAATGTTATTCACGGGTATTTTCACGTGACGTCTAATTGGAGACAGACCATAACTCTCATTGCGCAATGTTTTGATACATTATGACCTTGCGTGAAATCCATCTAATCCATACGCAACCTTTGCTAAAAAGATACGCCATGTTGCATTGTATTACACCGTTCAAATCACACTGTATTCAAGCTTTGTGTTGTCTGGAGCGTATATCAGTTCAGGCAAGTTCGAAACTACGACATGTAATAAGTCTAGGTGTTGTCTAGACAGGTTCTACGTTAAAGCGTATCCTTTTTCGTACCCTTTTCAGCCAAACAATTTCTGTTATCACGGGACTGTCGAATATCCATGATTTATCTAGTGTCTGACCCCCTACTAGCCTGCGTCACAGACCATAACGAGGGAGAGTTATGGTAAGTGTGATGGACTCACTTTTGTTGTCCCAGTTTCACAGAGATCTTGTGAAATCTGTTCTTCAAATAATGATATTGGCTTGTCTAGCTCTTTGTTTGTTTAATTTATGCTGAATTCGTTGGGACAACAAAAGTGAGGTTCATCACACAGACCATAACTTCGCCTCGTTATGGTCTGTAACGCAGGCTAACCTCCTACTAGCCTGCGCGCAGCCTCAACACTCCTCCGCCTGCGCGCAGGCTAACCTCCTACAGGCAGCACAGGTGACATTCGTCTGTGGCATTCGCTTTTTTCAAATTATTCCCTATTGTTCCCCCTTCCTCGTGGATCAGCCACCCTTCCAAAACCAAACAAACTCCGAATAAAATTACACCATAAGAAACGGGAGAATTTCAGCTTTAATTTGATAAATTAATTATTTGAAAAAATTCGTTGACTATGTGTTGCAAGACGAATGTCACCTGTGCTCCTACAGGCTAGTTGTGTTGGGTTGGAAAACTTGATCTGCCTTCTGTACAATTATACCGGGTAAGTCAAAAAATAATGTTTATATATTGGAAAGCCTGTAGCTCTCAAACCTTATCAGGTTCTTATAAACTGATACTTCTTGTGTCGTTAACATATCAATTTAGAAAAGAAAATTTAGTGCGTCAAAATTGGTCGTATCCTTCTCAAATTACAAGCGATTTTATAAAAAATTTGTCATCTCAAAATCCTTCAAAACAGGCCTAAAATCCTTGATCAAATTTGCTAGAAATTTAGCCCCACAGCTATCATAATCAAATTCTATCTGTCTATCTTGTCCATAAGCGTACGAGCCAGGGGGCTGGGGGTGGCAGCACCCCCAACATTCGAAAAATTTAGAAAAATCTGCCTATTTCGGGCAAAAATTTGCCGTAAGTCGGGCAAAAAATTTCATAAACTAACTTTTTGAATGAATTATTTAGAAATTTTTGTTTGTAAATAGTTGGTTTGAATTAGTATGTTTTTATTACTATTGTAAATACCAACTTTAAATATGGATAAATAAATAAAAAAACAATAGACTTTTGATCAGGCAGCCCCCCTAGATTCTTTCTTCCAGTACGCTTATGATCTTGTCGCTCTAACGTTTACTATTTTAGGTAAATAAAGACGCTGCTGCATATTCGTATCCATTTTGGGCTGTCATTCAGCCTCTTTTGTGTATTTTCTATTATCACGTTCACGAGGCTGGATTGCCAGCAAACTTGATCAAGGATTTTAGGCCCATTTTGAAGGATTTTGAGATTTTTACAAAATCGCTTGTAATTTGAGAACGATACAGCCAATTTTGATAAACTCAATTTTCTCATCTGAGTTGATATGGTAGCTACACAGGTATTATCAGTTTATAGGAATCTGTTGTATCGTTATACACTTGGGCCAGTCTGTCAGCCTTTTTTTGGTCTATTTTCTATTATCATGAGGCTAAAAATATGTTGCTTCGTCATTTTAAGCTCAGACTCCCCTCCGAAAAGCCATTTCAAAATAATTTTGATTCTATCGTTTCTAACTCAAACTTGAATCATTGCCGCCACTGTCCAGTCCATGCTCTGGAAGATTTAAAGAACACCATTCAACCAGCATCCTTTGCTGTCGCGCTTTGCAGAGAATGTTGTCATGAAAATGGCCGCCGCAGTCGAAAGGCAACACGCAAAGCGCGCAAAGGATGCTGGTTGACTGGCGTTCTTTAACGCAAAACCTGAATTCCAGATTTGCTTGGGAACCCGAAATGTTGAAAAAGAGCTGATCGAGGGGCAAATCACTCCAAAAATAGCGTGCAAGATTTTGGATTTTAAAAGTCTATCAGACTTTCAAAGATTTTCGAAATTTTTCCTGAGAATTTCAAAGATTTTGTAGATCTTTTAAGATTTTTAGGACTTTCTGAGATTTTTGAGATTTTTCCAAGATATTGCAAGATTTTTGAGGATTTAAACAATTTTTGATATTTTCGAACAATTGTCGAAAGATTTTTTTGCGAATTTGTATCATTTGTTGGGGGAAATTTGAAGATTTTCTTTGGGATATCTAAGACTTTGTGAAGATTTTCGAGATTTTCGAGAGTTTGTTGAATATTTTGAGATTTTTTTGGATTTTTTACGAAAGTGCACAATACTTTTGGAGTGATTTACCCCTCGAAGCAGCTATCAGGCTTTTACCAAACAATTGTCTTCCCTAGACGGCTTTGAATCGATCTCTGTCTAAACCATTACAAAACATGGACTGGATGGCGATTATCTCCATGGGGGGGGAGGGTTCTTGGCCAAATTTCGGATAGGGGTGTGCCGCGAGCATCTTCAAAATGGTACCGTTGGCTAGACCAATTTTTGTGAAAATGATACCCTTGGCTAGACTAATTTCTAGACCAAAAGTGCCATAATTTGCCGTTTTCTAGGCACAAATCACCAAATTTCGCCTTCTCTAGACTAAAATCGCTAACATTTGGGGTTTCTAGACACAAATTAAGAAAATTTAGCCTTTCCTAAAATTACCAAAATTACGAAAATTACCAAAAACTATACCCTTTCCTAGACTGGCCTAGACTAAAATTGCCAAAAAGCATACCCTTGGCTAGACGAGAAGTCCGAAAAGTATACCCTTCAGCGCGGCACATCCCCAGGGATCCCCAGGTACCTTTATTATGGAAGAACCCCCCCCCCCGCGATTGAGAAAAGTAAGATCTGAAATAATCTTTGATTCCGGTTTTTCGTTGGGCATTCGTAGTTTAAAGTGACCATGCAGGGCTTCAAAGGGGCCTTTGCAACCGGCATGCTTTGTGAATAAATCCTTGTGTGGTCTCTTCGTTGTCGCCATTTTGATGGTCCACTAAAATGGCGGACAACAAAGAGATGGGACGTGCTAGGCATGCCGGTCGCAAAGGCCCTCTTAAAAGATTGCTAAGCCTTTCAGCTAAATTGTGATACAAAAGCATGTGTCCATATATTTTGATTTCAGGAAGCTTGGCACTCTCCTTGGCAGTGGAAGCTTGGTATGATCTGGCTCGTGAAGTTTTTGTGTCACCCGGTACTACATGACTCATGATCTGGCTGGTCTTTAGAGCTGATTTCCAGTCAGTGGAATTTTCCGAGCGGGCGGAATTTTGCATAATCAAAAGTCATCCAAGCTTAAATTTCTATTCAGTTGCAAAGCGACATTTCTCTCGTAGACAATAAAATTTCTGCCCACTCGGAAAATCCCACTGACTGGAAACTGGCCTGGCGGCCAGCCGCAACAACTTTTCGTCGCGATTTACGGTAATTGATGCGACAGCCATTTGGACCACGTTTACATTGCACCGGTACAGTTCTGATCCGTTAAAAGTTGCTACAGTTCAAGAGCATTTACACTGCTCCAAAACGAGATTTTTCTATGCATAGAAGGAACAAAAATGTTACGGATTACCAGGAACAGTGGAATCCACAATTCATTTTTCCTGCACTGCCCACTCCATTTAGTCAATAGGAATAACCTACTTGGTGAAGTATCAGATATACTTAATAATGATGTGACGCAATTGCCTGATGATCATTTATGCAATTTGTTGCATTTTCGCAGTCCAAATTTCAAAGAGATAGGCTAATAAAATGATTTTAGATGCTACCGTCAGTTTTATGATTCACACAAATCGTTTCAAATGAAACAGTCGTTACTGTAAACGCCTTCGATGAAACAAGTTGTTCGGCCTTGAACTTTGTTCTTGTTGTTAACTTTAGATGTACTTCAATCTCGTCCCCAGAGTGAGTTTGTTGCTCTACCTCTACTCTGGGATACAAGTGGCCGTTCTGCAATTTGATTGGCTATTCGAAAACAATAGATAACGCAAACTATTTCTCGAAAACTTACTAATTATTCGAGTAGCATCAATATAACCTAGTCACTAAGCAACAACCAATACAATGTTACTTTGTTGTTTGGAATCGAGGTCGCATAATGAGCGTTACCCTGCCAACCGCAAATCCATATTGGCTGCTAATCCGCCCTTATTTTGGGCGGATTGGGACTAAGTGTTCACTCGGCTTCGTGACTAGCGTATGACGTAAGAACACCCTGGGAACGAGGTTGGATGTACTTTTAATTTCGTTTAAATCTATACGCTTAAATTACAATGTTGGGTTGGAGGTGACTCGATAACGTATGTTTTTTACCTCTAGTCAATCATATTAATATTAAATTTGTGTTATACGTTAGGGCCTGATTATATGAGGCGAGCTGGCTCGGTAAACGGGCTGGCTCGGCAAACGGGCCAGCCCACTTCCATAGTCTATTCCACACAAAAATTCCGTTGGTATTACATGGAAGTGAGCCAGCCCGGTAGGCGAGCTGGCTCGCTTTGGTGCAAGCGGGCTGGCTCGCCAAACGGGCTGGCTCGTCTCCATGTAATCGCGTCTGACCGAGCCAGCCTGGTAAGCGGGCCGAAAATACACGATGGAGCATGCGCAGTTTGCTTTCGTCAACGTGTTACAACAACACAATGCGCAGAACTGTGATGCGCAGGCAAATACAGCTGAGTTGGCCCGCTTGCCGAGACAGCTCTTTTCACATATAATACCAATCTAAATTCTATCTCGGCAAACGAGCCAGCCCGTCTTCCGGGCCAGCCCGCTTCCATATAATCAGGCCCTAAGTTTTAGTTTTAAGTATCTTATTATTATAAGGAAGTAAAAAGCAGTGTAAACTTGTAAAGTAAAGTCTCACACTACCCTTTTTGACACCAATGCTTATTTTTAGTGACTTCTGTCCTCGTGGATCACCAGAAGGTTTCTTTGATTTTCTGTTCCTCATCCACTGCAACCACATACTTGCTACATATTATTATCCAGTGACTTGCCCATTGAAATATCTTATTTCTCAGTAAGAAGAAACGTGAACAGGTTGAATGGAATCGATGATAACTTTGCTGATCTTTGGATTACGGGACGACAGGGAGGGGAAGTGGGATTAAGCCGAGCCACCATGTGGATAGCCTGCGTGCAGACTCGACTGGTTTTTTTTACAAAATTTGAAATTGGGTTGCATGGAAAATCGAAAATTTTAAATTTTCCATGCATCTCAATTTCAACTTTTGTAAAAAAAACCAGTCGACTCTGCACGCAGGCTACCATATGGATCACCAATGAAAGAGTAGCATTTACAGCCGAGAGAAGATGAGAGCCAAATATGGCAGAATAGAACTCGAAAAACGCGCTCTCTGATTGGTTGATCGGATTCGAGCGCCATTGTTCGAGGCGAAGATGTCAACGGAACTCTCGCATCTTCGAGTAGATTTACCGGATTTTAATTTGTCCCTACGCATGAGAATTATTGCATAGAAGTTCAAGTTTCTGAGCTTTTTTTGCATCAAAGAAAGATTCTTCTAATTACTACTAACTATTACTACTAAAAAATAGAATAAAACAACAAGTATTTTCATGTTCAAGTCCCGGAACCCAGAATTTTGAAGCGTTTTAGAATCGTTGTTTTCAATGAGATATCTTAGGCCTACCACGGTGGTCGTCTCTACTTACAGTTGGATCATGAGTCGTAGTTGTAGCGNCCCCCCCCCCCCGCCCTGCGAGGAAAACTTGCAATGGCAAAGGGTCTCTGGTCTTTATGGTTCCCATCATTGTGCTAAATTATTAGCTGTTGAGAGATTCCCCAAGACTCCTATGATGGGTGGATCTCAGTCTGGTTCCTAGACGTCGATGTTGCGGAGGAGATAAACGCGTTTTTTTTGTTAAGAGAAGGGGTTGAAAGAGCACAACATCGACATCGGCTCCATTCAAACTCATTTGAGACCTCTTCTCTGGAGTCCAGTCCCCTTAGTCGAAAATGACGTCAGGGAACCAGACTGGGTGGATCTATACGTTTTTCTGCTCACAAATCATCAACAAATTATAGCAAAAGTTTATTATAAGACCCGGTGGGTGTAACTTCAATCGGGAGATGACGGGGGTGTGCCATTTTGACATGTGAAATCACACCCTAAAATTTATAGATTTTCCAAAAGCCATACCCCAAAATTTACAGGATATGCAAAATGCATACACTAAAAGTTAATATTATGGGTCGAAAATCCCAAAAGTTTACCTCAAAGAATTATTTTTGAACATGATACCCTAAAATTTATGATCGTACCACAAATGATACCCCAAAATTTATGGTTTCTTACCAAAAATGACACCCTAAACTTTATTTTCCGCCTGAAAAAAGGCACCCCAAAAAATGGCACATCCCGTACCAGTATAAATGGAAGTGACCCCCCCCCCCGGGTTATAACAGCATGGGTTCGAACTCGTCTTGGTCATACAGTTATTTCCTTTAGCGAAGCGTGAGGTCATTCAGCGTAAAGGCCAGTTTCCAGTCAGTGGAATTTTCTGAGCGGACGGAATTTTACACAATCAAAAGTCATTCAACCTTAAATTTCTATTCAATTGCAAAGCGACATTTTCTGTCGTAAACAAAAGAATTTCTGCTCGCTCGGAAAATTCTACTGACTGGAAACTGGCCTTAAGACATGTCCAGGTCTGTCCAGAGGCGCACCATCTACAGGCCCGGGTCTACAGGGTGTTTCAGAAAAAACGCAACCCAACTATAATTGAAAAATTTCAAAAAATGAAAGATTTAAATAGATGTAATGTATGCACCATCTGAAAGCACGCTCTTTCTTCTTTCCAATGATATGCAGTTTGCATACATTAATGATAATGTGTCCATACATTCTCATGTCATTTTTAACATTAGACTTGCTACACAATACTGGAGCGTCGTCCTAATAAACACATATACAGAATAATTAATTACAGCAAAACGAACAATAAAGATTGAAAGAGAACATTGTTAAACTACTGAAAACAAAAAGTGAACAAAATAACTAAATCTTAACTAGTGGCATGAATGCAGAATGTTGTTAGTTGTTGCGGTCATGGCCTATCTGAAGGATGTTATTTCGAGACTCGAAAGCGTCTCTCGCAAATTTAGCAACTTCTTGCACTATCTTTATATTTTCTGTACAAGTAGGCCTCCCAGAGCATGGCCTGCGATCAATTAAAATTTCTTTTCAATCACGCATTACAGCAATTTTCTCTATTCATTTGATCAGTTTTAATAGCAACCAATCATTTGCCGAGAACTTGATGGATGTCGACAGGTTGGGTATACGCTCTGGCCTTATATATGGACACATTACCTTTAATGGAAGTATTTATCATTTAATTGACATTTTAGTAGATTTTAGTAAGTATGGTTGATTTTCGACCTTTAATGTGTAAACGTTATAATTGCTTGCGTCATACATTTCCTCTGGAGACATGCGCATACTATCGCTTAACATTATAGGTGTTACTTCATTAGTGTAACGAAAATTAAAACTCTCCGGGCACTCTCCAAATCAGAGGCTAATTTGCTTAGTAACATAACTGAGTGTGAACTTCGTTGTAGGCAACCCATATAGTTGCCATAGTGTATGAGCTAACACAAATTAACTAGCCTGCGTGCAGACTCTACAGTGCGGAGGAGGGAAAATTCCAGGGGGTTACTTGTTCTTGTACTTCTATTGTATACACAGGTGCATTGGGTCCTATTACATTCATTTTGGCCCCCGTTATTTTCTTTTTGAGAAAATCACCGTCTTCTCTACTATTGGTCAAAAATCGTGATCAGAAAACGGCCAAAAAACGGCCGGCTATCCTTATCCAGCTGTGCGCTGTTCGGCACAAATCGTCTCTTTCTTTCTTACAAGACGACTTGGGCAAGTCCAGCTGGTTGACGGCATGGGCCAACCTCATCCCCAGGGCCATTTGTCATATTCATGTTTTATTATTTTTTTTATAAATCCTCTTATTAAACATACATGTATTCTAAGGTAAAAACCTACTAACAAATTTTAAGAAGAATAACAAAACAGAACGAATAATAGTAACTATAATTAAATATTTCTAAAGGTAACTAATAANCACCAAGATTTGTCGGTTCCTTGGGGTGCATCTGGTTAATAGTTTCTAATCTTAATATTTTTAGTTTCTTTGTTTTTATGGGGGGAGGGGGGAGGAGGTAGTAAACATGAAGATTGCTATCAAGCCTTTAAGAAACTCATAAGAAACTCTGAGTACTTAAAATCTGATAATTTTAAGAAACTTAGCTAAAAATTTTAAAATGCAAGCAAAATGAATCTTCAACCTGCCGTTAATCAAATGTGCAGAATCACTGTGTGGCACAGTATGACATAGTATTTGTTAGAATAAAACTATTCCTAAAATTCAACTGAGTAGAATCTTAGCCTCTTAATTCATTAATACAGATGATTTTTAGCAATGCTTTTGTATGGTTAGGAAATTATAGTTGACAAGTACAGCTGCCTTATAAATGAATAATTGGTGACATTATTTTCAAGTCACGAACAATTTCCATAGGCTTTTTTTACATAGTAAATGCCGCGAAAGCTCTGTTAGGCCCCTGGGGAGCTTATTTAATCCCAGAGAGACTCCAGATGGGGCTTAAAAAAGAGGGGGCTTACACATATTTTTTTTATAAGAAACTAAGAATTTGAGCCAATACTGAAAGTTTCTTAAAATTATTAGATTTTCAGTACTCAGAGTTTCTTACGAGTTTTTTAAAGGCTTGATAGCAATCTTCATGTTTACTACCTGTGCCCTCGTGAACATTTCAAAACAAGTTTTTTTAAGCCTTTCCAATGTTTGGACGTTACTCAAGCACCTTTCCAGTAATATGATTCAAGAAACAAGTGAAAATAAAGTAAAAACATCCTTAGAGTTTCCTTTATTACAATAAATAGTTTCTCAAGTTATTTTTTCCCGGTACTGGAGTTTCTTAACTTTTTGGCGATCTGAGAGTTGAGTTTCTTATAAGCAGTTTCTTATAAAAAAATACGTGTATTAGAGAGGGAGGGAGTGTATTCATAAAGTCAAGTGACAAGGCTACAAATGATGGCTTTTTAGCTCATATTTTTTTGTATTAACATACTGTACCATTTTGCGAGTCAAGTAACCAAATTTAGGTAGCTGTACTACAAAGCCATATGAAAATTAACATTTAGATTCTTTGGTAACTCCTTGCATTTGATACTAGGGGGAGTTGATAGAGAGGGGAGTTTAATTAGAATGTTGGCTTCGAAGGAAGGGGCTTATTGCAGATGGGGACTTAATAGAGAGTGGGGGGCGCTAACTAATTGCTTTTATGGTACATATCTAGTAAATATATGTCTTCTTTATAAGCAACTTAGAATTTGTCCCTGCATTAAAACATCCTTGAATTTTGTTTAATTTTAGTGCTAAACGTTTCTTAAAAGTTTATTAAATAGGCCCCATGTCATACGTAGTGAAATCTGACTAAAGGAGGCGTGCAAATAGGCAGATTCTTGTTTTAATATTTTGGTGAGGACGATGCAAAATAAGAGAGAAAAATTAAAAACTTTCAGTGCTCAAATTTGGTAATTAAAAAGAAGTTTCTGTACTGGGTGAATTTTTTTGTTTCTTATAAAATTATAGGTGTATTTGACGGTAATTTTCAACCCTTGGGTTTAAGTTATATTTTGCTAGCAATTATACTATTTGAAGTTTCAGAAAACCAAGATAATGGCAAGAATTTCAAAATTTCACACATTTGACCCTCATTTTGTACCAAGGCATATCTTTAGCAATTTGTCTTCAAGTTTAATATTAAAACCGAGCAAAACCATGGTAGAAATTAGACTGACGACGTCATTCCTTGTATTCGTTCAATGTTTTCAATCTATTATTCAATTCAATGCGGAAAACTGAGACTCATGTAATCAGTCTACAACCAAGTTAGACTGACGACGTGATTTCTTGTATTCGTGCAATGTTTTTAATCTGATGTTTTTATTTTCGCTCATACAAGGACTCACAACCAAACAGATTCTAAACAGAGACTAAAATCTGAAGAAAAAATCGAATGTCTTCTATCCTTCGAACGTCGAAAGAAAAGATGAGCGTCGCTTCGAACGTCGCTTCGCTTGAACTTTCATCTAATCAGCCAATCAAACGCTAAGAATAGGCACGTGGTCTAACCTGATTAAGAAAGTCGAGATTTGATTGGATGCGCCCTAAATGCGGCGCATTAGCCCTAAGTAGTCTCTGTTTTGAATCTGTATTGTCATGAGTCTCAGTTTGAAGCCATAACTATCATTCAATTCAATGCTGAAAACTGAGACTCATGTAGTCGATCTAGGTAGAAGTGCGATTAATAATTTAGGCGCACCGAGTCAATTTGTCTCGGAGACAAAAGGACACACAGATACGTTTNTCCGCAAAACCACGCTAATATTGCCCAATCTCTATTGTCTTGGTTTGATTTCTTGAAATCCCAAGGATTTATCAACTGAGACCTAACCAAATGAATTTATGAATGGAGCCGTGGCAACCCGGGGGTTTTCTGACAGTTATTCGAAGGACACTGTTTTTATTCGAAACTTTTTCTGCGATTGCCAAAATGTAAAGGGGCTCCGTCTCCAAATTTCACTCGGAACAGTGATTTTGCAGTTTTGATAGGCAATCTCACAAAGACTGATCTTTTTTTCAGAAAGAAAGCGTTCTTTTGAAGATAAACCCATGTACTTCACAGAGGAACAAACCAAACGTTCATATCGTCTCCAAATTTCACTCGGAACAGTGATTTTGCAGTTTTGATAGGCAATCTCACAAAGACTTTGATCTTTTTTTCAGAAAGAAAGCGTTCTTTTGAAGATAAACACATGTACTTCACAGAGGAACAAACCAAACATTCATATCGTTTACGATTGCTCGGATATAAGTGGATTTTTATTAGTCACTTTTTGGTGGCTTGGGTAAAGCCACCAAGCAAACTTCAGAAGACTAAAACAATGGTCGTAATAGATTTGTTTGCAGTTTGTCGACGTGTTTATGATAACATGAAGCAGGTCATTGGCATAAACAATAAAAAGTAGAGGACAGAGACAGGATCCTTGCGATACACCAATTTCAATTTTCAAAATTGACCTGAAACTGCAACACATTACACCGAGGGGCAAATCACTCCAAAAATAGCGTACGAGATTTTGAGATTTTAAAAATCTCTTAGATTTTTCAAAGATTTTTTAGATTTCTAAGACCTTTTGAGATTTTGAGATTTTTGAGATTTCAAACTTTATCGAGATGTTCAAAGATTTTCGAGATTTTGCAAGATTTTTCAAGATTTTGCAAGATTTGTGAGGGTTTAAACAATTTTTGAGATTTTCAAAGAATTCTCGAAAGATTTTGTTGAGAATTTCTATCATTTGTTGGGGTAGATTTTTGGGATTTTTGAGACTTTCGAAGATTCTTAGGATTTTCTTTGGGGTTTCTAAGATTTTATGAGGATTTTTCGAGATTTTCAAGATTTTTCGAGATTTTCGAGAATCTTGAAGATTTTTTACGAAAGTGTACGAGATTTTTGGAGTGATTTGCCCCTCGCATTACACATTTTCACTGCCCCAAAGACCCCTCCTCGTTCCAGCCCTTTTTAAACGGATCCAACGAGTGAAACTTGCTGTGAGTTTTTAGCCCCCCTGACTTCACCTAGCGTCTAATTTTTTTCAAACCACGGCGATACTTGAAAAGATATTATCGACCATGTATTATTTATGTTGACTGCCTTATCCTATTGCTTGTGGCTAGTTTAGTTTATTTTATGTTTACTGTCGAATTTAAACAATAAGACGCATATAGTTTGTGTTAGTCTGTGGGAACTTTGGTATTAGGCGGTCACGCAACTGTTAGCCAACAGCAGTTTCGAGGGCATTGTTGTCTGTTTTCAAAACATAGTCAAGTCAATTACATGCGGAGAAATGTCGTGAGAAGTAGATCTTAGACTCTCCCTACAACATTAGCATTCTGCAATGTCAGTTTCAAACCAATAGCCTGCCTCAACTCCTCCTCAAAGGAAAAATTCTTGGTCATTTAGAAGCCTGTGAGGTTTGTTTATTTCCATGCTGTTTTGCACCGCGTGATTCAAAATTTGTATGCAGAAAGGCAGTCAACAATGAACGATAGAAACAACAATCGAACCAGTTTGATTGAATGATACACAATGAGTAAACAATCATATTTAATTAGCAGCACCCTGGATCCAAGCGAGGCTCATAAAAGCTTTCCTTCGTTGCTGCGCAGACTCTATTTTGCCGTTGAGGAGGAGTTGAGGCTTTAGAATTGTTTTGTAACGAGGCTTGAAAGTTAGGCCATGAAAGTAAGAAAAAATGATCGTTTGGCGTTCACAATGAAAACGGATCGTTTTCAAATTTATCCGTTTTCATTAGCGTTTTCGAAAAGCTCCGCTTTCACAGCGGAGCAGTGTGAACGCAAGGCAAAAACGGATAAGTTCTGCTCCGTTTTCATATGATAACGGAGCAATGTTTGTCATCTCTCGTTTTTGATATACATGCGGAAAAGTTACGCAACATGGACCGTATCCTTGCATCTATAACAAGATCATGTGACAATGTCGAGGCTTACCACTTTTGTATTGGTTTTAAGAACTAATATTTTCACTTTGCACCTCAGGGTAGGTCGTAATTAATGAATGGTTTGTCCTGGGAGTCTCTTACACAACGTTAGGGGTCGGTCTTTTGCGATCTTTTGTGTCCTTATGCTGGTACTTGTCCCCGTGGTTAGCGCTCCCACCTGCACCTTCTACAAGAAAAGATTTGTTATCGCTGATACGTTGTTATGGGTTTGAACTATCAGCGCATTGTCATGAAGTGGACTGGGGTGTTGCCAGTTTGCAACCTCGTCCCCAGGGCCTTTTGTCATATTGGGACGGAGACGAAAAGGGGCCTTTTCGTCTCCGTCCCAACATGACAAAAGGCCCTGGGGACGAGGTTGGCCAGTTTGCTCAGGGTGCAGGGCCGTAGGAAGCATCTTGAACTTGGAGGGGCACGACACTTCAAGGGCACTTTTTTGAGCAAGCTAAAGGGGCATTTCCTCAAGCAAAAAGGGCACTTCTTTGTTTATTTCAAAATCTTGGGGGGCACGTGCCCCCAGTGCCCCCCGGTTCCTACGTTTCTGTCAGGGTGTTATTCGTTTATAGTGGTTAAAATGGTTAAAAAGGCAGCTGGGAAAAGCTTTCAGATTTGTGTTTGTTTACTTTGCTACACACCACGTTTTTAGGGCTGGCGACGCCCTTCATCAACTGTAGTCCACCTGGGGTAGTACCGCCACACCGGTCCCAAGAGGGTACTCTTGAACTTTGAATACGGGGGCGTCCGTGCCAATATTTGGGGTCTGAAATCTTGCATCAAATCTGAAAAGGGAGAAGCATACAATTCGGCGCAATTCATTACAGCATAGTCATATGATTACAGTGACCCATCAAATCATTTGTACGCCCTGTCGTACTTTAGTGTTCATCTGTTGATATATAATAACAAGATTTGAGGTCTCCAGGACCCAGAACCAGAAATAAATAACAATATTTGGGGTCTCCAAAGCATTAGACTCGGTATCTAGGGGTCAGTATTGAAATCCTGGCATGCACATTGCCAGGATTTCACGTTTGTATTGAGAGTTAGGGAGTAACCCCCTTGGGCACCGGTTCCCAGAGTTATAAATGATGACTGGCCCTGAAAAAACTGTAGTCTGTTCACTTTATGGTGCACTGCTCCACAAGTGCGCCGTAGGGGCAAAACTTGACAACGGCTCTTTTTGGAGGCATTTAAGTTCCCTGTAATAGGGTGTGGTCCTCTAATTCTGCGTGAAGCTGATCGTGTATATCACAGTAAAAGGCCCGAAAATTCGTTGAAAATATTGGAAAATTCGTTGAAAAAGTTGGAAAATTCGTTGAAAAAATTGGAAGATTCGTTGAAAAATTCGTTCAATAAATTGGAAAATTCGTTGAAAAATTCGTTGAAAAAATTGGAAGATTCGTTGAAAAATTCGTTCAATAAATTGGAAAATTCGTTGAAAAATTCGTTGAAAAAATTGAAACATTCGTTGAAAAATTCGTTGAAAAAATTGGAAAATTCGTTGAAAAAATTGGAAGATTCGTTGAAAAATTCGTTCAATAAATTGGAAAATTCGTTGAAAAATTCGTTGAAAAAATTGGAAAATTCGTTGAAAAATTCGTTGAAAAAATTGGAAAATTCGTTGAAAAATTCGTTGAAAAGTTGGAAAATTCGTTGAAAAAATTGGAAAATTCGTTGAAAAATTCGTTGAAAAATTGCCTGACATGACCCTCATTTGGCCCCGAATGGAGAAGCCAAACGAAAAAAGACCATAGGCCTTTAGTTTTTGGTCCATAGCAAATATAAGGTTAGGCCAGATTAAAAGACTGTATTCATGTGTTAATGAAAATCCCAGTGTTTAGCCGAGATTAAATTTCGTTGTTTAAGACATCTTTTTCCTTATCCAAGAAAAACCTCAAAAAATGTTGGATTAGCTAAGTTTTTCTTCCACTTAACATTCGTCAGGTGACTACGGCAATTTACAGCCGGGGGGAGGCTGCAGGAGGAAAAGCGATATTTGTTTATTTCACTTTTCTATTTCTATTTCTATTTTCTATTTTAATTTGTTTATACACGGTAGCCCCGTCAGTCCGATTGGATTGCTTTTCAGGGGGCCGTGTCCAAAAACTACAGATAAGAAATTACACTTAAACTACAAAATTTACAAAAATAAAAATTTTGATTAGGTTCTATTACTTATTCTTTTCTTGAAACTGGCAAGGGAGGGTGCTTGTTTAGCGTCGTGTTCAAGTTGATTCCAGAGTTTAGCTCCACGGAAGGATATCGCCTTTTGCCCATTGCTAGTTTTCCGTAAAGGCAGTGAAAGATCAGTATAAGTATTTCTCAGNGGGGGGGGGGGGTGTAACTTAAGTACTGCATGCCATGCCATGGTACGGGGTTGTGCCATTTTCTATGGCATCTTTTTTAAGATAGAGTCCGGATTTATGGGTATTTTATGATTTCATTTTATTTTTCATTTTATATTCTTTAAACACGGTAACCCGGTCAGCTAAGGCTGCTTTTCAGGGGGCCTTGACAAATATTTACAATTTACAATTTAATTCATATAAAACTAAAAATAAATAAGCTAATTACAAAACTAAGATATAGAAATTAATACATTGTAGTCGTATTTTAAAGTAGACGTTTGAAAGCATATAAGAGGGCGCTAGCTTAACCTCGGGTTCGAGGCTGTTCCAAAGGTGCGCACCACGATATGAAAATGATTTCTGCCCATTAATCTTTTTTCAAACGAGGGACGCGTAAATCAGTCTCAGAGTTTCTTAACTTGATAGTGTCCGGTGAAGAGTTTTTTGAAAAAAAGATTTGAGAGATACGTAGGTGCAAGACTATTTAGGGATTTGTAAACGATCGTCGCTGTCTCTCGTTTGATAATTTCAGCTATATTTGGCCACTTTAGCTATGATTAGAGCAGGGGCGGATCCAGACCGAAGTTTAAGGGGAGGCAACTTGTAGAGAGGGCGCCAAAAATACAATAGAACGAAAGCGCGCCGGAGGCGCGCGAAAACTTTTGGACTCCAGGTTAAGAAGATTCTTTGGTTTTTCTTCTAAATAATGCCTTGATTTGTATGTTTCACCCCATATTCTAATCAAAACAGTTAAAAAAGAGTGCGGTAGGGTCATGATGAGGGGCGCATTTCTCGCCAAAAGTGGGCGCTAAGCTGAGTTTTCATCGTGAAGGGGGTGCAGTTGCCCCCACTTGCCCCCCTAAATCCGCCACTGGATTAGAATATTAGTGGCTATGATTTTTTGTAAACTTTTTCCGGATTTATGGGTATACTTTTTCGGCTTTTTCTGGATTCATGGATGACTACTTTTGCGCTCTGAATGTCACAACCTCTCTCTCAATCAACCTCTCTCTGAATGTCACAACCTCTCTCTCAATCAACCTCTCTCTGAATGTCACAACCTCTTATCGTGGATACTTTGGACTTGCTCAAGTCTCACTTTCTTTCCTCAGTCGATTACGGAAAAAGCTGCTGTGGGGGGTAAGGAGAAGGATGCACGGGGGTTCTTGGCCAAATTTCAGATAGGGGTGTGCCGCGAGCATCTTCAAAATGGTACCGTTGGCTAGACCGATTTGTATGAAAATGATACCCTTGGCTAGACTAATTTCTAGACCAAAATTGCCATAATTTGCCGTTTTCTAGGCACAAATCACTAAAATTTTGCCTTCTCTTGATCAAAATCGCCAAAATTTGGGGTTTCTAGACACAAATTAAGAAAATTTGGCTTTCCTGGACGAAAATTGCCAAAAATTATACCCTTGCCTAGACTAGAAGTCCGAAAAAGTATATCCTTGAGCGCGGCACATCCCCAGGTACCTTTACTATGGGATAACCCCCCCCTTTGGAAGGACGCAGCACCATGGATACTTTAATTGTCCCCCCAGGGGCTTTTAGCGAAATTTTGGTAATGTGAAACCGTAAAGGCGCACATGGATGGGCCACGTGATTAAATTCAAACGTATTTTCCCGCTCTATTTTGCTTTCGCTCGTAATTTACGTTGCCACGTAGCGAAAGCTGCCAAAGCCACAGCCACATAGCCAAAGCCAAAGCTAGCAAAGTTGGTTTTTCGTCTCTGTTGCGTCTTGTTCACTGCCATCTTGATCACCGCATCCTCCACAGCTTTGATTTGGTTTCCAATACCTAATTGAATAGATGATAGCGCTAAAGATGGCGGCAGGGAGCTTTTTACCAACATGCATTGCGTTCCAATTAATGATCTTCAACCATTCTGTGGGAATTCGATTAAAAAACGCAATGCATTTCAGTAAAAAGCTCCCTACCGCCATCTTTAGCGTTATCGTCTACTGAATTTCCACTCAACATGTAAATTTGCATGTGAGCCATCTGTGTGCTTTTTAATCCATAAACGAGCAACCTCGTTCCCAGGGTGTTCTTACGTCATACGCTAGTCACGAAGCCGAGTGAACACCCTGGTACACATTGCACAAATCTGTCCAGAAAATGGACAGATTAGCAGCCATTATGGATTTGCAGTTGGCAGGGTAACGCTCATTATGCGACCTCCTTTCCAAACAACAAAGTAACATTATAGTGGTTGTTGCTTAGTGACTAGATTATTTTGTTGTTATTCGAATAATTAGTAAGATTTCGAGAAATAGGTTGTGTTATCTATTGTTTTCGAATAGCCAATCAGATTGCAGAACGGCCACTTGTATCCCAGAGTAGAGGTAGAGCAACGAACTCACTCTGGGGACGAGATTGATAAACGAGGTGAACTTGCAGCAAGCGAAAGCATGAATGAATGAATAATATAACATAACAAAACACGTGGCTAAATATCATACGTAGAGGGTCCTGGGCCCTAGCCTAAACACTACAGCAACCAACATTTTCCTCTGAAAAAACGCCTCCCTCTAGTTAACACCGTATTAAAGGCAGTCTGTCACGCATCTGATTGGCTGCAGTAAATTCAGAGCTCAACACAACGAATGTCTTTGTGAATCTGTGCATTGGGGACAAAGGAGGGCTGATCTGTATCACTTTCTACAGCCGTAGAAAGTGATTAGGATCAGCAGCCATTCCGTTCTCCTATTCTTTGAATTGTCCTGATCACCCAATCAGATGCGTGACAGACTGCCTTTAAATATAGATGATTTTAAACGAATCCTCTAATAAACCCCCGGCGTTTATTAGAGGGAAATACGGTGTGTTTCAGAACATGATATCTGATTCAGTTGGAGCACAGGAGGTTACCTCCCATAAACTCCACAGTTCCTACCGTCTCTCATTTAGGTCATTTGGGATCTGTGTTTCGAAATCTTGTAAAACGAGTACTGAATTCGTGGTTAAAACTTCCTTCCAACACCTACTCCAATTTCTTATCTCTGAATGCCCAAACCAATCGTCATAGCATAACATGAGCGATACACGTATTTTTTCTATAAGACTAATAAGTTGAGCCAGTAATGAAAGTCTCGCAGCGCTCCTCCGAAGAGGTTGATTACTCCGCTCGCAGTTCAGGTAGTAGCCGCGGATAAAAAATTAATTCAAAATAAAGGTGTCCGCATTGCTCCATGCTCAGAGTTTCTTACACGTTTCTTAAAGGTTCCATAACAATTCATGTTTACTACCTGTGCCCTCGTGAAAATTTCAAAACAAAGTTTTTTTAAGCCTTTCCAGTGTTTAGACATTACTCAAGTACCTTCTGAGCAATATGATACATGAAACAAGTGAAAATAAAGTAAAAATATGCTAAGAATTTCCTTTTTATTAAAATGAATGGTTTCTTAAGTTATATTTCCCCAGTACTGGAGTTTCTTAACTTTTTGTTGATCTGGAAATTGAGTTTCTTAAAGCAGTTTCTTATATAAAAAAATAGGACAAATTTTGGCCAATCAAATTCCTTCGATTTGTTGGATCGACCAATTAGAACGCAGCATTCAATAACCTGGCTTATTTCGAAAGTGTGTTAATGTTTTATCAGTAGCGTACCGTCTTAACCCATTATGTATGTGTTTGAAATTTATTTTTAATTGGTAGTGAGCCTCCTTATCGCTGGTCAACGAATCTAGATTTTTTTGTAGTTAGCCACCTTGTGTGCAGACCCTCCTTAAACTTAAGGTGGATCTGCACATAAGGTGGCTCGTTCAGTTATGAACGGCTTTGCATTGGACGTGTTTCGCAGGCTTTAAGAAATGTGGTAGTTGTTGTTCCTACAGCAGTTATGTTCCTCTCTATGTCCCTGTGTCCTGTTTTCCTTGTATCCCTGTGTCTTGCAAATGTGCAAATTTTCCCGAGCACATGGACACAGGGAAGAATAAAACTGCTATAGGAACAATAACTACCGCCTTTCTTAAAGGATGTTGGGCAACCGGCATGCATTGCAGCCCTATTTGTAAAGGTGGCCTAATTTTATACTGAATGAAAATAATTTGTGATGTCGCTTAAGTCAGCGGCTGATCGCTGCAGCTCCAAATGCGGCCATGTTTCTCCTTGAGGTTAACCATTGGACTTGAATTGAATGAAATCCAAGAAAAACAGGAAAACAAACAAACAATCGCAATGCATGCCGGTTGCCCAAGGGCCTTTAAAGCCCATGCTTGTTTGTACGAAAGCATGAAAACAGCCTTAGGCCCAATAGCCACCTAGGAGTATTTGACCCTAGAAAGAACCAAGAGACAGACCTCGCCAGTTGAGTGCCACTTACAGAAAAGAGGAAATAGCCATCATAGGGAGCACATTACTCAATTTCAAATCAAATATATTTAAAGTTCATCTCCACCTTATTTACACAGATTTTGAGTTATCCTTTTTGGTTTTTTCCTTCTCTCTCAGATTGAATTACAAACGAGAAATACAGCTGTATCAATTTCTCACGCCCAAGTAAATTTCTACAGGTCGTGTTTCTCTCAAAACACAAGCGATGGAGAATTTATTTATTTCCTTTCTTTCCTTTTCCTTATTTTGCTATCAATTTTTGATATCGTTTTGAATGATTTTTTATTTCCTATAAGAAACTTAAGTTAGGACTTAGGGCCTGATTACATGGGCGAGTTGACCCGCTTGTAGCTCGGATCTGGCTCGGCTCTGGCTTTTTTTGTTGTTGTTGTAGATTTATTTTAATTCGATGTAACACTGTAGCTAACAATATATACACATATATATACATACATATATACAGAGTTAACTAATCAAAATCGAATATGTATACGGAAGACAAATTAAATATTTTTATAAATTTTAATGGCACTGGTAAAACTAGGTCAAAACGTTAAATTGCACTGACAGGCAAGCACTGACAGGCACTACATTTGCAAGTCGGTCCGTCCCATTGTTTTATTTGATTCTTGAAAATTTTCAAGTTTTCTGCAGATTTTAGCTCGTTTGGTAGGCCATTCCAAATCTGTGGCCCAATAGACATTAGACTGTTGGACCCAAATGTTGTTTGATTAGGCCTAACATGGGCTAAGTTATTTGGATTTCTTAATGAATAATTTGAAGACCGTAATTTAAATATGTTCTGCATAAAACGTGGGTTTAACTGTTTCACTGTTTTGAATAGTTGGCTCGCCAGTAATTGCGATTACATGGGAGGGTTGACCCGCCTGTAGCTCGGCTTTGGCCCTGAGCCAACCCGGCTAAAGTCAAAACGAGGCTATCCACGCATGCGGTTACTCCGAGCGTGGTCAAAACGCATGCGCTTACTCCGAGTCAACCCGGTGTTGACCCGCTTTTGGCGATTACATGGGAAAGGCCAGCTCGCCTGGCCGGGTTGACCCGCTTTCGAAAAACGAGCGCTTCATGTAATCGCAAAATGTTTTTATGAAGTTTTGAAGTTAAAGTAAATCAACGGGGTTAAAAGGCAACTTAGCTAGGGGGACTGGGTCCATGCAAATAGAACCTATTGTATTTGATGTTTTCGATCGATGAAAACAATAGGAACATAAGTGGCGCGTGCCGTTCTTTTGTGCTATGTTTAGACAAGATCGCTATATCTCCGTTCATTTACTTTAAGAAGGATTTGACCGAAGCATCAGGACAACTCACTGAGCCGTAAACGAGCTACAAGCGGGTCAACTCGCCCATGTAATCAGGCCCTTAGTACAAAGTTTCTAAATTTGAGGGCATTTATGCTACCAAAAGCTTCTCACGGGCATTGGCAAGGAAAAGCTTCCCTCTTCATTTTCAATGTACTAAGCACAGATTCTACTTCTTTGGTCAAAAATGTTTTCCACACTGAGCTGAAAGGAGTGCCGATTAAAGGTAATGTGTCCAGAGCAAGGCATGTGATCAACTAAAATTTCTTTTCAATCACGCATTACAACAATTTCTCTATTCATGTGATCAGTTTGAATGTCAACTAATCATTTGCCGAGAATTTGATGGATGTTGACAAGTTGGGTATACGCTGGCCTTATATATGGACTCATTACCTTTAAGTATTTCATCGCGTTTCAGTCTCTGCGGAGGCCCAAATATTGGCCTTTATCAACTTCGACCTAGCCATAGTAATCTGCTGTACCGTTAAAGGGTTAAGGGTTTTTTGCAACCAGCATACCTTGCACGTGCTATCTCTTTGTTGGCGGCCATTTTCGTGGACCATAAAAATGGCGACAACAAAGAGACCACAAATGGATGTATTAACAAAGCATGCCGGTTGCAAAGGCCCCTTTAAAATCCGTAGACCTGGTCTGCATTCAGAATTGATTTAGCGACGAGAAAGCAACTCTGTTTTTGCAAAGAGAATTATTTAAGGCAGAATGGACTACCGATTTTGCAAAATTTGTAATTTAGACTTTAATTTTAAATATTGCAAGTATGTGAATAAGTATATTCTTTAAATTGTAAGATGCTTTTTACGGAGGGCCCCTTGTAAATCAGCCTCTGCTGAAGAGTTACCCTCTTATAAATGAATGAAAATGAAAAAATGGAAATGATTAAGTTTTTCATCGCGTTTCTGTCTCTTTTTTAATATTGGCATAAGATAATCTTTGACATGGCCTTAGTGATCCGTTGTCTCTTCAAATTCTTCCCCAAACCTTGCCTGCATTCAGAATTAATTTAGCGACGAGAAAATAACTCTGTTTTTGCAAACAGAATTATTTCAGGCTGAAAGGGGTGCCGATTAAGTATTTCATCGCGTTCCAATCTCTGCAGTGACTTAAAGATTGGCCTAAGATAAACCTTGACCTGGCCTTAGTGATCCGTTGTCTCTTCAAATTCTTCCCCAAACCTTGCCTGCATTCAGAATTAATTTAGCGACGAGAAAATAACTCTCTGTTTTTGCAAACAGAATTATTTCAGGCTGAAAGGGGTGCCGATTAAGTATTTCATCGCGTTCCAATCTCTGCAGTGACTTAAAGATTGGCCTAAGATAATCTTTTACCTGCCTTAGTGATTCGATATCCGTTCAAACATTGCCTTAGTTCTTGCCTGCATTCAGAATTGATTAAGCAACGAAATTTCAATGTTTTGCAAAGAGAATTATTTCTGACTGAAAGGGCTACCGAAAAGTATGTCATCTCATTTCCATCTCATTTCCACCCCCGAGATGGCCTAAGATAAACCTGACATGCACTCGAAGATTTCCGCTCATTAAAAAGAAGCGGACGGATTAAAATTCTTCCAAACTGTCTGCGCTTAGACCCAACAAACTGATAAAGGAGGACAATTTTTGACCTTCAAGGAGACGGATCCGAGGGGCAAATCGCTCCAAAAATCTCGTACACTTTCATGAAAAATCCTAAAATATCTTCAAAAATCTCGAAAAATCTTGAAAATCTCAAAAATCTTCATAAAATCTTAGAAATCCCAAAGAAAATCCTAAGAATCTTCGAAAATCTCAAAGAATCCCAGAAATCTTCCCCAACAAATGTTGGAAATTTCCAAAAAAATCTTTCGACAATTCTTTGAAAATCTCAAAAATTGTTTAAATCCTCACAAATCTTGCAAAATCTCGAAAATCTTAGCCTGCGTGCAGACTTTTTGGTCACTGGGGAGGAGGAGAGAGAAAGGAACTACAAAGTCTGCGCAACGCCGTGCATTTTCTTGTTTTTCATCACATGACCATGACATCATCTTTGTCACAAGATTGCGCAATTTTGAGTTCGAATCGCAAAGAAATTTCGAAACAAAGTGGTGGCTTGTGCGATCTGAATCAAAGAATTAAATGTCAAGAGTGATAGGAATCTCATAGATAGTGCTGGCTCCTTTAGTCCAAAGACTGAAATCGAATCTTTGGAGTTCATTAATCTTGCAGAGACACCGTTGTGTAAAAATATCTGTCGCCGATGCGTAGATTTGTCGAAGAAGCGAAGAAAGTTACGCTGCATTTAGGCCGATGGAATCACGGAGGAATTTAACTTGATCAATCATGGCTTGTAACGGGCAAATCACCAGCACAATGCTTGTGAAAAGTGGTCTGTCCAACATACATTCAGCAATCAAAGGATCAAAGGCAAACTCTGAAAGACGAGAGACTTTCTAAAAAACCAATCGGTGCACTGAAGTACACGTTGCTTCCTTGAAGAAATTTCTTCATCACAATTTTCTGCTCATCAAGGATCCGATGGATCTTAAAAATGCGTTGGGCATGATTTAGGCCACTCTGAAACTTCGATTCATCCCAATCTTTAACATGTTTACACGATAATCTTATCTGCTTCCGGGCTGCTTCCCTTCGCGATCCGCCATTTTGTTCCACTACAGAGTACTTTGATGACAATGAACTTTTTCTCGCTTTGTAAAAAAGACAATACAGACTGTCTTTCGTTAAATCTATTGGGTCCTGGGATTTGAGGACTCGATACTGATTGGCTATCCTAACAAAAGAAAACAAAGGGCATCTCGCTTGCGCAATCACATTGAAAATTTGAAAACAAGAAAATGCACGGCGTTGCGCAGACTTTGTAGTTGCTTTCTTTCCCCTCCTCCCCAGTAACCAAACAGTCTGCACGCAGGCTAGAAAATCTTTGAACATCTCGATAAATTTTGAAATCTCAAAATCTCAAAAGGTCTTAGAAATCTTAAACAATCTTTGAGAATCTCAGAAAAAATCTCAAAAATCTTTGAAAAATCTTGAGAGATTTCTAAAATCTAAAAATCTCGTACGCTATTTTTGGAGTGATTTGCCCCTCGGATGGATCTTCTTTTTAGCTAACAGATTGTCTGTCTAATTATGTTGTTCCATCTACGTTAGGATAAGATCACAGACTTCTCACTTAGACTGAAGGAAGACGAAATAAACGAAGAAAGATTGATTGAGTCCGGATTGAGCCTACGTGTAATATCAAATATCTTGGGGTACAAATTGATCCATTTCTAAATTGGGAGGAGCAAATCAACGTTGCAATCGGTAAGATTTCTCGAGGAATAGGAATGCTCAAGTATTCTAAGAAATATCTTTCGCTGCTCTGTTTGGGGATGTGCTGGTGATACTACTGTACAAAAAAGTGCAAAAGCTACAAAATCGGGCATCTCGTGTTGTTACAAACAGTCTCTTCAATAAAGCATCGCTGCCATTAATATCACAACTAGGATGGTTAACAGTCAAAGAAGTGATCGACTTTGAAACAGCTTCTATAGTTCATAAATCCTCGAATGGGCTTGCACCTCCCTATGTGCAGTCAATGTTTCACAAATTGACAGATTCTGCAATCGGACCCAACGTAATACAAATACTGATCTCAGAATTCCACTGCGTAAGACCTCAAATGGGCAACAGAGCTTTTCGTATCGAGTGGGGGTTACTGTTTGGAACCATTTAAGCTATGAAATCACAACTGCTCCTTCGCTAGCTACCCAGGGTAACTTCAATAGGGGGTGTGCCATTTTGACATGTAAAATCATACCCTAAAATTTTCCAAAAATCATACCCCAAAATTTACAGGCCATACAAAATACATACCCTAAAATTTAATATGATTAGTCAAAACATCAAAAAATTTACCCTAAAGAATCATTTTTGAAAAATGATACCCCAAAATTTATGATCATACCAAAAATGATACCCCAAATTTATGGTTATTTATGATTTTACCAAAAATGACACCCTAAAATTTATTTTCTGCCTGAAATAAAGCACCCCAAAAAATGGCACACCCCGTACCAGTATATATGGAAGTGACCCCCCCCCCAGGGCTAGCTACTTTCAAAATGAGACTAAAATCATTCTTGAGAGATCAAGGGGTTGATCTTCTAAACTAGCGTTTATCACATATGTATGACTTCTGAGTTCCATTCTTGTTATAAATTTTCTTTTCTTTTGTATAGGATCTTAAAGTTTATTCATGTATTAGGTTCGTTTGGTTTTTAAGCAGGGCACATTGGAAATCAGTTATGTAAATTTTTCTGAACGTATTTACCCTGTTGAAATAAATCAAAGTGAAATCACTTCAAGTAATGAAAACAAACATTTTATCATCTTTAAATATATTTCGATCATTGGCAAAGGATATCAAAACGAAAATTTTATAATATGTTTGATAATCGAATTTTGGTGGTTTTTTAAATAAAAACAAAGTATCGTTTCCAGCCAACTTTCGCGATTTTCGTACTCTTTGTAGGAAATGGAGAGCAATCAAGTCGTGTCCAACATATGTAAAAAGGTTTTTACATAAAAACTGGTTTCCCCAAATCTTAAATAAAATTTGTTTCCCCAAATCAAATTCAGGCCTCCGCAAAATTGTTATTTTTGCAGTCAACATTTGAATAAATGACAGTTAAAGATGCACTCTCCTTCGCAGAAGCTGTATACCGGAGGACTCAGTAATACAGCCTCTGCGAAGGAGAGTTGTTAAAGGTGGGAGAAATGCATATGCAGAGTTCTGTCTCAAATTAGATATCACGTGAGATTTGCGATAACGCAAATTTCTCATGGCAAATACTTCAATTGTTGTTATTCGCAGAAATGTTCACGTGACATCTAAATTGAGACGGACTATAGTAGAATCGTTTTGTATATCTTACTACAACATTTTAGAAACAGAACCACTCGCCCCTTGCGTTCCTGTTCCGTGAATCAGCTAGAAGTTCCCTTTTATAAAATATATTCTGATCAATTTTTTTTTTTTTTTTTATATATCACTAAAATTTAAAACACGAAAAACAAAACTCAAATTTAATTATTGTTGAGGTGGAGGAAAAAACATAACGTTATCGAGTCGCCTCCACACCCAACATCACAATTATACCATTACTTTAAATTGAAATAAACTTTACACTACTCTAAGAAAAGACAGAACTATACATAAAATAAAAAAAAATCACAATACAGTACGAAATACAAACTATGTATAAGTCATCGTATCAGTCCAAGGCCATATAATTCAATCTACCAGATGTAGTAGGCAACGACCAAAACTCATTGAAATCGTTTAGTTTGCTTGACGAATTCAACAGTACATTTCAGTATCATTTCGTTTGCTTTCTCGTTATAAGCATTACTTCCAAAAAGAAGTAGATCACATAAATGGTCGTCAGGCAGTTGAGTTATGTCATTGCCAACTACATCAGATACCTTATCAAGCAGATTGTTCTCTTTTCACAGGAGCCTTCCTCGCTCCGTACTCTCAGGTGCCAAATATACGTCCCCCCATTTTATTAAATTTTGAAAAATCTTCCCCTGAGGCCTTTCATGGAAAGTGTTAGCAAACATTTTCCTTAAAGGGGCTCCGTCTCCAAATTTCGGTCGAAACGGTGATTTTGCAGTTTTTTGAAAGGCAATATCACACAGACTTTCATCTTTTTTCAAACATGAAAGCGTTATTTTGAAAATAAATTCTTGTACTTCACAGAGGAACAAACCAAACTTTCATATCTTTTACGATTGCTCGAATATAACGAATATAATTTGCCGGTAAATTTCACTCTCCTTCACAGAGGCTGTATTGGTATTACTAGGACCAATTATCCGTATCCGTCCTCCGGTAATACAGCCTCTGCGAAGGAGAGTGGGTAAATTTAGTCTGATGAATTCTTTTCGTTTCGCAGGAGCTTTCCTCATTCCATACGTCATATCACTGGTATTTATGGGCATCCCAATCTTCTTCTTGGAGCTCAGTATAGGCCAGCGCCTTCGCAAGGGACCGTTTGGCGTATGGAACCAAATATCACCATATTTCAGTGGCCTCGGATTGAGTTCCGTTGTTGTCTCGTTTCTGGTTGGTGTTTATTACAATATGCTTGTCGCCTGGTGTTTGTACTATTTCTTTATGTCATTTGCAAAGACCCCTGCGTATGCTGTCTGCCCAGAAAAGAATGGAACGATTGTGGAGGAGTGCAGGCTTGCCGGTTCGACATCATATTACTGGTAAGTCTTTTCTATAACGTACTGTACTATATAACTGTACTATGCTATATAACTGTACTGTACTGTACTGTACTGTACTATTCCATTATTCTGTCTATAAATGGCCCTTTATATGTTATTTTTTATTTATATCCCACACGATACCACCGAGAGCAAAATATTATGTCTACCAGGCGGCCACTACTGTACTGTACTGTACTGTACTGTACTGTACTGTACTGTACTGTACTGTACTGTACTGTACTGTACTGTACTGTACTGTACTGTACTGTACTGTACTGTACTGTACTGTACTGTACTGTACTATTCCATTATTCTGTCTATAAATGGCCCATTATATTTTATTTTTTATTTATATCCCACTAAGAATTTACAAGACATGTTACTCATTACGATACATACAAACTACACTACAATACTGCGGGGGGGGGGTACAACATAACATGTTGAGAATACGGGTATGTGCCGCATATATGGGTGGGTTTTTGGGCCCAAAATTCTCTAAACAAGGGTCATTTTTGGCAGAGTTTCCTTAGACATGGGTCGGTTTGGCTGACATCGGCAAAAAATCATTGAAAATCGGTAGTTTCCGCCCAAAATTCATCATAAAAGTGGGTACGAAGGCGAATTTTGGCAATTAGAAAAGGGTGGCTTTCTGAAAACCAGGCGGCAGTCTCCCTTACATTCACAAGTCATGTACCCTCCCCCGGGAAAATACAACAGAGACAATACCACAGAGAGCAAAATATTATGTCTACCAGGCGGCCACTACATGAAAAACCAAAAATTACATAAAACTACAGCTAACTACTACTACAAAAAAGGAAATATACGAAAAGAAAATTTGTTACAAAGTACTTGGTGGTTGAGTGGCATATACAACTAGGTTTTGAATGAACTCAATCAAACCGACCAGTTTTGTGGATTGTCAAATCGAGTATATTTCTATTAAAGTCGTCAGGAAGGTTTTTATCAGAATTCTATTCTATTGCTGCCATTGTTTGTTCCTTCTCATGACGTATTGTTATATTCTAGGCCATTCAATTAATCGATTAATCAGCAATTTTGCATACGATTAATCGAATAGTAAAATCATGGTCGATGGACAGGCCTAGTTCAAATAGCAAAGCTTTTCTTTAGGACACCCGGTTTAACTGTGTCTTTTTGTGCATTTAGGTACAGAACGACATTGGAGACGACAAAAGGTATTGAAGATGGCGGTGGCATGAACTGGAAAATGGTTGGGTGTCTTGTTGGTGCCTGGTTGTTATTGTTTGTTATTGTCTTTCGTGGTGTGCAGTCGGTTGGAAAGGTAATTTTTAATTCGAGTGTCTTCAGGCCCCGTTTACACGATACCGGATTCACTTCATATCGGCTTCGCTGCACAGTATCGGATTGGTTTCATACGAGATAGGGGTCCTGTTTACACGAGAACAGTTACTCCGCACTACGGGGTACAATGCTTTGTTTGCAGGGCCTCTGCGTTCGATCATCAAACTATAAACTCTTGAAAAAAGCACGCCAAGCGGGGTCGTGGCCACAGAATTTATAACTGAGGTTGCGGAGCGTGTTGATACTGCATTCGAGCGTTTACACGGGCACTTTACCTAATCCGATACGTACCGGATTGGTTTCATACCACTTTCCATCGGAGTGATTTCACCCCGCAAAAGCGGAGCGAAAGCATGTCGGATTGGGTCGTGATCGTCCAAACAGAACGCTTATCTGGTCAATCCGATATGAAGTGAATTCGGTATCGTGTAAACGGGGCCTTAATTACCTATTATTAGCAACACAATTCGTCCAGACGGCATGACGTCACAGCAGCGTCGACGCCATCTCGTATTTGGGGTAAATCTGCAGAAAATCCCCACAGGTTTCTTTAGGAGATTTTCAATAAGTTGCATGAAATTGATCTTGCATTCTCCCTCACGATAGTGAGAAGGGAAAGGAAAGATGGCAATTGTCTGTCAGACCTAAACCAATAAAATATTTGCACGAAAATGCTGTTCTTGAAAGTGAAACAGACATTTAGTCCTGAAGGCTGTGAGAAACTTGCCTTTTCGACGATGATATCGTAATCAGCACCACAAACTCCGTCCACTGTAAGTTGTTCGTCGCTTCTTCAAAGTCAACCTTCCTTTCAGACATTCGCCTATCTATCTGCTAAAGTTTTCGAATAATTTGAACAGCTTCCAAGCTTTTTGAATTAATTTATTGCGATAAATAAACGACACACTCTCAAAATCCCAGTGCGATGCTATACTTTGTAATGGCTTCATTTACCCCAAGTCTGATTTTCGAGCGCGAATTGATCAAGTCACGTGACATGTCGTTTCGCTTTTTCGAGGAGGATTTTGTAAACGGTGCACAGACTTTGACAGTTTTAAGTTGCTTGTCGCTTCTTTGAAGTCAACCTTCCTTTTTGTCGTTCGTCTAGCTATCTGCTAAAGTTTTTAACTGATTTGATCAGCTTCCAAGCTTTTAGCATTGATTTATTTCGATAAAAACACTAGACATTTTCAAAATCCCATTGCGACGCTGTATTTTGTAATGGCTTCATTTACCTCAACTCTCTTCTTTGAAGTTAACCTTCCTTTTTGTCGTTCGTCTAGCTATCTGCTAAAGTTTTTAACTGATTTGATCAGCTTCCAAGCTTTTAGCATTGATTTATTTCGATAAAAACGCTAGACATTTTCAAAATCCCATTGCGACGCTGTATTTTGTAATGGCTTCATTTACCTCAACTCTCTTCTTTGAAGTTAACCTTCCTTTTTGTCGTTCGTCTAGCTATCTGCTAAAGTTTTTAACTGATTTGATCAGCTTCCAAGCTTTTAGCATTGATTTATTTCGATAAAAACACTAGACATTTTCAAAATCCCATTGCGACGCTGTATTTTGTAATGGCTTCATTTACCTCAACTCTCTTCTTTGAAGTTAACCTTCCTTTTTGTCGTTCGTCTAGCTATCTGCTAAAGTTTTTAACTGATTTGATCAGCTTCCAAGCTTTTAGCATTGATTTATTTCGATAAAAACACTAGACATTTTCAAAATCCCATTGCGACGCTGTATTTTGTAATGGCTTCATTTACCTCAACTCTCTTCTTTGAAGTTAACCTTCCTTTTTGTCGTTCGTCTAGCTATCTGCTAAAGTTTTTAACTGATTTGATCAGCTTCCAAGCTTTTAGCATTGATTTATTTCGATAAAAACACTAGACATTTTCAAAATCCCATTGCGACGCTGTATTTTGTAATGGCTTCATTTACCTCAACTCTCTTCTTTGAAGTTAACCTTCCTTTTTGTCGTTCGTCTAGCTATCTGCTAAAGTTTTTAACTGATTTGATCAGCTTCCAAGCTTTTAGCATTGATTTATTTCGATAAAAACACTAGACATTTTCAAAATCCCATTGCGACGCTGTATTTTGTAATGGCTTCATTTACCTCAACTCTCTTCTTTGAAGTTAACCTTCCTTTTTGTCGTTCGTCTAGCTATCTGCTAAAGTTTTTAACTGATTTGATCAGCTTCCAAGCTTTTAGCATTGATTTATTTCGATAAAAACACTAGACATTTTCAAAATCCCATTGCGACGCTGTATTTTGTAATGGCTTCATTTACCTCAACTCTCTTCTTTGAAGTTAACCTTCCTTTTTGTCGTTCGTCTAGCTATCTGCTAAAGTTTTTAACTGATTTGATCAGCTTCCAAGCTTTTAGCATTGATTTATTTCGATAAAAACACTAGACATTTTCAAAATCCCATTGCGACGCTGTATTTTGTAATGGCTTCATTTACCTCAACTCTCTTCTTTGAAGTTAACCTTCCTTTTTGTCGTTCGTCTAGCTATCTGCTAAAGTTTTTAACTGATTTGATCAGCTTCCAAGCTTTTAGCATTGATTTATTTCGATAAAAACACTAGACATTTTCAAAATCCCATTGCGACGCTGTATTTTGTAATGGCTTCATTTACCTCAACTCTCTTCTTTGAAGTTAACCTTCCTTTTTGTCGTTCGTCTAGCTATCTGCTAAAGTTTTTAACTGATTTGATCAGCTTCCAAGCTTTTAGCATTGATTTATTTCGATAAAAACACTAGACATTTTCAAAATCCCATTGCGACGCTGTATTTTGTAATGGCTTCATTTACCTCAACTCTCTTCTTTGAAGTTAACCTTCCTTTTTGTCGTTCGTCTAGCTATCTGCTAAAGTTTTTAACTGATTTGATCAGCTTCCAAGCTTTTAGCATTGATTTATTTCGATAAAAACACTAGACATTTTCAAAATCCCATTGCGACGCTGTATTTTGTAATGGCTTCATTTACCTCAACTCTCTTCTTTGAAGTTAACCTTCCTTTTTGTCGTTCGTCTAGCTATCTGCTAAAGTTTTTAACTGATTTGATCAGCTTCCAAGCTTTTAGCATTGATTTATTTCGATAAAAACACTAGACATTTTCAAAATCCCATTGCGACGCTGTATTTTGTAATGGCTTCATTTACCTCAACTCTCTTCTTTGAAGTTAACCTTCCTTTTTGTCGTTCGTCTAGCTATCTGCTAAAGTTTTTAACTGATTTGATCAGCTTCCAAGCTTTTAGCATTGATTTATTTCGATAAAAACACTAGACATTTTCAAAATCCCATTGCGACGCTGTATTTTGTAATGGCTTCATTTACCTCAACTCTCTTCTTTGAAGTTAACCTTCCTTTTTGTCGTTCGTCTAGCTATCTGCTAAAGTTTTTAACTGATTTGATCAGCTTCCAAGCTTTTAGCATTGATTTATTTCGATAAAAACACTAGACATTTTCAAAATCCCATTGCGACGCTGTATTTTGTAATGGCTTCATTTACCTCAACTCTCTTCTTTGAAGTTAACCTTCCTTTTTGTCGTTCGTCTAGCTATCTGCTAAAGTTTTTAACTGATTTGATCAGCTTCCAAGCTTTTAGCATTGATTTATTTCGATAAAAACACTAGACATTTTCAAAATCCCATTGCGACGCTGTATTTTGTAATGGCTTCATTTACCTCAACTCTCTTCTTTGAAGTTAACCTTCCTTTTTGTCGTTCGTCTAGCTATCTGCTAAAGTTTTTAACTGATTTGATCAGCTTCCAAGCTTTTAGCATTGATTTATTTCGATAAAAACACTAGACATTTTCAAAATCCCATTGCGACGCTGTATTTTGTAATGGCTTCATTTACCTCAACTCTCTTCTTTGAAGTTAACCTTCCTTTTTGTCGTTCGTCTAGCTATCTGCTAAAGTTTTTAACTGATTTGATCAGCTTCCAAGCTTTTAGCATTGATTTATTTCGATAAAAACACTAGACATTTTCAAAATCCCATTGCGACGCTGTATTTTGTAATGGCTTCATTTACCTCAACTCTCTTCTTTGAAGTTAACCTTCCTTTTTGTCGTTCGTCTAGCTATCTGCTAAAGTTTTTAACTGATTTGATCAGCTTCCAAGCTTTTAGCATTGATTTATTTCGATAAAAACACTAGACATTTTCAAAATCCCATTGCGACGCTGTATTTTGTAATGGCTTCATTTACCTCAACTCTCTTCTTTGAAGTTAACCTTCCTTTTTGTCGTTCGTCTAGCTATCTGCTAAAGTTTTTAACTGATTTGATCAGCTTCCAAGCTTTTAGCATTGATTTATTTCGATAAAAACACTAGACATTTTCAAAATCCCATTGCGACGCTGTATTTTGTAATGGCTTCATTTACCTCAACTCTCTTCTTTGAAGTTAACCTTCCTTTTTGTCGTTCGTCTAGCTATCTGCTAAAGTTTTTAACTGATTTGATCAGCTTCCAAGCTTTTAGCATTGATTTATTTCGATAAAAACACTAGACATTTTCAAAATCCCATTGCGACGCTGTATTTTGTAATGGCTTCATTTACCTCAACTCTCTTCTTTGAAGTTAACCTTCCTTTTTGTCGTTCGTCTAGCTATCTGCTAAAGTTTTTAACTGATTTGATCAGCTTCCAAGCTTTTAGCATTGATTTATTTCGATAAAAACACTAGACATTTTCAAAATCCCATTGCGACGCTGTATTTTGTAATGGCTTCATTTACCTCAACTCTCTTCTTTGAAGTTAACCTTCCTTTTTGTCGTTCGTCTAGCTATCTGCTAAAGTTTTTAACTGATTTGATCAGCTTCCAAGCTTTTAGCATTGATTTATTTCGATAAAAACACTAGACATTTTCAAAATCCCATTGCGACGCTGTATTTTGTAATGGCTTCATTTACCTCAACTCTCTTCTTTGAAGTTAACCTTCCTTTTTGTCGTTCGTCTAGCTATCTGCTAAAGTTTTTAACTGATTTGATCAGCTTCCAAGCTTTTAGCATTGATTTATTTCGATAAAAACACTAGACATTTTCAAAATCCCATTGCGACGCTGTATTTTGTAATGGCTTCATTTACCTCAACTCTCTTCTTTGAAGTTAACCTTCCTTTTTGTCGTTCGTCTAGCTATCTGCTAAAGTTTTTAACTGATNAAAATCAGCTAAAAATGAACGAAAACAACGAAAAACAAGGCCAGAAGACATTATAAACTTGCCTGTGTACAAACTGAAACATTCGTAACTCCATTTGAGTAAAGTTATCGTTGATTTATTCTCTGAAAAGTGATTCGAGATCCGAAGGAACTTTATGCCACAACTAGCAGTGTTTCTACTGAGAACGGGGGTCATGCTTTGGCTTTCCTTCACAAAATTTACCAGATTTGGACGCTCGATCCAAACCTCTTTTCTGGCAAGTAAAAAGGTCTATTAAACATTTTACATGAACAAGGTACTTACAACACTACATATGAACTACTTTACAACACTACCAGGACTATACTACGGGGAGCCAAAGACAATGACTACCCTGTGGCAATTACACAAAGAACATGCTACTAAATTACAACTAAATATACAACTACAAAAACTACACATAAACGATTAAATACTGATAAATACTAGAGCCTGTTTCACAATGGAGGTCGGGCCAGCACAGACGATAATGCTGAGATGCAGAAACCCTCGACCGAGATGTAACAAATTGTGGCTCTTTGCTAATTGAGTGAGATACACACAGGCAAGGCCCGCGGGCCTAAGCCTCGTTAGAAAACACAGCTCTTATTTTCGTGACCAGCCTCTATCTCACTATCGAGGACAATTGACTACTATTCTACTACAGGAAAGGAAATACCGTGCTAATTGCTCTTGGCAACACTCTAATTAGTCCTGTTCAATGTCAGTAGAATTTACGTCAGCGCATTCCAATACCAATGCGCTACAGAGAGAACAACAACGACAACAACTGCCGCCGCCACTGCTCCCCCTCCAGAGTACCCACCGCTCAAGACGCCTGTGCTGTGAGGTTATGCTAGAATATTGGAGATTTTGGAACAATATTAACCCCTGTCCACGTCTTTTCGTTAATTCTTGTGTTATTTTTTGACAGGCTGTGTATTTCACTGCTTTATTCCCTTACTTGGTGCTGATCATTTTCTTCATTCGTGGAGTGACCCTCGAGGGAGCAGGAGCCGGAGTCAAACATATGTTTACCCCTGATGTGAGTATTCTTGAATTCGTTATTCCTATGATTCTATAGCTCTGCCATGATCGTATGGCTCTGCCATGGCTATGATTCCATTAGGTGTGATCTTCTCGACAGCGTAAATACGATACTGCAACCATGGTTTATCTAACCTTTCCCTCCAGGAAATATCAGAAGTTCTCTTATATACAGGGTGTTTCAGAAAAAACGCAACCCAACTATGATTGAAAATTTTCAAAAAGCAATAAGATTGGAATAGATTTAATGTATACCATCTGAAAACACAATCTTTCTTCTTTCCAAAGGCTGTTTGGCCGCATTAATTGAATTATTCAACCCTTAATTAACATTTTAGTAAGTATGGCCGATTTTAGATGCAGGAAAGTGGTAGGACATTTACATAGGCGAAAACCGATCTGTGTGGGAGCTTATTTTATCATTTTTAATTAATTTGTCTCATGGAAGTAAAGATATATATTTCCTACCTAAGGGTATCACCTTAAGTGCTTCTAGGCCTGAGATGTTTTCACAAAATCTGTTTTGTAACTTTTTACGGGGAAAAAGGTCCTGATTTTGCTCTTACAACATGCTGCATCTAAAATTTGTCATACTTAATCAAATGTTAATGAAATGATAAATAATCCCATTAATGTATCAAAACTGCATATCATTGGAAAGAAGATAGATTGTGCTTTCAGACGGTATATATTACATCTATTCAAATCTTACTAATTTTGAAAATTTCCAATTATAGTTGGGTTGCGTTTTTTCTCAAACACCCTGTAGTCATGAAAGGTTATCAGCTGATGTAACTATGAAAATATAATTGGCAACATTAGAAGGCCTAAAGGAACTCACGTGTTGCTGAAGGACATTATTGTGTGACCAAAAGATTTATGAAAGACCATGTGCTTCCCATGATCCCTTGCACTCATGCGAACCTTCAAAACATCATATTGGCTCCAAACAGCATGGTTTGGACAAACAGTAATGGAAACATCGACAGGAAGCAAGCTTTCCGAATCCGTCAATTACAGTCAATCCCCGGATATAAGAACCTACTTTTTTGAGAGCCAGGCTGAATTAGGTTCTTGTTTCAAAGTCACTTAGATCAATTTCAGCGTATAAAGGTTCTTATTCGAAGGGTCCCTTGTGTAAATCTTTTAGGAGTTATTATCAAGAGATTTTCAACCATATTATTTGTTTTGGCAATGTTATTAAGGACCTAATAACTAATGCTAAGCTTACAAATAGCAGGGGAGGAGGTTTTGATTCTAGAAGCCAACTGGGACAAAAATCAACTTTATTACCCTTGTAATAAGAACATATTTGTTCATCAAACTGAAACGGGTTCTTAATTACGAGGTGCATAATTTAGGAAAAACAGCCTGTAGGTTCTTATTTTTGTAGGTTCTTATATGCGGGGATTTACTGTATTTTCAGGAATGCTCCTTGTTTGAGTTCAAAAATGATGCCATAACAACATTTATTTGAAGATCGGAAAGATAATGCCGCCTGGCAAATGCTAGGCCAAAATCATTTTCATACAGTATGAAAATCACTGTGAGACTGCAAAGGATCATGGGAGGCACAGAGTCTTTAAAGAGTTCAACTCATGATCCATTCGATGATTTGTGAGCAATGAGACGTCTCAGTATTCATTCAAGACATTATTCATATCGTAAAGAACTGTCCATCAGGCAATAAATTAAAAGTTAGGAACGACAGAAACAAGAAAACATCAGCCCTTACACGTTTTCAGAAATATCACCAATGTCGTGAACTCAATTCAACCTATTTGTATTTCTTCATCATGAGGATTGAAACGTTTCAATTGGAGATTTTGTATCATAATACTGGATAATAAGTTATTCTATGACGAACTGAAAGTCGAACGAACCTTATAACCAGGTGACCCCAAAAAACTTTACAAGCTAAAGTCTGTCTCAAATTAGATGTCATGTGAGATTTGCGATGACTCAAAGTTACTCATGCAAAACACTTCAATTATCGTTATTCGCGGGCGTTTTCACATGACATGTTATTTGAGACATCTTATTGCTCTTTGCTTCCTACAACGAAACTTTATGAACAACAAATTTGTATCGTAATTTAGTAGAAAGGCCCTGCTGTCTTTTCCGATAAATGCTTTCAAAATTCTGTTGATTTTATCGTTTCCCACTCAAAGTTGAACTAGGATATGAACCATTCAAAAAGAATATAGCAAAGATAAAAGATACGATAGACAGTATCAGTTTTAGAACAGGGACAGCAGGAAATTTAACAATGAGGAACAATTTATATATTTTTAATCTGACTATAAGTGACTTCTCTTAAAGAACGCCAATCAACCAGCATCCTTTGCGCGCTTTGCTTGTTGCCTTTCGACTGCGGCGGCCATTTTAATATGACAACATTCTCTGCAAAGCGTGACCGCAAAGGATGCTGGTTGACCGGCGTTCTTTAAGTTATATTTTATATTTATGATTTTATGTTAGTAAAGTTAATTAAACTGGAAGGTATTTTATTTTTACTTCATTTTTATTTTTTTATTTTTTCTCTTTAATTTGTTTTAGTAGAAACAGGTCCACATCAGCTTATAAGCTGCGTTAGTCTAAACCTGTATAATATAAAATATACATACATACATACATACATACATTATATTCACATACAATTGCGAATTATGGACTTTAACAAAAAAACATGAAGAGACCATTGATATATTTCAAAGAAAACTGATAAGAAGAATTTTGAATCTGAATTGGCAAGATAAAGTCAGCAACGATAAACTCTATAAAAGGACAAATTCAACTCCATGGAGCCAAACTGTAAAGCAAAGAAGATTGACATGGTATGGTCACCTATTAAGACTACCAGAAAACACATCGGCAAGAAAGTCACTGAAGGAAGCAAAAAATCCCTGTAAAAAGCCAAGAGGTGGACAAAAATTAACATGGCTCAAGCAAATAGAAAAAGATCTGGAAAAAGTTGAATTTAAGACTGCAGTAAAAAACAGAGATGGTAGTTTCAACACTGTGGAAGTAAAAGAACATGAAAAGATGGCACAAAATAGACATGTTTGGAGACTAATAGTAGACCGCGCAATGTCTTTATAGACGGAAAGCGTAATTGATGATGATGATGACATACATACATTGCCACCTTTTTTCTCATTTCTCATTTCTAGCTATTTATATGTACATATATACATACAACTAATCTAAATCGAATCTGCTAATAATAAATAAATAAATAAATAACTAAGTAAATTAATACATCAATACATGAGCTAAATATTGTAAACTACATGGACATAAATGGACGAAATCTACATGATATCATTATATTTACAAGCATTGCATTTACAGGTAGGGCCATCCCATTGTTTTATCATACTTTTGAAACTGTTTAGATTTTCAGCTGATTTTAGTTCATTTGGTAAACAATTTGTAAACTTTTTTCTCATATGTGCTCATTTCCAGTCTATGTTTTCGAAGATTTGACGCAAACCTGTATTCCAACTTGGCGTGGGAACACGAAATGCTGGAAATGAGCAGATATCAGCCTTTTAGCAGATAATTGCTGCGAAGCAGCATTATATTCTTATTCAATGCTAGCGATTTGGACTCTGTCTGTGTGTTTGTGTGTTTGTGGATGTGTTTTCAACAATTTTTTGGAGACCTTATTGTGGCTGTCAAATAATATCCCTGCGGGTCAACACAGAAATTGGCGCATGCGCAGTATTGAAAGTATGATAATAACATCTTATTGTTGCATAGCAAATACAGCATTATATGCATAGTCAATTGACTTAATCAAAGGGCAATATACCAACCAATTTGTCATGCAAATATATCTATTTTTGGAGTTTCATGAGTTCAGGACTTTAGAGGATTCTTACATGAGGACATTGCCTACACCACAAGTTGCGAACAGTTTTGTGAGTAAACCCAGTACGCAGCACTCTGACTATTGTTATTTCTAGTAGATTTCCCTAGACGGCTTCGAATCGATCTGTGTTGAACCTTTATGAAACGTGGACTAGAAAAAGATGGCGATTATCTTACTCTGTCTTAGAATTTTTTCTGCAGTTGATAAAGGGTGAATTTTATTGTTTACTGATAACGAAACACCATTAACCCATTGCAAATTGCACAAAAACTTCAAATAAAACGCTAGAACCTTTTCTTGCAGTATTTACTTGATTTTGGCATTTTTGGAGAACAAAGAAAGAGCTGTTTTTGAAAGTTTTCACTTTTTTTACTTTCTTGCGCCATAAATCAGCAACCACTTGTGCGATTGGCTAAAACAAGGTCTTAAATTCTAAGTTGAAGACTATCCTATGCAACTGTATATTGAAGTTACAGCCCCTCCACCGCAACCGCACAAATGGGGCACAACTTTTTTGGGATACCCTGTAGATATGTCAAAGATTTAAAGCTGATGCTATACTTGCTCCCCCTCACAAGTCTTCCGGAAAGTAATAGATCACCGATGTTATGAAGTCAATTCGACCTGTTTGAGTTGTCTCTTACTGAGAAATATAATCTTTCAATAGGTGGCGGATGTATTAATGTATTATGATACTCTACCGAGTGTGCCAAAAAGAAGTTCACACGTTGAAATATTTGTTATACGGAGAATACTTGATAAATTGGAATGAATCAAAATTATGTTGATAGCCGAAAGGCTGAAATATTTTTTGTGTTTTTTTGCTATTTTTGTGAGCATAGAAAAATATAGGTTGAATTGAACTTACGAAAAATCTGTTACTTCATAATGCGCGAGCCGCGAAAAGGGATCTAAAAGCCTTGATCATATTATAAATTCTGAATTATAGAATATTCTGTTAGAAATGAGAAACTAATACAACTGAAGTGAAGGTGAAGGTGGAGGTGAAGTTGCGGTTTTTAGCGCCAAGCGCTGGGATCGCAGAAGTAGAGAAGACCTAATCGAGTCCGCGACCCCTTGTCATGACGCTCAAGTGGTGGGGCTCGTACTGGGCTCGAACTCTGTGCGCCTGACTGTTCTGGCTGCAAAGTCAGAGGATTACACCACTGCGCTACAACAACTTCAAACAAAGACAGGTTATTTTAAAGACTTAAACTTAAAGACTCTCTGCTAACCATGTGGCTTTGCACGCCGTTGCTGTCCCAGAATGCACTGCAAATGTCTCTTATGCTAGGTTGGTGTTGTGCTGTTTTCTCCTGCGCAGCACGCAAAGCCGTATGGTTAGCAGAGAGTCTTCAAGTTCTCATTCCTGCCACGTACAATCATACAATGGAAATGCTTACAATCAAATGTGACTGATAGTGAAACTCTTGCAATTTCAAAAACAGAACACAGGAGATAGAGCTCGAAAGAATTGCTTAATGACATTCGTGGTCTGTGTTTAAAAAAAACTCGTTACTTACTTTATGAAATCCTCAAGGGAACCTAGGCATATAAAAATGGCTCAAGCTGCACCAATTCAATTTCAAATTCTAGCGTATCAGATGTTAACTGGATTCGTCTTAATAACTGAAAATGTCTTAAATTGGAAATGTCTTAATAATAATTGGAATGTCGATTTTACACTGATTTGTCTTCTTTTCTGAATGACCCTCAAGAAGATGTTCGTCGTGGTCCTAGTACTAAAGTTCATAATAAAGCTGCGCTTTCCAGCCAATCTATCGGGTGTTGTTTATGTTTTCGCTACTCATAATCTTGGAAAACTGTATGCGCGGGTCTAAGAGCTTGACGTTCGCGGCTAAAATATAACAATACACGTATTTTTTTTATAAGAAACTGCTTATAAGAAACTCAGACTCTCAGATTGCCAAAACATTAAGAAACACCAAGCATTTTTTCTTTATTCTCACTTGTTTCCTTTATCGTATTACTCGGAAAGTACTTGAGTAATATCTAAACATTGGAAAGGCTTCAAAACACCTTGTTTTGAAATGTTCTGGAGGTCACAGATCTGATAATTTTAAGAAACTTTCAGTACTGGCCCAAATTCTTAGTTTCTTATAAAAAAAATACGTGTATAATAAGTTGAATCGATATTCTCGCAGAAAATGTTCACCTTCAATCCTGTTCATCACAGGAAATTTGAAACAAATATAACCCTGTTTATATTTGTAACCCAAATGTTTATATAACCCAAATTTTGTAGTGCCTGCAATAGTTATTGAACAATAGATTTTTTAAACATTTTAATTTCATTCGATTTAGATTAGTTAACTTTGTATATATTGTATATATTGTTAGCTATGTAAATATCGAATTAAAATAAATGAACAACAACAGCAACCCTGCTATTATCTTTCCAATTCAGTTCAAACATCTAAGCAGCCCTGAAGTATGGCTAGAGGCATCAACACAAATCTTCTATTCCCTTGGTCTGGCTTTTGGTGGATTGATAGCAATGGCGAGTTACAACCCAATCAACAACAATGTCCTACGCGATGCCATTATGGTTTCATCAATCAACTGTGGAACTTCCATATTCGCCAGTATCGTCATCTTTTGTATTCTCGGCTTCAAGGTGAGGCTAATGCCCCATTCGCATTTGCAAGTTAAACCAGCTCAAACTAAACCAGGTTATCGAATGCAGCCTTCTAATTGGTCAATCCAACAAATCGAATGAATTTGATTGGTTGAAATTTAACCTGGTTTAGATAAAGCTGGTTTAATTACATTATCTCTCCTCTGAATTCCTCGTCTTCATTTTTCTTTCTCTCCCTACTGTACGGTCATGGGGATTAGCGCGGTTTTCTTTGATGTTTGTTTATTGTATTTTGCATAACACAGAAAACAAAGGGATTTTTATAATGGCATAAAGGCTTTAAAATTTTTTACCCCATTGTTGGTCCTCATCAACCTATACATTTTTACTTTGAGTTTTCTCGGGTCAAATGGAAAAATTTTCCCCTGATGAGAGAAGCTATGATGCCAAATTATTACATGGCGTTCGAAAATACAGCTCCTTGGACCAGCAATGGAGCAATTTGATTGGTTCTTGATCGGTCCATAAAAGCCGTATTTCCAAAGCCGTATTGGACCGGCATTCCTTTTGTAAGTTTAGCTTATACAGCCCCTTTAAATTTGTTTTCAATTTCACCAGGCAACAAAGAAATACAACCAATGCTTATCAGTAGCCGCTGCGATGGCAGCTGTGCCAACCGCGAATATGACATTTACGACAGTGGCAACTAATGCAACAGCAGCCGCAACAACGATCGTGCAGTGTGATCTTACGAAGGAGCTAAATAACGTAAGCTTGAACAAACGGTTGCTTACCAGTAGACTGATTACTTTTGTCCTAGTTATCGTTACGATAATCGCTGGAATGGCGCAGTGAATTGTCGGAGGAACTTTTGGCATGAAGATCCCGGGTTCGATCCCAAGCAGGGGCACATTTTAATTTTCCAATAGACCTTTTTACTTGCCAGAAAAGAGGCTTGGATCGAGCGTCCAAATCTGGTAAATTTTGTGAAGAAAAACAAAAGCACGACCCCCGTTCTCAGTATACATACTGCTAACTGTTGCATGAAGTTGCTTCTGATCTCGGAACATTTTTCAAAGAGTTAATCAACGATAACTTTGCTCAAATTGCGTTACGAATGTTTTAGTTATACACACGCAAGTTTTATTTGCCTTTTGTCCTTGTTTCTCGCTGTTTTCCTTCATTTGCAGCTGATTTTGTTGTGTAACAGTTGCAGCACAAAAGTGCAGCATGCAAGGGTTTCATTTTGCGAGTTCGCGATTCGAAGTTTGCTGTTTTCAACCGTCGTTATTCAAATGGAAAGAAACGTTATTTTTATATTATGATTGATGAAATAACAAAACATAGAAGAGGAAACACATACACCTGCATGCACCTATCGAAAGAATTTGGTCAGAACATATCAGGCGAAGGCCTCAACGATAGAAGAGATTTTGCTGAAAGATCATTGTATTTTGATTGAATATGGGCCTAGACTGTTGCACAGCAAAATCAGCTAACAATGAATGAAAATAACGAGAAACAAGGCCAAAAGGTGAACAAAACTTGCCTGTGTATAAGCTGAACCATTCCTACCTCACTTAGAGTAAAGTTATCGATGATTAACTCTCTGAAAAGTGTTCGGAGATCCGAAGCAACTTCATGCCACAGCTAGCAGTGTATATACTGAGAACGGGGGTCGTGCTTTCGTTTTCTTTCACAAAATTTACCAGATTTGGACGCTCGATCCAAACCTCTTTTCTAGCAAGTAAAAAGGTCTATTGTGGTAGCCCACTTGTGATTAATATTGCTTTTACGACGATAGTTTCGTAAACAGCGCCAAAAAGTCCAACAATTGTAAATTGCTTGTCGCTTCGTTCAAATCAACCTTCCTTTTCACCTATCAATCCTCATGTTTTTAGATAGATCTTTATCTTAAAGGGGCTCCCTGTCGCCAAATTGTAAACAAAGCTGTAAACACCATTGTTTTAGGCACGTTTCCATTGTCTTTTGTAGTTTGTTTGGTGGCTTCACCCAAGCCACCAAAACGTGACCGTTCAAAATCCACTTATATCCGAGCAATCTCAAAAGATATGAATGTTTGGTTTCTTCCTCTGTGAAGTACAAGAATTTATCTTCAAAATAGCGTTTTCGTTTTTGAAAAAAAAGATGAAAGTCTGTGTGATATTGCCTTTCAAAAAACTGCAAAATCACCATTTCGACTGAAATTTGAAGACGGAGTCCCTTTAATCTCTATAAAAATAAATGTTTAAAAGGCTAATGTTTAAAAGGCTATAACATCTTTCTTTTAATTGGGTGGCTTGGAAGAAACTTTTGCTACTTTGCTATAATTCTACTGTCGAGCTTTTGTGAACTCTTGAAATTACAGCGTATTTTATATTTCAACTCATTTGAAGATGTGACGTCATAAAAAACCAGAATAGTGAAAGACTTGTGCTTGATACCTTTTTGTAGACATTCATAAACTATGGTTTTCTTCAAAATTATTCTGTGTTTCTGGAAAAGTTTAGAAATTACGATGGTTTTAATTTTTTTCAAAAGTTATCTTGAATTCTTAAAAATAAGAAAATCCCTCTAGTTCTGAGAATGTGGCAGTGTGAAATGTGGAAGTTCTGAAAATGTGGAAGATTTTAGAAAAGTCCAATGGTAGAATTGTAGCAAAGTAGCTAAAGTGGGGATGGCTCAATGGTAGCGCGCTTGACTACAAACCTGAGGGTTGGTGCTTCGAGTCCCCGCCCTGCCGAACCTGCTACGTAGAGTGAGGAGAGTCGCCAACTCTCTGTGATTCCAGGCTAAAGGAATCGCGAGGTGTGGTCACATCGAGAGGAAGGACCAGGGCATTGCTTCGATAAGCTTAGCTTCTCAGTGTCCTAAAACTACCTTCAGATGCTAGGTAGCAATATAGACAAAAAAGCTAAAGTTCCTTTGAAGCCATTCAATTAAAAGAAAGATGTAATAGCCATTTACACTAGCCTTCTTAAAGCCTTTTCAAAACTCGATACCCTCCAACGTCTACAGAACAGGGCCCGGTGAATAATCAAAAGCGCCAGATTCAAGGATAACTGGTCATGTGACTGGCTGAGCGTTGAAAATCTTATTCGATTCGATAGATCGGTCATGACATGTAAGATTATAAACAAATTAAGCCCTGAAAGCCTCTGGGATAAGTTTCAGCAAAGATCCTCGCAGTCAAACTATGCAACAAGTCACTGTAAAGATCTTCTAATTCCTAGACTAAATACAGAACATGCGAAAAAGAGTTATTACTATTCTGCTATGAAAGTTTGGAACGATATTCCAGTTGATATTAGAGAACTCCCGACTATTAGTCGCTTTAAAAAAGAACCAAAGTAGTACTTGAAGAGCTGACTGAAAACAACAATTTAAAAACACGACCCCCTGGAAGAACAGCATCTTGGGTTATTTCATTCAATTCTTACTTTATATTTACTCAATGTATTTATTCTTTTTGATATTGTAGCTGAAGGGTTGTATCGTGTATAATTAAGTATGTCATATATCATATCATATATCATACCAGGTGTCCCAAAAAAAGTATACAGATTTGGTCGACCCTAGCGATGAGAATTTAGCGTGAATCAAACCAAAAATATTTTTAAAACATACCTCTATAGTCAACTTGAACACTGATACCTTGTTTGTGGATACTGGTGCTTTGAGCGTTGAAATATTAATCTTCAAAGGACAAATTTGACTCGACCTCCAAACCAGAGCTTTGGCGTTTTGGCCTAAGCAAATTCTTGAAGCACAGTGAATAAGTTAACAATAGACTCGAAAATTTTGAAACAGAAGGAGAAAAATTTAAAACTGCACAGCTGATACGTTTTGAAAGAGATGATTTGCGTGACACTTATCATCAAGGGAGCTCCGAAGTAAACTTCTTTTATTTTAATATCAACAATTTATTTCAAGACGTTTACTTTGGAGCTCCCTTGATGATAAGTGTCACGTAAACTGAATTTTGCAAAACGCAGCTGTTGTGCAGTTTTCGATTTTTCTCCTCTTGCTTCAAATTTGTTCAAGCCTATTGTTGACTTATTCGCTGTGCTTCAAGAATTTGCTTAGGCCAAAACGCCAAAGCTCTGGTTTGGAGGTGGAGGCAAATTTGTCCTTTGAAGATTAATATTTCAACTCTCAAAGCATCATTGTCAACAAACAAGGTACCTATGTTCAAGTTGACTATCGAGGCATGTTTTAAAAATGTTTTTAAATTGATTAACGCTAAATTCTCATCGCTAGGGTCGACCAAATCTGTATACTTTTTTTTGGGACACCCGGTATATATCATATCATACATCATATCATTTATCATATATCACATATCACATATCATATATCACATATCATATATCACATATCATATATCATGTATCATATATCACATATCATATATCATATATCATATATCATATATCACATATCACATATCACATATCATATATCATATATCATATATCACATATCATATATCACATATCATATATCATATATCATATATCACATATCATATATCATATATCATATATCATATATCACATATCATATATCATATATCATATATCATATATCATATATCATATATCATATATCATATATCATATCATACATCATATCATTTATCATATATCACATATCATATATCATATATCATATATCACATATCATATATCATATATCATATATCACATATCATATATCATATATCATATATCATATATCACATATCATATATCATATATCATATATCATATATCATATATCATATATCATATATCACATATCACATATCATATATCATATATCACATATCATATATCACATATCATATATCATATATCATATATCATATATCACATATCATATATCATATATCATATATCATATATCATATATCATATATCATATATCACATATCATATATCATATATCACATATCATATATCATATATCATATATCATATATCATATATCATATATCATATATCATATCAAGTTTTGACGCCTATGCTGTGTAAACCAAACTTACGTGATTCCATCTTTTTACAGGTGGCCCAAGGTCCTGGTCTGACTTTTATCGCATTCACAGAAGCAATCTCATGGATGGATGTGAAACCATTGTGGAGTGTGATGTTCTTCCTTATGTTGATGACGTTAGGCATTGGCAGTATGATCGGGACATTCGAATGTGTCCGAACAACGATTATTGATTTGCAGATTATTCCCTTGAGAAAAGAACTTGTCACAGGTATGTATCCAGTGTTATTTTGTGATACGTGTTTGATAAAAAAGGTTCCCCTTAATATTGAATGTTTATCTTTTCCGGTATGCACACCGTGAACAAATCATCAACATTTATCTCGAATACCGATTGTGAAACTTTGTCTGTGTGCACTTGTGTTAAGGGCCAATTAATTTAAAGACCCATTGCTAACCATGATCCTTTGCGGCGCCAAAGTTGATTTTCATATTATCTAAAAGTCATTTCTGGCCTAGATTCTTTTTGCGTTGCTCTTTATTTGGCGCACAAAGGATCAGAGGTGGAAAAAGTGTACAGGAAGCTCGTTTGTCTTGAAGGAAGATCAGGGGAAGGAAAAGAGCAAGTGGAATAAAGAAAGGAAACGAGGAAGGAAAGAAGAAATGAAGGGAAGGAATGATTGAAGGAAGGAAACAAGGAGAAAAGGAAGAACGAAATATGAAAAGGGGAAAGAAGACAGGATGAACAGAGAAATTAAAGATTGAAATTGTATAAAGGAGTAGGAAAGAAGGAAGGAAAGAACAAAAGAAAAAGCAATGTCTGGTTGTGTTCTTTTACTGCACATATGCGTTGTGCAGTAGTTCAATAGTGCTTTGAAATCTAGCTCAAGAAAAAAGTGATAAAACAATAGAAGGAAGAATTTTAGTCTCGGGTAGCTTCGCAGGAAGGTAAATATTTTTCCACCACTGCAAAGGATCATGGTTTACAATTGGTCTTTAAGAGATTTTTTTAAAGATCGGTGACATAATCCAATCTTGGTGATTTTTCAAATGGTTTCACTTTTTTGGGTCACTTGGTCAAAGAGACACAAGTACTATCTCCATGTTTTCATTGACTAATTTTCCGCCAAAGCTGTTTGATTTGAGGTCTGGGTTAGATTGAATTGAATGATGGTTATGGCTTCAAACTGAGACTCATGACAATACAGCTTCAAAACAGAGACTACTTAGGCCAAACACGTCGCATTTAGGGCGCATCAAATCAAATTTCGACTTTCTTAATAAGGTTAGACCACGTGCTTATTCTTAGCGTTTTTGATTGACTGATTAGATCACAGGAGGCCCAGGAGGTTAACTTGACAATGACAAGTTCAAAATTTAAAATAATTAATTATAATACCTTTGCGTTTCACTTGTTACAACTCTATACGTCAGTGTTGTGTCTCCCTTTATTGACTTCTGCACTACGTAATTGTTTGAATGCGATAATTCGAAATGAAAGTTGAATACTAATGTTATATAAATAATACAAGGAGTGAAACTTCTTCAGCCGAGTTCAATAAACTGTTTTGTCTTCACTCGCAATCTGGCATCCCAGCTCCAAATCTCTGCTACAACATACCAAAATGTTCCTCAATCATCGAACTATCCATTATTTTGTTTCTTCTTCTGCTATGTTTAAAGTTAAAAATTTGCAACTTTATCAATGCAAGTCTTGTCAAATTCACTTTCTCCCTAACCTCTGACCATCGAACGGTAACAGAGCGATCGATTCACCTATATGACATGTCCTATTGGTTGGGGGGGGGGGCAAAAAAGCCCCCATACCTAAATCTTGACTAACGATAGGTAGAGCAACCCAATGTAGTCTGCTAATAGTTTTAAGCATTAACTTTTTTTACTGTAAAAAGTGATCTAAAAGTAGAAACCAATAGTACTTACGTCAGCGTTTTTCTTTGTGTGGTCAAGGAAAGCGGAAAAATCAGAAAAATGAGGAAACCTGCAATCAAATCTTATTTGGAGCACAATTCCCATCCAAACATAGCATTTATGATAGACTACATCAAAAACAATTTTCTGGACGAGAAATTTGTATAAGATTGCAATTCAGCAATTTTTTATTGAAAGGAAGTTGCATATTAATGCATAATAGGTAGCTGCTAAAAGTTACAAGTTTCAGTGGTAAAATCGTTCTCCTTGCCAAGTTATCAGGACCCCTCCCAACCAAAATGGATTTAAATGATGGTGTTCTTGTTTTATTTCTAGCGCTCCTATGTCTATTATCGTGTGCATTTGGTCTCCTGTTTTGTCAACGTTCTGGTGAATACTGGTTACAGATGTGGTTGGGCCCCTCCCAACCAAAATGGATTTAAATGATGGTGTTCTTGTTTTATTTCTAGCGCTCCTATGTCTATTATCGTGTGCATTTGGTCTCCTGTTTTGTCAACGTTCTGGTGAATACTGGTTACAGATGTGGTTGGGCCCCTCCCAACCAAAATGGATTTAAATGATGGTGTTCTTGTTTTATTTCTAGCGCTCCTATGTCTATTATCGTGTGCATTTGGTCTCCTGTTTTGTCAACGTTCTGGTGAATACTGGTTACAGATGTGGTTGGGCCCCTCCCAACCAAAATGGATTTAAATGATGGTGTTCTTGTTTTATTTCTAGCGCTCCTATGTCTATTATCGTGTGCATTTGGTCTCCTGTTTTGTCAACGTTCTGGTGAATACTGGTTACAGATGTGGTTGGGCCCCTCCCAACCAAAATGGATTTAAATGATGGTGTTCTTGTTTTATTTCTAGCGCTCCTATGTCTATTATCGTGTGCATTTGGTCTCCTGTTTTGTCAACGTTCTGGTGAATACTGGTTACAGATGTGGTTGGGCCCCTCCCAACCAAAATGGATTTAAATGATGGTGTTCTTGTTTTATTTCTAGCGCTCCTATGTCTATTATCGTGTGCATTTGGTCTCCTGTTTTGTCAACGTTCTGGTGAATACTGGTTACAGATGTGGTTGGACCCCTCCCAACCAAAATGGATTTAAATGATGGTGTTCTTGTTTTATTTCTAGCGCTCCTATGTCTATTATCGTGTGCATTTGGTCTCCTGTTTTGTCAACGTTCTGGTGAATACTGGTTACAGATGTTTGACTCTTACGCTGGTACAGTTGGGTTACTTGTCATTGGTTTCTTTGAGATCGTGATCGTCTGCTATGTCTATGGGTACAAAAGGTAAGTATTTTTATCATGTGTGGACTGTACCGAATGAGCCAGAAAAAGTTCCCACTTTTGAAAATTCACAACACCAAGAGTACTGGATGGATTGAATGAATAAATTATATTTGAAATATTTAAAAGCCGAAGGACCGAAATATTTTTGTGTTTTTCTCGCATTTTCATGAGCCCTAAAAATATTGATGAATTCGACTTCAAGAAAATTCTTGGTTGCGAAATGTCTGAAAATGGGCCTAAAGCACTGGATCGAATCGTAAAGAATCTCCTCACACAGAACAATACTCAAGGGCATTTCAGCTCTCTCAAGAGTTATAGGAAATAGATTTTCAACAAATGCTGAAGTTTTTCACTCTCATGGCGGTAAATGTGCAGACGATGTCTCTTCCCTGTAAAAAATGTACTTTCTTTATTGTTCTTTGCGAGAAGTTTCTTTACAATTTTAACAAGTATCTTAGGCCCTTTTCTAGGCATTTCGCAACCAAGAATGTTCTTAAAGGCAATCTGTCTCATTTGTAATTGGCTGTAAATTGTAAAAGAGGATTAAAAATTTGTCTTGGAGGATTACTAGAAAAGAATAGACAATAACGCTGAAGATGGCGGCCGCGCATAGCATGCTGGTAAAAAGCTCCCTGACGACCACATAACAATATAAAAATCTTGGTCTGCCGTTTCGACTAGCTAGCTGTGATCAAGTTTGGAACAAGCAATCAATGTAAACAAATAAGACAATTTTGTACTTCGAACGCGACTCTTTAATTAAAACTTCAATTCGAATCAAACCTTTACTTTTTCTGCTTTGGAAAGGTTTCCTTTCAAACCATGTTGCATTCGAATTGAAGGTCGATTCGAATTCAAGCCAGCTAGTCGAAACGGCAGGCCGAAATATTTACGTCGTTAGGTGGTCGTCAGGGAGCTTTTTACCAGCATGCTTTGCAGCAAAACACAACAGAGTCTTTGGAGCCGCCATCTTTAGCGTTATTGTCTATTGAAAAAGATCGTTATCAATTTTTGTCATGCGAAAA
>REGM01000152.1:342708-363238 GCA_004194415.1 Aurelia aurita | reverse complement strand
CTTCGGCAAATAGCAAATGTGATATTTGTGAACTGGCCTATCAGCTCTGAGGAGCCACATTATTTTATCTATCTGAAGCTAAGAATTAACAGGTTGAAAAACTCATTCTGATCTATACTCTTTAAAGGGAATCGACATAGTTTAAAGCTGGCCCGGGCCAAGTTATAAATATAGTCTATTGTATTTGATACTGTTGGCACGTGCCGCTTCATTGTGTAGCTGAAGAAACAATGGGTGCGTGTACGTTTTCGTAGCCTTTTTATAGCGACCACTCAATATAGCTATGTCTATTCCCTTTAAGCAACATCGTAAATCTTGCCTAAGAGCTATTATGTTGAGATTCTCCAATATCCTTCACGACTACAATGATAGTTTGCATTTCTTTCTGACATTTATGACCAAACTAGAAGCTCGATATACAAAAAGAAATTAATCTGGTAATCGTCGATGCTTTTTGCAGGATGCTTCAAAACCAGGCAGCGTTAAAAAGAGCTAAATTTGCTCATTATAAAACCAGTCACAAAGATCAGCTATACCTTGAAAAATAATTTGGTCTTTGATCTACTTGCCAAAAAAAGAAATTTGAAAATCAGCCATGTAATCGAATTTTGGTGATTTTTCAAACAGGAGTACTTTTTATTGGGACACCCGGTACTTCAATCTCTCGACTATCAAGATGAATTGGATTCATCCAAATCCATCCAGTACTCTTTGTGCTATGAATTTTCAAAAGTGGGAACGTTTTTCTGGCTCACCCAGTAGGCAGGGAATTTTCTTTAACAATCAAACAATCTTCCTAGCCTTTGATTTGATGCTTTACTACTACTACTACAACAACTACAACAACTACAACAACTACAATTGTTTAGTTGGCCAATGAATTGGCTTCAGTTTCTGTTTTTCTGTACTTTTCGACGCACCCTTATGGCTTGGGGACGATATCATGTCTTGGGTGTAGATTATGGCAGGCACTTCCCAATGACATAAAACAATCAGATACCCTTTCCAGCTTTAAAAGGAAAATCAAAATCTAGAAAGGAGAGGGGTGCAATTGTAGACTATGTAGACCTTTCGTGGCTCAGGTTGGGTAGCCTGTTGTCCAGCCCATAATCCAAAGAACTTATTCTTTGGATTATGGGCTGGACAACAGGCTAAGGTTGGGTTCTTGGGCGGATAGAAATTTGATGCACTGTGTGTAAATATATCAAAAAAGAAAACATTGTAAAAATTGGAAACATTGTAAGTATTGTATAAATGTGTATTTGTTGCTAAGTATTCTGAATTGTATTTTTTACCCATTTTTAAACAATTTTACTTTGTTAGATAGTAGGCTTGAATTAGCTTTTATTTTATAGCTATTTATATGTATTCCTACTTTAAATAGATCGATAATGATAATAAAAATAAACCCACCCAGTGTTTGAATTGTCATTCATTTTACAGATTCGAGAAAGACATTCATTACATGCTTGGGAAATTCCCAAGTCTCTACTGGAAAATTACATGGATGTTCTTAGCCCCGTTCTTACTGGTCTGTATTGTGATTGGTGCTATGTATGGACTCATCTCAGAGACGATTGGATACGAGGCTTGGGATGCAACCACGGTCAGTTGTATTATTTTGTTATTAGGCTAAACAAGAAACATGGGGAATACAGCATAGGCATCAAATCTAAAAAAAGATTGCATAAATAGTTACTGCATCTTCCGNTCTTGAAAATAATACCTTGTTTGTTGATATTGATGCATTGAGAGTTGAAATATTAATCTTGAAAGTCCAAATTCGCTTCAACTTCCAAACCAGAGCTTTTGGGTTTTGGCCTCAACTGCAAGCGCGCTGTTTAGGGGAATCTACTCTGTAGTAGTTCTGGACAAGGACCCTTGCTTAGGCACACAAATGAATGGAAATCTAGAAACTGAAAGCTAACAAACTTATTAATGAATGTAGTCACCAAGGAATATCTTTCTTCAGAAAACGCATTTACAAAAAGAAAAAACCAATCCAAGCACGAGCGAGCATTTTAAGGATCTTACACTTAACACCCGCGTATAAGGACCTTCAATTTTGCAAGTCGGCCTGGGTTCTTATACAATGAATCATATGGGTTCTTATAAAATGGGGGTCTAATTTGAGGGGCTGTACAAGATTTTAGTAAACAAAGGGCGCATGTCATAGAATCGCTAACGCCTGCAGTGTGCTTTGTGTGTTTAGGCTAAACACATCTGAAACTTGTGGCTTAGAATCCAGCTGTATCTCCAAAATCGTTGATGGTATGACAAATCTGCTTGCACTGACTAATTCTACGGAGTTAAAACCTGCAGAAAACATCTTCATTTGCAATGTATTTGCTGCTATTTGCCTGCATTATGGAGTGGTGAGAAAGTCATGGTTTTTTGGCAGTTTAGCTTCTACAGTCTCTTTGATCCCTTTAATCCATAACGTTCCTATATGCTGGTGCGGTGTTTATTGCATCCATGGACAGTTGTTCCCTTGGGTGTACACGATTGCTTGTTTCGCATTAGATTCATTTCATGCAAGTAATGAAGATTGCGAGATGTCATTTATGTATTCATGCCCAAGGGAATCATTTCGCTGATGAATAACTTTGGATGTATTATGAACTTTTTGTAGAAGGAAGAAAGATGTCTCTTCGGGACTAAATTCGTGAATCTGATTGTCAAGCTCAGCTTCCGATTTCTATTCTGTTCCCAAGCACGAGGTTTCTTGCTCGTACTTCGCTATGATTCGGGAAGTTCCACAACACAGCGCCTTAACAGTTTAGGCCAAAACTCGAAAGCTCTGGTTTGGAGGTGGAGGCAAATTTGGACTTCAAGATTAATATTTCAGCTTTCAAGCAACCAATATCAACAAATAAGGTATCTCTATTCAAGTCATTCATAGAGGATTACTTTAAAACCCTATTTACACTGTACCGGTACAACTTTGGGTCCGTAACACATGTTTAACAGATCAGTATCCCGTTTGCGCTGCTCCTGCTAATCCGTAGAACTTTTGTTCCTTCTATCTATAGAATAATGTTGTTCTGGAGCAGTGTAAACGCTCTTGAACCGTAATAACTTGGCAACAACGGATCAAAACTGTACCGGTGCAGTGTAAATGTGGTCTGAAAGTCAATTTGGATTGATTGAAGCTAAATTCTTATCGCTTTGCGAGATCAAATCTGTTGCCTTTTTGGGACAACCGGTATGGGAACTAGTCTATATTGCTAGTGTATATTCGAAGTAGTTTTGAGTTCTCTGTTTTAAAAATTTGCTAATGCGATATTTTTGATTCAAATATGTAAATACAATGTGTAATAAACTTATAATATGCCTTATACCTTGATGGTTTGGCAATGGTAGACTTAGGCCCTGTTCACACGATACCCGATTCATTTCGTAGCGGATTACTTTTCATACCAGATAGGCGTTCTGTTCACACAGCGACGACCCAATCCGATACGCTACGCTACGTATCGTTTTTGTGGAGTGAAATCACTCCGCTGCTCTGAAGGTGGTATGAAAACATATCGGATCACTTTTGTGCTCGTGTGAATGATTGAATCCGATACGCTTTTCGCTCCGGAAGCTTGATTTGAGATTAGTCTATTGTTTTGAGAAACAATCGCCTTTGTAGCCTGAGAGTTTTTTGTCATGAACAATAATGTCAAAGAATAACGACAACAATAGATGATATTGCCACGCAGAAGAACAATTGTTTATGCTACGNATACGCTACGCTACGTATCGTTTTTGTGGAGTGAAATCACTCCGCTGCTCTGAAGGTGGTATGAAAACATATCGGATCACTTTTGTGCTCGTGTGAATGATTGAATCCGATACGCTTTTCGCTCCGGAAGCTTGATTTGAGATTAGTCTATTGTTTTGAGAAACAATCGCCTTTGTAGCCTGAGAGTTTTTTGTCATGAACAATAATGTCAAAGAATAACGACAACAATAGATGATATTGCCACGCAGAAGAACAATTGTTTATGCTACGCAGTGCGGAGCGGAGTGCATCCGTGTGAACAGGCTGTAGGCGGTATGAAAACCGATCCGATATGGTATGAACAGAGCAAGTATTCATATCGGATTGGGTAAGCGAATCCGATACCAAATGAATCCGGTATCGTGTGAACGCGGCCTTAAAGGGGCTCCTTCGCCAAACTGTAAACAAATCTGTAAACACCATTGTTTCAGGCACCTGTCCATTGTTTTCTGCAGTTTGTTTGGTGGCTTCACCCAAGCCACCAAAAAGTAACCGTTCAAAATCCACTTATATTCGAGCAATCATAAAAGATATGAATGTTTGGTTTGTTCTTCTTTGAAGTACAAGGATCTATCTTCAAAATAACGCTTTCATTTTTGACAAAAACAGATCCGAGTCTGTGTAATATTGTCTATTAAAAACTGAAAAATCACAGCTACCGGGTGTGTGTCTTGAAAAAATCTCCACTTTTTATCCTTTACAACTTTAGAAAGTTGGTTCATTAATCACAGCGCTAATTATTTCAAGGTGTTTCATGTCGGAGGGGTCCCAATGGACACTGTTCTTGCAGTCCCCCTTTTGAGCTGTCTTTTAGATAACAAAAGAGCATTGTGTATCACAGAAATTTCGGAAAACTTTTTAAGACTACCTTCACACGATGCCGGCACATGTTGAAAACGGCATGAAATTGTTACGGATAGGCCTCCCGTTCACACGAAAACGGCACATTTTTTGCCGTCAGAATTTGAAAACGGTAGAGTTTTAAAATGGAACCCTACCCTGCACAATTTGAAAACGGCGTCATGTGAACACTCGAAAACGATGAAAAACGGAGCATTTTTCAACGTTTTCAAAACGAGGCTGATTGATCCTTTAGGCCTAAATAAATTTTTTGTGGTCAAAATCCAGCCTCTTGGTCGAATTTTCCATCGTTTCCAAATTGTGCCGGTATCGTGTGAATACTAGACAAAATTTTGGTACCGTCACATTTTTTGTCGTTTTCAAAATGTGCCGGCATTGTGTGCATCGTGTGAGCGTAGTCTAAGTCTTCCGGGTCCTCCCTAGGGTCCTGGTCCTCATGTGGGTCCTGGGTCCTCTTATTCCGGTATGCCCTTTATTGCACGGTAAAGTTTAGTTCAAACTAGAATTGAGTTAGAATTGGAATAACACATTTTCTAAACTCGTTTTAAATACACTTTGAATGACCACAGAACACTTTTAGGACTTGAATAATGAGATGTTACTGTACTGTCTAGGCATAGGCTTAGTTTCATAAAATTCACTGTTAAATCAAGGGTGTCAGAACACCTATTATGTAATTAATTAATAAATGTTTGCTTACCTTGTTTAGATTCTTGTTGTCTTCTTTGTTTTGTCTCTCCAAGCTTCAAGCCCTGGTATGAGCAACATTTCAACCGACCTTGGCCTAAATTTGGCCTAACCGCTTTTTCGAATCTAACTCTCTTGTATTCCTGTGTGTATGTGCGCCTTCGCAGAAGAGGTTTTAAACCTCGAGACCCTTTCTTCTGCGAAGGCGCACATACACACAGGAATACAGGGAAGTTAGATTCGAAAAAGCGGTTAGGCCTAAGTTAGCCAAGGTCGGTTGAAATGTTGTGGATACCATGGCTTGGAGAGACAAAACAAAGAAGACAACAACAATCCAAACAAGGTAAGCAAACATTCATTTATTAATTACATAATAGGTGTCCTGACACCCTTGGTTAAATATCACAAAAGCACAGAAGCCTAATACTAATATAAACATCGAGAATTAGAAGAAACTTCTAAGAAACTTTTAGCATTGAAATAATGATACTTTACTTGGGTATTGTCTAGGCAGAGGCATAGTTTCATAAAGTTTACTGTGAAATATCTCCAAGGAAAACCCATAGGAAACTTTTATGACTCAAATAATAACACTTAAGGTAGCTTTAAAGGGCCTTCGGCAACAGTCATGCGATGCGGCCTTTGTTCCTCCTTGTTTCCCTGTGATTAAGATTAAGTACTGGTTCAAATCCTTGGTTTCTTATAAAAAAATACGCGTATTCCTCCGATTGGGTATCCATAAAGTATGTGATGTGCGCAAAATTCTTGAAATCTCCGTCCCCCTGTAGTTTACGCTTTTGGCTAAAACCCCCTCCCCCGCCAGTAGTGCGTGCGTACTTAATCAGATGCCTCCTTGTGGTTTTATGAATTCTTACGGGGGTTTTGTCGTGTTGGAGCAGCGTTGTTTATTTGTGATAAGTACATGAATAATTTGATTGTGTTTTTGTTCGTTTAATTGTAATGTTTCATAATCATGAAAGTATGTGATGGACAAAATGTCTCCTTCGTTTGTTTCAATTGAATGTCTCAAACCCTAGTCTCAGACCCCGTTTACATTGTACCGGTACAACTTTGGAACCGTATAGCCTGCGCGCAGACTTAATTAAAATCTGCGCGCAGGGTAGGAACCGTAACAAAAGTGTAACAGATCAGCCTCCCGTTTACACTGTTCTTGCTAATCAGGAAAACTTTTGTTCCTCCTGCCTATAGAACTTTTTTGTTCTGGAGCAGTGTAAACGGTCTTGAACCGTAGCAACTCTGTAGCGGGTCAAAACTATACCGGTACAGTGTAAACGTGGTCTCAGTAACATTTTGTAGGACCTGCTATAAATCGAACCAAAGATCTTCAGATCAGTGTCTCTCCTCCAGTTTGAATTGAGTTTCTGGAACCCCAGTCTCAATAACATTTTGTGGGACCTGCTGTAAATAGAACCAAAGATCTTCGTACGAAATTGTTTGTCCTTCTGTTTGAAAAGAGTTTCTGGAACCCCAGTCTCATGGACATTTTGTATTCCTGTGTACTTTTACTTTTATGTGGAGAATCCGAACATGTAATAACGTATTTTACTCTAATTGTTGTGTATTCGATGACGTCATCGTTTTTCTTTGTTTTTGGGCCAAAAAATAGCGAAAAGTAGTACTTGTACACATTTGTCTCTAAATTTCGTTGCAAAAGTGTTAACTCACTCATTCTTGCATCATTTTGCACAAGAAAGACTAAATTTGCATAAAAATATGACTTTGTGCTCAAATTGTGAATTTTGTAAACTTGTAATTATTACTTAAATTCATTAAAACTATGATGTCATCCGTGACGTCATAACTTGAAATAATAAAAAATATGGTTTGTTGAAACAATAATACATAAAATTGCGGTATCCAAACTAATGAATGAAAAAGGTAAATAAAAGATAAGTGTGAGTTATTCGCCATCAACTTTTATCTTTGTTTGAAGTTATAAGGGTTTGACCGTAAAAACATAGAAATTCAAAACTATCATCTGAGAAAACAGCTATATTTTCAAAACGAAATGAGATGAAATGATTTGAGGGAAAAGATGCTAATTATATATATTTAGAAAAGTCACGAAAGCTATAAAGCTCACGATTTAACCGAAATAATGGCGGAGAAACCAAGAGGGGGGCTGAATCAGCCCCCCGGTTCAAGTAGGGTTAAAGAGCCATGGTCACCCAGGGTCCTTTGAGGGCCCGCTGCAATTTCAGACAGTCTGAAAGTCAAATTTACCTCAGCGGAAAATATGGATTACACTGCTGTAGTTGAACTGGTCTGAAATTGCAGCGTGCTCGCAAAGGACCCTGGGTGACAATGGGTCTTTAAATTGAACCAAGCCATGTCTCAAGGCAGTATAACAATCTGCGTTTCTTCAAAAATAATCGACAAAACAATCGCTCTATGTTGAAAAACAATACGCACTTGGAACACAGGATGAATGGCCCAGGATCAGCAGTCGAAAAGCAAAGCACCGTGACGTCATTAGCCAGCGCAGCGTGGAGACATTACTATTGTGGAGGAGAGGAGCGGAAAGAGAAATTATTGTTGGGTATGATGTCATTTGATTTCTTAGAAATCAGATTCCGCAATCCTTACAGTGCCATAAAATCCTTAAAAAATGGAAAAAGTGCAGGTATAGACAATGTATATGGAGAACTGTTGAAATATGGTCCTGATGAAATATCAATTGAAATTGCTAAAATTTTCAATGAAATATCAGAGAGTGGTCAATATCCAAATGAAATAAAAGAAGGAATACTGGTACCACTTCAAAAGCCAGGCAAAAAAGTAGGACCACCACAAAATCTGAGACCAATTATTTTGCTATCAATACTGAGAAAAATCTTGGCAATTTGCATGTTAAGAAGATGTCTTGATAAGGTATTATTGAAAATTCCATTGTTATCGCATCATCAATATAAATCCTATTTCAACAAATGTTTTTCTTTTGTAGCCTCAACATCTTTATAACTAGGTTGCTATATTTAGTTTGTATTCGCTTTGCGCATCTTGGAAATCCTCTGAAAACGGTACGTTTTGGAGAAAAAACTCCACACCAAAAACAGGTATTCTGGAAAAGTTGGAGATCCGTCTGACAGCAGAGTGTCTACAGTAGTTTACAACTCTTGTGAAACGAACATGTGCGGGTAAATCGCAAAAAAACGTTTCTTTGGAGACTTGAAAAAAATGAAATTAGGATGAAACTTAATACCTTAAATTCTGCAGGTCGAAAATTTTTACATTTTCAGAAGTCTATTTAAGGTTTTCAATGTTGACTGGAGCTTCACATGAAATCATCAATATAAAATGATGATACGTCATTAAATCATTTATGTGTCATGACATGTACGAGACGTATGCTAGCCATGTTGCTATGATCTAATTAGCAGAATGCTGTCCAGGTTCTAAAAACAAATAACCATATCCGTTTTCTGGTGATGCTCTCGTTTATTTCTATTGTATTGACCATTGGAAATATTCAATTAAGCGTTTGCACACATCGTGGATACTCTCATGGAAGTATGTTTGTGTATTTTGTCTCATACTTCGTCAGCATTAGCAAAATCTAGCGACATGATGCATAGTGATTAGGCTTTCAATATTGATTGACGCTTCCTATGAAATCGTCGACATAAAATGAAAATGATAAGTTTGGCCTTTCCGTTGCAAACAGGAATCCAACTGGGAAAAGAAGAGGCGAATTTTGTAAAGCAAAAGGATATAGGTCTGACTAAGACAAAGTGATTTTTGCAGCCTCAATAGATTTCACACCTTCTGCGCAGCCAGCCATAATGCTTTGCTCTCACTGTTTATTTTGATTTGATTGAGTGCATTTCAAAGAAAACTGATAAGAAGAAGTTTGAATCTGAATTGGGAAGATAAAGTCAGCAACGATAAACTTCTGCGCAGCCAGCCATAATGCTTTGCTCTCACTGTTTATTTTGATTTGATTGAGTGCATTTCAAAGAAAACTGATAAGAAGAAGTTTGAATCTGAATTGGGAAGATAAAGTCAGCAACGATAAACTCTATAAAAGGACAAATTCAACTCCATGGAGCCAAACTGTAAAGCAAAGAAGATTGACATGGTATGGTCAACTATTAAGACTACCAGAAGACACATCGGCAAGAAAGTCACTGAAGGAAGCAAAAAATCCCTGTAAAAAGCCAAGAGGTGGACAAAATTTAACATGGCTCAAGCAAATAGAAAAAGATCTGGAAAAAGTTGAATTTAAGACTGCAGTAAAAAACAGAGATGGTAGTTTCAACGCTATGGAAGTAAAAGAACATGAACAGATGGCACAAAATAGACATGTTTGGAGACTAATAGTAGACCGCGCAATGTCTTTATAGACGGAAAGCGTAATTGATGATGATGATGATGTGACCAAAAAATCTCCACGCAGGCTAGCGGAAGTACTCTTCAAGCAAAATAAAAAAGCTTTTGACAAACAAAAACGTTGCCTGAGTAATCTTTCGCCAGTTGTCGAGCTTCTTAATTTTTGATGGTCTGAAAATTGAGTTTTTTATAAGGAGTTTCTTATAAAAAGAACACGTGAATCACATTTTATAGACGTGCGAGAACGCGGGTTGAATTGGCTGAATATTGTCACCGTAAACACATCGAAGTAGAGCTGAACGCTGCTGTATGAAATATGTACATGACATGCAAAGAGATCTCTAACGTTAGCTGTTCTTTGAAAACAAGTAGATTCAATATCAAAAAGCTTAAATTTTCATTTGAAATTTTCATTTACAATTTTAGGGGTCTCACCAAGGTCAGATTCATTGTCCGAGGTGTCAAGTGATTGTTTATTGATTCGTGAAGCCTGTTGTTGTTTAGGCCTAATAGTGATTTTAAGTTACAATTTTCCTCTAAAAGACGAAGGTTTAAGTCGCGTTCCTTACCTAGTAGTTGATTTAGATGGATGACCGACTTGGCTAAATCACCTGCTGTTTGGAAAATATTGGTGTCCCCATAGATGGAGTCCTCTTTTGTGATCCTGGGTGGGTTGACTGGAGGGGTGGGAGACGAGCGAGCTTTCGATTCATTGCATTCCACAGTCGTTAGTTCATCCTCAAATTCGGTAAGTTTAGGCTCTTGAACAAAACTAAGATCCAACAGCTGATCATTTTCATTTGGATGGCTTTCATTTACATAGTAAGATTCCTTTATGTACACAATATTTTCTTGAATCAACTTGTCGAGCACTTGTGCAACCGTTTCTTTGGCTAGGCCATGGCGTAATTCTGCTTCACGACTAATCGAATCTTTATCAGGTCTTTTCTTTTTGCTTTTTCGAACATGATCAATGATATCTTTGACGCTGTCTGTACTCAGTTCATCATCTGAACCCATCACTTATATAATAAAGAATGTACTACACGTTGAAGAGAATAAAACAAGAGCTCCTCAACAAGCGTCGTACAACCAAGAAGGTGAAGATGAAGCCTTCTTCTGAAGGTGAAGCGAAGGTGAATAATGCATTTATGGTGATAAAAATCTGCGTTGGAGGCACTTATTTCTTTTGCAACTAAGGGATCTAATACATACTAATTAATGTGCTGATCTTACGGCAATATATGTTGTAAGGAGCAATAGTTCTTACACACATGCCAATATCTTTTCTAAATGAACAATTGTTCTTATCTTACATACATACCAACGCACGAGAAGATCTAAGACGAGACCCACATGAGAACCCCCTGAGACGGAAAATGTTAGCATCATCAAGGAGACTGATCTTGGTACAGCCATACATCCCTTGACCATAAATCATAACCTGCAGCCTGCATTATGTAACCTGCAAACTGCAGATTACACCAACCGGTACGCCACAGGTTTACGCCAAGCATTCCTGTGTGTTACGCCAGAATAATATGCTATCATCGTCAAAAGACATGTGAAAGTTTACACCAACCATTCTCGGAGTATAAAGAAATACCAGAAGGCTGTACGCCCCTGGTCGGCGTAAAAATTACCAGAAGGCTGTACGCCCCAGATCTGTGTCGTAAGGTACGCCGACTTGGACTATGGCCAACTTGATTCGGAAATTCACTTTTAGTTAGGTCTATTATATTTCAAGCTGCACCTCTCATCACAAGGAAGTTAGGCCAAGAGAAACCAGTAGTAATCGTAATATCGCCGTTATTGGCAATAATGAATATTCAATGTGCTGTGCTGATAAGCATAGTGGACAAATCTTTTCTTTTGTCTTAGAGCTCCGATCACGTGACATTTCCTCTTGCCAACCGACCAATCAGATGCGGTAATTTAGTCTACTTCCGCCTTTCGCAGCAAGATTTAGGCCATTTTACCCCCCTCTCTATAAAAAATATTGCACGCGCGGGTAACTCGATTTTCTGCAAATTTCAACTGGAAAAGGTTGTTAACGCCCAACGCTTCTTCTGCTTGACGGACTATGAATCAATGACCTTATCAATTTACATACTATCATACAACTACTAGGCAGAATTGTAAGCACAAAAGACTCGTTGTGTGGCAGCTTGTGGGATCGTATCGAAATTGAGGATGAAACTTGCAACAAAATAACAAACTGCGATGGGGTACTCTTTCCCTCATCCAGCTTGGGGTAATCTTTTCCCTTTTGGGACCTGGGGTGATCTTTCCCCTTATGCGACCTGGGGTAATCTTTCCCCTTATACGACCTGGGGTAATCTTTCCACTCCTACGACCTGGGGTAATCTTTCCCCTTATACGACCTGGGGTATATCTCCCCTTAAAATATTGGGGTATACTTCCCCTCTAAGACATGGGGTATATTTCCCCTATAAGGATTCTAATAACCCAATGAAAGATAGACAATCTCCTAGGGGGAACTTTTAGACTACCCGACAAGAAANAGGCACAACATTTGCATACTTCCATATTTGGGGAAATAGACCACACCTCAAGCAGTTTGTGAATATTATCTTTAGTGGAACTACTAATGCAACATCACTTAATTTTATCATTCTAACAGATATTTCATCCCAGCCATGTGCTTTATTAGGATTAAGTGATCTTATGATTTTCAGTATCTTTTTCTCAGAGATAACAACGTCGTTTATCAGGGTAGTAGTTAATAGGGTTTGTTGTGGAATTTCACTGCCCGTGTCAATCGTCGTGCACTGAAGTATGAAATAATCATTGAACAATTGTGCCTTTTCAGTAAAATCAGTTACAAATAGTCCATTCTCTAGAAGTGGTGGTATTATTGGGATCTTAGCTTTGTTTAGAACGGCGTTGATCAAGGACCAATATGTTTTGCTAGATGTTCCATGATTGGCTAAAGTTTTTCCCGCCTTGAGAAAATATTTATGTTTAGCTTCCTCGATCAGTCTCGAACTTTCAGATATAATTTTTTGTATTCCTTCGCGTTTTTCGTCTGGTTGACCGGCCCTCATGAATTTTTTATAAGCATGATTCTTGTTCCTTAGGAAATTTTTAACAGTCTGAGTTATCCAGGGTGCTTGACGAGGTCTAATCGTTTTAACTTTATTTGGTATGAAATTAGAATAAATATTTAAGAGAACTTCATTTAGCAATTTAACCTGCTCATTGGGGCATGTCATTTGGTCAAGATGCTCGTGCCAACGAAAGGTTTCAATGCTTTTCATAATGGCGACAAATCCTGCCTTATCATAATACCAAATCTTACGGGTGTAAGGAGGTAGTGCTATGTTCGAAACTGATAANATCTTAGCTTTGTTTAGAACGGCGTTGATCAAGGACCAATATGTTTTGCTAGATGTTCCATGATTGGCTAAAGTTTTTCCCGCCTTGAGAAAATATTTATGTTTAGCTTCCTCGATCAGTCTCGAACTTTCAGATATAATTTTTTGTATTCCTTCGCGTTTTTCGTCTGGTTGACCGGCCCTCATGAATTTTTTATAAGCATGATTCTTGTTCCTTAGGAAATTTTTAACAGTCTGAGTTATCCAGGGTGCTTGACGAGGTCTAATCGTTTTAACTTTATTTGGTATGAAATTAGAATAAATATTTAAGAGAACTTCATTTAGCAATTTAACCTGCTCATTGGGGCATGTCATTTGGTCAAGATGCTCGTGCCAACGAAAGGTTTCAATGCTTTTCATAATGGCGACAAAATCTGCCGTATCATAATACCAAATCTTACGGGTGTAAGGAGGTAGTACTATGTTCGAAACTGATAATTTTCCATAAACTATTTGATGATGACATTGTTCATGTAGTGACGGATGAACACCAGATTCAATAGCGAGGTTAGGCATTCCTTTTTTGACTCAGCAGATGAATAATGATTGAATTGACTTGATAAAGAAACATTGTTTTTTCACAGTAATTTCCACGAAAGAATTACGATAAGGAATACAAGGTGCCGCTCACTTCTGTTTCGATACTCTGGCAGTAAGAGGAAAAAAACCAAACCATTGTCTGGGGAGGAGTACGAAGAGCCAAACAACCACTTACGGGAGAATTTTCCAGAAATACATGGTCTCGTCAGTTATTTGCAAGAAACACCATCACCAGAGCCGTCAATGTCCTCAGCGCATGTGTGCCCATCTGTGTGGTCTCCATTCATTGAAGCTCTTGCTGCAGTATCACCTGTTTGCGGCCTTGTACACAGAGGCCAAGATCTTGATACGGCACTAGAGAGTTTCATCGAAAACGGAGGAATTGTGGATGCTGACTTACTGGCCTTATTTGAGAAAAAGTTCCCCATGCTGCACAAATTAATCATTTCGTTTCATGCCTTCAGATGCCCACAACAGCTGTTACAGGTCTTGACGCTGCTAATCGAAAAGTCGCAAGCACCTTTTGTGCGAGGTTATTCCAATGCTTTCCTATTCCAGGATGAATTTCCAGAATCACCATACAGTTTCTGGCCAAGTCTTGAACAGCTTAGGAGACGAGGCTGGTATGAGTTGGACGCTGCANTTGTGGATGCTGACTTACTGGCCTTATTTGAGAAAAAGTTCCCCATGCTGCACAAATTAATCATTTCGTTTCATGCCTTCAGATGCCCACAACAGCTGTTACAGGTCTTGACGCTGCTAATCGAAAAGTCGCAAGCACCTTTTGTGCGAGGTTATTCCAATGCTTTCCTATTCCAGGATGAATTTCCAGAATCACCATACAGTTTCTGGCCAAGTCTTGAACAGCTTAGGAGACGAGGCTGGTATGAGTTGGACGCTGCATCGAGCTCAAAAGCTCGGCAGAATTGTCACAAAATGAGCAAAGGACATCCAACCCTGTTACCTGAACACGGTAAGCTTTAAACTCGTAAGAGATAAACATCGCCTAAATGTAAGCATCTTAAAAAGCTCCAAACATGTTTCTATACTTTCAATGTCACTGATTTTCAATGTCACTGATATAGAAACACCTGGAATTTCTGTCTTACAAAGCCATGTAATTGTTTAGGATCTGGCATGTAATTTTACTCGAAATCTTGCATTAATCTACGTGGGAACTACTATTAACTGTTGTTACATTTGAGAATTCTTAATTATTCTTGGTCATCAAATTTAATACGATTTTTACTGTTTTATCGAAGGCATTTTGGTCAGTGTTTTAATGGCTGTCCTTTTTTAGCGTTGTTCATAATTTATAAACGGATAAGGAAACATGACCCTTCATCGGCTCAACGCAATTTTTTGTTCTTCTGGCATGCTTAACACATAATCCTATATGAGGATAACACAAGTTACACAGTAACTAAATATGAGCATTATCTACATTTCTAGAAATTTGCTATGGATTTGAAATCATGCTTACGAATGAATCACCAGATGTACCATTCACTGTTCTTTATACTCGTTTTTTAAATGGTAAGTAATCCATTCGATGCATCAAAGGACAAAAGTTTTCTCCGCTTAAAGGGTGACTAGGGAACAACTGGACAAAGAAAAAACGTAGAACTTAAGTCATAGCAGTTATTTAGTTGTCGTGAAGATTACGATGTTGGGGTAATTCTATTTTTAAATTTTCGTTAGCTTAACAATGTCAATGAACATTGTGTGATTTATGAAATGTTAGTTTCCCTTTCGGATGTACTTTTGTTTAATTAATCATTGTAGTAAACTCCTCAGCAGAATGTCTCAAAGGTGCCCGCTAGTTTTAAAATTTGGTATGTTATGGGAGTAAAGGTCAAATATAAATGTGATTTTCTGGAAGCCAGCCTTCTGCGCCTTCATGTGTCACATAAATTTTGCAAAATAATTCGAACCAAACATAATGGAACTATCTATGTTGCAAAGTTATCTTCTGGAAGATTTTTGCTATCAAAATGTTTTCATCAACAACTGCTCCCATCGTCCAAAATGACTACATCGTTCATTATTAGTTGATAACAAAATTAGAATCAGCTTCTTCTTCCTACAAAGATACAATCAGAGCAATGTCGAGAAGTAAATTCTACCTCATTTTGATGTATGCTTACTTTCTGATTTCGGCCTCGGGAATATTTCTCCTAGTTTCCTGAAAGTTTTCAAAGTTTTTTAATCGTTCTAATCTAAAATGTTCCCCTCTTCCTTAAAACCATAAGAACTATTTCCTGCTTTCACATGTCTTTCACATTAGGTCCATATGTTGTCATCTACGATAATGCCTGCAATCTGCATGACTATTGCTTGAATCGGAGTCCGGGGTTCTTCATAGAGACGAAATTCTTGGTTGATAGATTACACTGGAAGAATCACACAGGTAAGATTCTCAAATATAAAACTAGTTTTAAGAGAGGTGTTAAAATACCTACGGTGGTGGAAGAGATAAACGAGGACAGAACAATACAAAAGGTAAGGATCAGTCGATTTATAGCATTACGTGGAATGAAGTGATCACTTTCGTGATGTGTAGAAACAATTTGGACGTGAAAGATTTGCAGGTAAAGAATTTTTACAAATTTACTGAATGTCTTCAAGCTAACAAAGAATCATATACCCAGACGCAGAACAGACTACCAGTTTTATAGCAGTGACGGTGTCCCGTTTCTTGTGGATCTCGTTAGTCGTTACGTCTTTGATGAAACAAGTGCATCAATATGTCCATGGTTAGAACTTAGAAGGTAAGCTTTCCGAATGACTTAGCCACTTGATTTGTAATAATGATTGTTCAATTGCATTTCGTCTAGGGTGCAGTGGAGGCTACAACATGGCTGCTTATCCAGATTTAAAGCACATTAACTGCCAAATAAATGAACAAATGAATTCTTGCTTAAAACGGATTAAGCCTTCACTTTCATACATGCGGCACAATCATTTTGTGGACCATACAAAACTATTTCTTGCCTATAGAAATATGATGACAAAAGAAAGAAGAAAGCAATCTGGAGATACACAAGTAGAGGAGCAATAAAAAACCTGTTCGTATTTAAGTTCCATGTAAGATCATATGAGATAATCATATTGATTTTGAGGCGATTGTGTAAAATGACAGTTTCCGAATATAAAGGGTATAAGTGTGAGGACCTCTGCGAAGGCCCACTATTTTTATGAAGAAACCAACCAAGAACTTACCCCCTGAAGAGGACCTTTGGATTATTATTAAAGAGATCATGTAGAGAGTTGGTGTGAGGTTTGAATTATGAAAGGTTGCGAATGGAAAATGCTGTTTTGTTTGTTTATATTCTACTTTGTTTTGGATTCGTTTAATTCGTGCCGAACCGGGCCACATTTCTAGTGACCTCGACGTGACAAGAAAATTGTAAGTACAAAATCTTTCAATTTTTCTGTTCAAATTTGATGATTTCAAGAAGAAGAAGTTACACAGAAGAGCACAGAAGTCGAGAAGATGCATCATTTGGCAATGTCGTGTCAAAAATTTGTTGTTTTTCGCATTCGATTATTTGTGTGTATTATGGAGGAACAGGCTCGAGTAGATTAGACAGTGGGAACTTGCGCAACTACATTCATAGAGCAAAGAATAACATCACAAAGAATTTAGGCAAAGCCGATTGCGGCCACCTCCGATGGAGGGTGTTTAGGAAGCAGATTGATGCATTTTTGTCAGCTCGTAAGCAAGAAGTACTTGATCTTCTTTGCTCAACCGATGCTTTGGACAAAACTTTGATTGAATCTTTTAAAGATGCACTGTATTCTATGTGTGCAAGTGTCTGCCAAACAAAGATCATTGATCTAGAAGCCATAGAGAAAGGACATTTCCTGGATGGGTTCCCCAGCTGGACTTACCTGTATGATAAAGAGCATTCACAGGGGCATTTTTATTATTTTATGGCCAAGGGGTATCCTCAGATTGAAGTTGTACTTTCAAACAAAACTCACTTCAAATGGGAAATATATGTTGAGGGCAAGCAGCGTCAGGTAGACCTTAATTGGTGTGATGTCTCACAAAAGGATATGTTTAATTTAGATGACCTGGTGAAGCTATTACAAACACTTCAAGAACTTAAATCTTGCCCAGGTATTGATTATGGAAAATATGCAGAGTTGTTTGCAGGAAATAAAGACAATATAGCCTTCAGGACAAATAAGAGAGAACCAGCAGCCTTTATTGAGACCCTCCCATCCCAGTTTCACAAGAAGATAATTCGTTCCCAACAATGTTCAATATTTCTCCCTAAAAATGATTTAATTTGCATCAAAATTTGTGACAATTGCAAACGTAGTGGCCATTATATAAGAACAATGCGCTCATCACTGTCATGCAAAGAAGATAAGGAAAACAAAACTCGCTCAAAGTTCTACAGGCTTGATCGCTTAGAACATGAGGAACTTTTAAGGGTAGCTAGAGAATCAAGCAGGAAGTTAAAGAGTATGCAAGATAAAATAAGAAAATTTGATACTCTAACAAGAACAATGACTCATGTTGGGGCAAATACCCACAAGGATCTGAATGAAATGTTCAAAGGACTGCAAGAGGGCCTTGAAAGAAAGCGAAAATGCTATGAGTCTCCACTATGTAAATGGGGACAGTGCAAAGATGAATTTGATTCTTGTGAAGAACTATATGAGCATGCTAGGTTTCATATAGGTATCAATGATGACGTTGCACCTAGTTTTAGGATTTACAAATGTCTGTGGGCCAAATGTGGCAAAGAGTTTAAGAAAAAAAAGTTAATTGAGAAACACTTGGTCCAACATACAGGAGATGCACGCACACATTTTTTAGAAATACTATTGAAAGATCAAGCTAAAGCTTTGAATACTGATGCACGTCAAATGAGATGGCATCCTTTGATCATTAGGTGGTGTCTAAGACTTTACAATAGATCCCATGCTTCTTATAATGCACTGCAAGACTCGGGCTTCTTGAAGCTTCCAACAGGAAGGACACTTTCTGATTACAGAAATTTTAACAAACCTGATAGTGGTTGGAAGTTGTCCCAGATGGAAGAAATGAGGAAAAGGATTCAGGAAAAGAAGCTGCCAGAATTGCTTATTTGGGTGGTATCTTTTTTGATGAGGTGAAGGTCAAGGAGGGGCTGGTTTTTGATGCATCCAACTGGGAACTTGTTGGGTTTACTGATCTCAGCTCTGATGAAAAAGATCTGGACAGTCTTTTGAGTGATATTGTTGGTCATGATGATGCAGATGGAGTTGGTGAAGGGGATTCTAAACCCAAAGAGGGCTTGGCCACTCATGTTTTGCAATTCTTTTACAAGAGCTTGTTTTCAAATTTTGGGTTTCCGTGTGCCTACTTTCAGACAAGGGGAATCAAGGCTGGAAAGTTGAATAAGTTGTTTTGGGAAGGATTGTCTTTATTTCACAGAAACGGTTTCAAGGTTTTAGTTGTCTGTTGTGATGGTGCTCCACAGAATCGTGCTTTCATTAAGATGAATACTAAAGATGGAGATTCCATGAGTCCAGGATTCAATTTCTTTACTCAGCAGCCATTGTTTTTCATGACAGACCCTCCCCATCTAATAAAGAAATTAAGAAACAACTTGAGCAAGAGCGGATATGGAAAGGGTTTTTCACGATTACTGAAAAATGAAGGAAAGTGGATAGTTTGGAAACATGTAGAGGAGGTTCAGAAGAGAGAGCAAACTAGGAGAGCCAGATATACCAAGTTAACCTCAAGTCACATAAATCTTGATAGCCTTACAAAGATGAGGGTGAAATTAGCTGTAGAAACATTATCCATCGAAGTTGCAGATGACATGTTTCAGCATGATTATGAGAAGACAGCAGAAACACAGAGATATGTGAGAGCAAGTTGTGAAATGTTTGGTGTATTCAATAGCAAGGAACCCTTGTGTGATTCAGAGGACATAAGAATGGTAGTACTTGAAGGTGGACTTAATTATTTTCAATCTTGGAAAGAAAGTTTGCAACACCTAGTAGACAAGAAAACAAAATCAGCTAGCTTCATATCATGGGAAACATTTTTTGATCTACAAGTTAGTATAGTATCTTCTATGAAAATCGGGAGTAGCTACTTCAGGAAACAAATTTCCGTAATACAGTTAAGCCCAGCCTCTGCTTATATCCCCTTGTAGGGCCCAACAGCATGATGCATTATTCCCCCTTTTTTGTTGTTGCATGAAATCTTGAATTTGTTATTCTTGTACATGAGTACTATAAGGATCTTAAAATCTTTCTTGCAGCATAGTTACATTGAACTACTTGGTTCGTATTTCTTGAAAATATTGATTTCTTGAAACTACAGTTTGCATCCTTCATCCTTCATTATTTTGATATTGTTTTATGTAACACCTTTTGGAGGTTTTTTAAAAGTCAACAGTTTGGTTGTATATGCATCTTATTTTGGATTTGCTACTATTTTGATTTGTTGTGTTGTTAGAGTGGTCCTTGCCCTGTGCATTGTCAGTAGTGTACATGAATTTTATAAACAGTTGATTGTTCACAGGAAGCCATTTCAACACAGAAACCACTGATCTTTCCAGAAACTTTATCACAACCCTTAAGGTTACTGTAACCCTTCAGGCAGCGATTAAGAAACTCTACTTTTCACGGCCGTTCCTTAAACTATACCAAACAAACTTATATGTTATTCGAAGCAGAATAAAACGTAGAATACCATAAAAATATAACCAGTTGATTAAATAAAAACGCAAATGATTTATTCCAGATTTTAGGCGAAATTGACCACCCTTGCGGAAAAATCTTGGTGTACCTCATCGGGCATTGTTCGACAAAAACTGTCTATTTACCTAAGACTTAAGGTCCTGAACTGCAAAACGGTGTCACAAATTTTTGATAAAACGTACTGTCTAGAAATAATGCAATTTTAAATTAA
>REGM01000152.1:320303-342515 GCA_004194415.1 Aurelia aurita | reverse complement strand
TAAAACAACAGAAAAGTTCTTTACCGAAATTAGACCTAAAAACCCTAGAAAAAGACAAAGAAGTTAAAGAAAAATTTTACAAAGAGGTGGAAACGAAAATAGAAACAACAAATGAAAATCAATGTGCTGAACAATTAGTCAAAGTATTTCAAACGAATTTAAAAGAGGCAGCAAAAATCTCTATACCAATTTGTCCAAAAAAGAAACACAAGCCATGGAAGGCATCCTCCCTTAATAGTTTTAAAAATTCTATTAAGGGTTGAATTTTCCTTTCACTTTAGAAACTGTAATTATTGTAAATAGGTTTTTAGCTTTATGGTTTTTTATAATGTAGGTTTAATTTATTGTATATTGTAATTAAAATTTTTTATTGGAGGGCCCCTTGTAAATCAGCCTTTGCTGAAGGGCAACCCTCCTTAAATGAATTAAATGAAATGAAATGAAAATGACGCAGGAAATACTTGAGCTAATACAATTACTGATACAATTTTGATCGAGCCTGACAATAATCCCATACTAGAATTATTCGCAAACATACTGCAATCAAGATTGATTGAGTTTGCGTTCAGTCCAGAAGATGCATGCTGCAAGCTATTGCAAGCAGTGGTGCAAAATTCTTCCTTGAATCAAGCTCTTAAACATAGTCAAATAATACTCAAAACAAGTTTGAAGCATGATGCAAACATTCTCAGTATTTTGCCAAGGGAACCCATGTCTTTGAAAGTTGCTCTTCTTGATAGATTTATTGATTTCCTTCATAGGCAGCAGTGTATGGATTTTATCAGAGAAAATGGCAAGCTGTACATCATTCCAAAGCGAATCAGCCAAGACTGTGTGGAGTCATTGTTTTCTGTTCAGCGGCAGATGTGTGGTGGCAACAAAAAATATGACTGCTCATAGTTATGGTTACAACTTAAATGGTATTTTATCCCTAAAGGCATCTCACCTTGTTTCAGGTATTCAGACAAGTTATGACGTGAGTGCTTGTGACATAGATTCTCTTGCTGTTGAATCATTGCCAAAACGAACAGCAAAAGATTCTGTGAAGCAAGACACTAAATGGTCATTATTTGTTTGAAGATCTTTTTGAAATTGAAAATTTTGGACTGGGACACCTTTTGTTGCTTGTACTTGCAGCTTGGAGAGTAAAACACAGGAAGAAACTCATTATGTAGGAAGGACCTTTCCTAATACATATTCACTTCCTGCAATTTCCATATTCTTTTAACACTACAGAACATGTACACACTATCCAAATAGTCAACAAACTATTAGAATAATACCCTCTGGAATAATACACAGTTCAGTACAAACATGTAATACAAGGTCACCTTTGCAAACATATTAAGTTTGAAAAAAAATTCCATTTAGAACTCAGCTTTTGAAATTCTGAACCACAATCTACCAAATCACACTGGAATTACTTTGCTATTTGGCTCATTTTTCTGAATGTATATATAATCAAAACACTACAGTAGGCAGTTCGTATTTTTGGCATGAATTCAGCCAAATATTTTCTTATCCAAGTGTCCCTATTTAAACCNTTTATCCCTGAAGGCATCTCACCTTGTTTCAGGTATTCAGACAAGTTATGACGTGAGTGCTTGTGACATAGATTCTCTTGCTGTTGAATCATTGCCGAAACGAACAGCAAAAGATTCTGTGAAGCAAGACACTAAATGGTCATTATTTGTTTGAAGATCTTTTTGAAATTGAAAATTTTGGACTGGGACACCTTTTGTTGCTTGTACTTGCAGCTTGGAGAGTAAAACACAGGAAGAAACTCATTATGTAGGAAGGACCTTTCCTAATACATATTCACTTCCTGCAATTTCCATATTCTTTTAACACTACAGAACATGTACACACTATCCAAATAGTCAACAAACTATTAGAATAATACCCTCTGGAATAATACACAGTTCAGTACAAAACATGTAATACAAGGTCACCTTTGCAAACATATTAAGTTTGAAAAAAAATTCCATTTAGAACTCAGCTTTTGAAATTCTGAACCACAATCTACCAAATCACACTGGAATTACTTTGCTATCTGGCTCATTTTTCTGAATGTATATATAATCAAAACACTACAGTAGGCAGTTCGTATTTTTGGCATGAATTCAGCCAAATATTTTCTTATCCAAGTGTCCCTATTTAAACCTTTTATCAGCTGTTTTCCCACAATTGCTGCTATTTAAGAGATTTCACTGTGCCAAAAGTTAACTGATCAATTCAGATGGCCTACTAGTAACCATCGAAAAAGTGAATTTTTGAAACTGGATGGACAAGTCTTATGACCTATCACAGCATAGGTTCCAAATCTTTAGAAATATTGGTGTAAAATTTAGAATTTTTTAGAAAACATAGAGAATAAGCACAAGTCTTTCACCCTTCTGGTTTACGATATTCCTCAAATGCGTTGAAATATACTGTATAATGTGCAGTAATCTTGTAAAATATTCAAGATTGCCACACGTTTCACAGTAGAGTTACACGGTAGGAAAGTAGCTACCGTAAGGTTTCTTTCAAGCCATTCGGTTCTAAGATTTAGGTTGTAGAATTTACGCACACATTTCTAAAGATTTGTAACCTACAGTATGCTGTCCTGCCACCAGAAAAACCCCTGCTGCTAGCTCAAACTAAAGTTGAATTTAAACAGTTTTTAACAGTGAGTTGTTCAAATGGGCTAAGTTCATATCTGGACATGGATGAGATGCCTTGGGCGTCATCAACAAATAATTTTTGTCACAGTTAACGGAATTGGGCTGTTAACGGCTCAACCCCCCTCCCCCTTCTTAATGAACCACTCAATTTATCACTAGATTTTCTCTTGTCATGGGCCTCGCGACATTGAAAGTAAGTAGTGCGCTGCCAAAGAATTTACCGCCACAGTTATTCTTTAAAGATCGATAATGAAATATTACATCTTTCAATTTTCATCGCAAAAGTAAAATTGTTAACAGATTTGAGCTGGACCCCCTCCCCCTCTCCCTTAATGGCCAAATTCCATAAACTGTGACAAAAAGTGTTTGTTGATGACCCCTTGGATAATTACTACTTTTAAAATGAGCCACTACCCTACTGTTTGAACACCTTGGCAAAACCAGCACCAGACCCACAGTAACATACTGCCATCTGAATACAAAAAGTTGAACTAGATAAACAATGAGTCCTTGTGTTATATACTGTAACAGTAGGTTACTGTAATTTCTCGTTCAATTTCTACCTGACCATCCCCAGGCAGCTTGGGATGGGGAAATTTGTTGGCAAATGCCGGGGGTGGGGCACTGAGAACATGCCATATTCTCAGTAACCGGATAAGCGAAAGCTCCTGGTATTGTCAAATGCCACTCAAATGTCCAGGGCGCAGGGAAAGATTTACAGTCAAATGCCAAGGGCCAGGAATATTTTTTAGCAATACCCAGGGGTGTCCCAGGGGGATGGTCAAGATAGAAATTGAATGAGACATGAATGTTTCATTCTGACATTTAGTTTTCAGCATGACTCCAATATTATATTGGTCAGTTAATCCAGGATTCCATTCAATTTGTTCCTTTCACTTTTGAAGCTGAAATAATGATAGAAGTGTGTGATTAATTTGTAATTAGGAAAGTTCACTACATAAGGCTACAGTACGTTGTGAGCACTACCTATATGAGTATAGTTACACTACATGTGAATCTTTTAAAACTGCAAAGTTGTGTTGCAAAGATACTTTGTCATTGATTGTTCTTGTGATCCTAACAGACAGTAAAGTCCAAATATTTTGTCTCTTTGACCGTATTTCTTATACCATCTACATATCATAGAAATGAGATCAGGATGAAAGATTCTTTCTGGTAAATGATTAAAAATCCAATTAAACGTTATTGTTTTGACTTCAAATACAAATAGCTTTACCAGATCAAATCATTCATTTTGAGGCTCTAATCTGGTAAAAAAGGTATATTAGGTGGATGCAACAAAATAAAATCCCTAACCACTGCAGGGCTCTTGAAGCGATATTCTGTACCTACTAGCACATACCACATAGTGACCTAAAAACCAATGTGCGCGTACAGTATTGTTTGCAAAGCATTAGTACTAGGAACTTTCAGCCAACTGATGTGTGAAGTGAAACTTTCTTTGTCATTATATAATTTTTGCAGCCTTAAAGGGTCTGCTTCAACCAGCATGTTTAGCCCTTGTCACCTTTTGCTGGTCATTATTTTGCCATTTTATGGCCATAAGGGTAACAGTAATTGGGAGACACACGCAAAAGCATGCTGATTGCAACTGACTTTAATTTTTCAACTAGAAAATACATCAAACTCTAACCAACGTGAAAAATAACTACCAGACTACTGTAGCTAAAGGAAATACTAACTAGGCAACAGGTTTAACTTCCTAAACTCTTTCTATGAAGCTCCAAGTAACATTGCAACTAATCAAAGCCTGATCATCAAATTTTCCTTTTTGAAACATATGTGGTTTGGCGTAAAAATGTGAGGATTGGTGCTGTCCTTGCCTGGATTTTTTATCATATGCTACATTATAGCTCATTTTGGTTGACTTCTCAAAATCTTACAAGAAAAAGGATGTACCTCTTCTAGATGAAGTAATCGCATGCCATTGGCTTTAAGTTCCATTGCCAATTTTGGAAGGATAAATGATTTAGATTTTCCACTGTAGCTTGGTTTGCCTAAAGCTTTCAAAATTCTAGTCATCTCTCTTCCCTTCAATGTTTGCAGAATGTCCATGATTTTATCACTCCTTCCAATGTTTTTCAAAATGTTCTCGGCAGCCTGTTTGTCATTTGACTTGGAAATATTTTCGATATCATTTGCCAGTGGATCGCGTTCCTCACTTGGTCCATGGTTTTGGCCCTTAACCTTTGCCCTTTTTGCGGCAGATGCTGCTTTTTTCTTGGCACATCTCAATTCTTGTCTTAGTGAAACGCTGTTGTGGTCAGGACCAAGATGCATCTTGCCACACAAAGACTTCTGCTTTGATTTCAAGAAGAAAAATATTGCATGCTTCAAAACTAAGACGAGGGCAGCTCTCTGATGTAGATCCAAATGGGTTGATGCTGTACTAATATCCCAGGCATTTCTTAACTCTTGATCTTGGGACAGTTCTTCAAAACAATTTTTTACCGCATCTTTTTGCATTTTTTCTAGGCTTTGCTTCATAGAATTGCAACATTTATCGTGAAGTAGTTTGAAAAATCCTAAAAAATTATCATGAACAATGAACCTGTATCCATCTTTTTCGGTTAGCATATCATATCCTACTATATTTATAACCTCTTCCACTATTTCTTTCCTAACTAAAATGCTATCTGAAGCTGTTGTCATTACTTCAATAACTTTTGGCATTTTTTGGATATCATCCCTTGCCCTTTTGATGCACCAACCAGCATGGTATAAAATTCCAATATCTTCAAGGTGGTCTTCCTTTGCAACATCAACAGGTTCTTGTGGTTGGATTACTTCATCAATGATGGAATTACTTGATGAGGGGGGCACTGTGCTCCAGATGTGCTGCAAAATGTGCTGAAGGCAACACGAAGAAGCAAGACCAGACACAAGACCACACTCAGCAAGGACAGCTTTCCAAGCCTCAGATTTTTGACATTCAAACCTAAACAAATTGAAATTTCTTTCGACCGCCATTGACTTCGTGCAGGAATTGCCTTTCATATTTGCAGCCCTTAAATAACTACAACTCTATACCACTAACAACGCTACCACTACCTCTCCCTCTACTATCACCAACAGCACTACCGCTTCCTCTTTCACTGACAACACTTCCTCTACTATCACTACTAGGCCTAACGCTGCTACTGCTAAACTCTACTTCACCTGCACTACCCACTACAAACTCAGCATCAACACTACTCTCTTCTTCTTCCCCACTACAATCTGAATCTTCATCGACTAAATTCTCACCTTCAGGCGCACCAAAAATCCACGATAAATCCATTTCTTTTCTCTTTCAAAACAAAACACGAACTTTCTCAATCTTCACAGCTTCAGTTCGTTGCCAACGGGCTTGCAGCAGTTGAAATCGGTTGCCAAGGGCTTCATTAAAACGAGGCTGCATCCATGCTCGCTCGCGCAAAGCCATTGCGTTTCGCATCCCTACTATTTATCCCTGATTCTGACCGCCCTTTTGCTCGACTTAAATTCAAAGTTCAAACCACAAAATTCGCTTGGAAAGCCAGACAGCTTTTGCCAATACTTTGCCTCGACAGCAAGACGAAAAATTTTGATACTCGAAGCGTAAGTATTTAGACTTTTCGGCGGAACTTACGAATTGTGTGTTAACCTGCTCTCGTATCCAAACTGTCGCAGCACGGAGCACAGCCAGCCAATTTTCTCAATCTGGGCCTAGCAGCCTCAACACTCCTCAGCTAAGGTCTTAGCTGCACGCAGGCTAGAGTAATGGCCTCGGTAATGGCGGTTGGGAGCTGGTCTGCGACAGTTTGGATATGAGAGCAGACAAGCATGACAACATAACAACTTTAATAGTTTCAACATCAAATCGGTATAAAAATGCTTTGAAGCCAGCGAAGGACTGACACGGTTGACGGTAGAAGGTACAGTATGTTTATTTTTGGGTACAGTATGGTTTGGGTACAGTAAAGTATGTGTTGGGTACAGTATGCGAAGGTACAGTATGTTTATTATGCCAACGTTTGTATCTTCCTACAGCTCATGATCTGTGGTCCTTTTGGGGGTTTTGTCAAAATTGTTTCTCCAGAAAAAAATGTATAAGTTAAGTAATTGGTAGTTCTATTTTAGGTACAAAAATGGAAAAATTCAAAATGGCAGAAGCAACTGTTGACATTGGTGTCAAGAAGGACAAGGCACTCGAAGACTGGCAAGCTTTGAAATCAAACTGGAAGGGAAGAATGTCACATTTATACAACAATGAAATCATGAGTGACATCACTTTTATAGTCCAAGATGAGAGATTCAAGGCTCATAAGCTTGTTATGGCATCTGCAAGCTCTGTCTTCTACGCCATGTTCTTTGGACCAGTGGCCGAGCAAAGATCGGAGATCGAAATAGTTGACTGTCCTAATTCTGAAGATTTCACCGAATTTCTAAAATTTGTGTACACAGAAGAACTATCTTTGACATGGGAAAATGTGTTTGCAGTTGCATATTTGGCGAAGAAATACTATATTCCATCACTAACAGATGAGTGCTGCAAATTTCTATTGGGATCGTTGACAATGGAAAATGTTCTTGGTGTTTTGAACCTATGTGTGGCTGCAGATCAGCAAGAGATGGCAGAAGAGTGCCTGCGACTGATAAAAGTGCGAATCAGAGAGCTGTCAAGAACACAAGAATTCCTTGAGTTGGATCGAGAAGCCCTGAAATCCATTTTGAATCTAGATGTTCTTGATATGAAAGAATTTGACCTGTTCCTTGTAGTTGATAAGTGGTGCAAACATCAGCTAGAGAAGAAAGAGCAGGATGTGACCCACGAAGCTAAGAGAGAAATCCTTGGGGAAGTTGTTCATCTATTGCGTTTCCCAAATTTGTCAGTTCAAATGCTCACAAATAATTGCTACCCGTCAGGATTGATAACCAAAGATCAGTTTGTAGACTTGGTTTCCCTTCTCATGTCACAAGATCCTAACAAATATGAAAAGATTGATAAGGAAAGAATACCCTATAAAATCTCAAGGCGCAGAAGCAGCAACTATACTGTTTTGATGATACCTGCACAGAAATCTAAAAAGTACTTTCCCACTGAAGATAGAGGATTGTCTTTTGGATCAGCTAGTCTTGTGTCATCTGGTGTTTTGTTTCCCACTGAAGATAGAGGATTGTCTTTTGGATCAGCTAGTCTTGTGTCATCTGGTGTTTTGTTTCCCACTGAAAATGGATTATTTTGTTCATGCTTCAAAGTTAATAAAAAGGTATGGTTAAAGGGTCTAACGATCCTTGGTGATCAGCCTCCAAAAGTAGTCACAATCAAGGGTGGGGATGGAACATGCAGAAAACCTGAGTTTTCTATCAAGGCTGTTACTTTTGGCAAATTCTCCTATCTCATTTTCAAGACGCCAATTGAAATTCTGCCTGATGTTGAATACAATGCCTTGAATCAAGAAAAAAGGCAATTAATAAAGGACATTTATCGTAGTAAAGAGAACCTCTATGCACCTCTTGAAAAGCCCTCATGGGATGGAGCAAAAGAATACAGTTATGGGAATGTCACATGTAAGTTCATCAAACCAACTGTCTGCAAATGCTGGGGTTCAACATGGCAAGATCTTCCTCAGTTAATATTCTCACAAGATGATGATGTGCAGATTCCTATAGACGAGGACCTCCTTTATGAACAAGCAGTGAAAGTATAGCGTATCACATTTTGGGATTGTAGAAATCTCTCGGATATTTTTGAGATTTTTTCTAAGATTTTTAAAAATTTTGAGATTTTTAGGATTTTACAATATGTTTTGAGACTCTTGTGATTATTTTAACATTTCTAAGATTTTTTAAGATTCTTACTCCAAAGTACTGTACCTTATCTTAGCCTGTGTGCTGGACACCCCCAAGAATTAAACATTGAAGGGTATTAGTTTGCTCTGAGATTCCAGTCCCAAAAATGGACCCCCTTATGAAAGTTGTAAAATAACCCCCTGCCTGGGGAAGAATCCTTGATGTTTTTAAGGACACTTACTATGAAGTTAAGCAGCTGATTTGTAATTAATTTTCTCAAGTACTATGCCAGAATGTCCCCATATAGGAGAAGCGCCTGTACAATAAAAACACATCTGCAGCTACTCTCCCTCTTGTAAGAATTTCTAAAAAACGAGTGTGATAGATTTTTAACTTATAGAATTATTTGACAAAAAATTCTGATTGAAACGATTTGCATCCATTTAATTGTCTCAAAGTATGATGATCTGCAGAGTCCCGAGGGGGAGGCCCCAGGGGGAGGCCCCAGGGGGGGACTTGGTAGTTCAAGGTGACGCATAGGTGGGAAAATGCTCTGAAACCCTAAACCCAGGCCTCTTCGTTTTACGCGGGCGATCGCCAGCGCCCTCGCAAAATTGTTTACGCGGGCTATCGACCGCCCTTGCAAGAAGGTATTTCGCCCCCGAAGATAAAAACGATTTCGTAAAAAAGACTTACGAAACGAAACCCTCTTGGTTTAATATTGTTCGTTCTATCAAATTGCACAATGCAATGAACACGCCACTTCGCCCGACACCAGTGCTAAAGAGAGATAAATTGCCTGAGTTCAGCATTTACGACTGAAATAACAAAATCGCAAACAATTGTCTAGCTTAGACTTTCTATGCATAATAACGGTGTACTATTTCATTTTAGTAGCCCAATCCTAATTAAAACTGTGCTATATCTGTAGAAATGTAAATACGCTTGTATTAATATATGATTGTATCAACATTGGCACTCAATGCTTACAATGAGCATCAAAGAGACATCATTTTTGGTTTCAATCTTTGCTCAAAACTTGTCGCAAGAAAATATTGCTAGAAATATAGATAGAAATATAGCTAGAAATATAGCTAAAAATATTCCTAACATACCTATTGTTCACTTTCGTCAATTGAAAAGATATAAAAGCCTGGAGTAACACGAACATTGACGACTTCCATGTTTTTGCTCTGACATAATGATGAATTTTATAATGATGAGGACTTAGCAGCATCTTACCTGCAATGGACAACAATGACATGGTCGCCATTTTGTTGTTGCCATTTTTGAATTTGACCAATATAATCAACAATGCCTGCACCAGTAGCTGGCGATCCATTATCTTCCCATGATGTGTATTGGAAATGGCGCACTATCCTGGAGTTGCCTCTCTGATGGGGAAAGAGATTTAAAAATTTAAAATTATCGGAAATCAAATGCCAAGAAACGCGAGGACTTACAAAAATGCTAAATATGATGGTAAGGAATTTCCTGAAAAACATCTGCTTTAGAAAACTGAAACTTTTTAAAGACGCTTACGAGTAGAAGTTCTAAGTATTGAGCCTTATTGAAGCAGTTTTCTTCGCACACTTAGAAGTAAAATAAATTTCTTTTCAAATGACATAAATCTATTAGTTTCCTTAAAATCAAGAAGTTAAACAAAAAATATCGTATCAGCATTTTGATTTCGCCTTTAGTGCAAATAATCAGACTTTTAATATTGCTTGTAACTTTGCTTCAATTTTACCGCCATATGTATCAAAGTAATAAGTTACTTATATATTCAGATTCACTTGGAACAACCGAAAAATGTCTAAGAAATTAAACATGTCATTCTTCTGACAAATTTGTAACTAGTTTGATGCTTATTAAATCATCATTGATGTATATCCTACGTATCCGTTAGGGGGTATTTGCTCACACAAGGAATTAAGTAGATAATTTATTTTCAACTGGATTTATATCTAATTTTTATTTATTGCAATTATACGATAAAATAACTTACTTGTGAATTGGTGAATTTGAAATCTCGAACAATAAAGTCTGCTTGTATCTGTTCGCTGACTTTTTCAATGAGCAATGGACCACACTTCTGAACCATGTCATCTGGCCAATATATATGCATCTTGGTCTACAATGAAGTAGAAACTACGTTGAACAATACAATTGAATACGTGCAGGCAGCCTTAAATCATAATTTTTCAATTCAAGATTACCAATCAAGGAAAAATACTTAAAAACCGTCGAGTGGTATGGCTATTTGTGGATTACTTTTGCATTTGATAATCAAAGCTATGGATATCACTACTAAACAGTGTTTACAACTAAATCAATTCAATTTTACCTTTTCACATACTGAACTAACCTTGTCTTGCGCAATTTAGCTCGTAAACTGGTTGAATCTAAACTAATAGGAATCTGGTATTAGTTGATAACAAGTTACATCTAGTATACAATGCATGGAAAGCTATTGTACATCACTACTCGACTATAAACATGAGCATGAAACTTGCGACGCCTAAAATCTAAAAATAAATTTGAAATAATACCCGAGCAGCTTCTGAATCCTGAATAAGACAAGCAACCGTCAAGGAATGTTTCTCCCAAATCATTCTCCAGAAATCATCGACTGTGTTTTGCAAAGGAGCTTGGGTGGCAATGAATGCCTTCTCTTTCATGTAACCCTTTCAATTAAGAAACAACAAACTAACTAATTTTGATCTTCATAAAGAAGACAAATTTTAGAAATCACAACAATAGACGATTCCGGAAAAGATGGCGTCGGGGGGCATTTGACCAAGATGCATTGCGTTCTATAATGGAATCAACAGTGATTCTATAGAAATTCGATCATCAAACGCAATGCATCTTGGTCAAATGCCCCTCGACGCCATCTTTTCCGGAATCGTCTATTGTAATCAATGGAGAATAGAGTTACATTAAGGGGCCAACTATTGATATGAAGATCCTGCTCTAATCAAAAGAAGCTTTAACAAATCATTTATTGACTAAAGATATAATATATCAGTAGGAAAAAAAATCAATAATTCATTTTCAGCTTTAATTTTGCTATTAATTATACCACGATGCTACTTTCGTCCTTTTGGAAAAAGCGCCTTAATCTGATAGGTGAACAGCGTAAATGAATTGCCTTTATGGTCCTAAGAACAGCCATATTAACATTGAAATTGCAAAATGTAAAGCTCATGATTGGATTGGACAAACATCTCTTGAAGAATCAAGTAAAACCCGATTCATGTTAGGACGAAACATATTCCCTTACGAATAATGAAATAAGTAAAATTGATCTTACAAAATATTTGCTTCGGTTCTATTCCTTGCCTCGGTTTTATCAAAACAAAAATCAGCATCACACAACTTTGCTCAAATAATTTGAAGCATCTGGAAAATATGGAAGTAGAAAGAAAAGGAAACCAACTCACATTAATGTAACTTGCGTTAATATAATCTGATCCTTGCATTCCAGGAATTACACGCAGCTGAACTCGAGTGTCATCAACTGTCAAGAAATAGATAACATAAGAGAAACACTGTAAACAACAAAACACCAAATCTGTCTGCAAACAACGATTGAATATAATACCAGCTGGAAAGCGCACTTTCAACAGAAATGTTGGTACCAAGACCACAATGAAGATCAAATCGAGAAACTTTAAGACAAATCAGTGCTAATTCCGTTAGATATCCTCATTGGAGATTCCAAGTTGTTTCGAAATATTCATTAAAACACAAGGCTCAACATTTTTAATTGGATTAAGCCTTTTAAGTAATTCAGGACGTCTGGGGAGGTGGTTGTCTCACCCTTATCAATACAACGTAATAGAACACGAGACAACACAACACAGCACACAACGCAGCACAGCACAACACAAACAACACAACACAACACAGCACAACACAACACAACACAACACAACACAACACAACACAACACAACACAATAAACACAGCACAGCACAGCGCAATAATACCAGACACTGCTAGATAGCTATAAAGCATTCCAGGTAATTGATAGAGAAGAAAAAAGTTCGTAAGAGGGATGAAAAAATATGACTTACAAGGAAGGACAGTGAAGAATCTGTTCTTTGTTTTGTTGCAGGCAGCTGAAGCAGCCTTGAACCCATGCCCAGTTGTCTGACTGTATTCATCCAGGAACTAAATATAAGTAACAACATGGGATCATGGCTAATTTTGATGAAATTGAGCTGTTTGAATATGCCAAACCAACTCATGGAAAATTACACATACTAAAGGGAATAACCTGAGTTAAAAGATGAGATCTCATAGGTTTATAAATAGCCTATTGTATTTCATAATCCAACACGTGGGCATAGAAAGAAAAGCCAAAGGAAACAATGGCATGTTTTGGTTTCTTTATCCTATTTATAGACGGGCACCTTATAGCTCGGGTTATTTACTTTAAAGCTAAGATTAAAGTTAAAGAAGGGCACAAAAAACCTAGCAGTGTTTAGTCAGGAACAAAATGTAAGTAATGTTATGGCATTAAGATTAATGTTGATTACANTTTTTTTTTTTTATATTCAATATAAAAATTTACAAAAACGAGCTACTTAAGACACTACGTACAAACCACTTTACAACACTACAAGGACGATGCCATAGGGAGCAAAATATCATGACTACCCCATGGCATTTATACGAAGAACATACAACTAAATTTCAACTACATATACAACTACAACTAAATTACAACTAAATATACAACTAAATTGCAACTTAATATACAACTACAAATAGCCATATATAAACGATATTTACTGATAGATACAGAAGCCAGCTTCACACTTGGTGTCAGGCTAGCATAGGCGATAACGCTGAACAACCGAAACCCCAGGCGAGAGAACAACAACGACAACAACTGCCACCGTCACTGTTGCCCGCCTAGAGTCCCCATCGCTCAAGATACCGCACCCATGCTAACAAGTCACGGTTTCTTACCACAATATTTTGGTTTTTTTTAAGTCACGGTTTCTTACCACAATATTTTAGTAAATTTGAAAATTTTGCTACCCTAAGAGGTAGTAAATTGCAGAATTGAAGACCCTAAATTTTCCTACCTATGCGTCACCTTGAACTACCAAGTGCCCCCCCCTGGGGGGAGGCATTCAGATACCGGGTGTTCCAGAAAAAACGCTACAGATTTGCAAAATTCTAATGCAAACTGTTTCGAACTCGTTATCAAACAATTATTTTTATTTAAATCTACAATGATTAGATTAAATTTTGATATATTTTCCAGTATTTTTGGTAACTTGGTTGTAGCGTAAAAAATCAGCAAACTTCAAATTTGCTGTTAGGGCAAAACCAGAGTTTCCAGAATTTGAGCACAAGATAATGGAAAATCAGAAGCATGGAAATATTTGCAATTTCACAGAATCACTGACAGGCACGCAAAAATAATTAAGAAACTGCAACACAGAGATTCCTTGCTGGTTCATGAGTTATAAAGTCTCAAGAGAGTTCTTCATGCTCATTTACAATTGAAAGCATAATCATAAATTATGCACTGATTTGAATGACTACCTATAATTTTGAAGCAATATGGCCAACCAGGGCCAATTTAGAATTAGAAATTTGATATCATTCTAGAGTTTTGGACAAGTTTAATAGACAATAATACTAAAGATGGCCGCCGCGCAAAGCATGCTGGTAAAAAGCTCCCTGACGACCACCTAACGACATAAAAATTTTGGTCTGCCGTTTCGACTAGCTAGCTGTGGTAAAGTTCGAAACAAGTAATCAATGTAAACAAACAGGACAATTGTGTAATTCGAACGCGAATCTTAAATTGAAACTTCAATTCAAGCATTTAAACCATGTTGCATTCGAATTCAAGGTCGATTCGAATTCAAGCTAGCTAGTCGAAATGGCAGACCAAAATTTGTATGTCGTTAGGTGGTCGTTAGGGAGTTTTTTACCAGCATGCTTTGCAGCAAAACACAACAGAGTCTGTGGAGCCGCCATCTTTAACGTTATTGTCTATTGCTTTTTTTTTTAAAGTCTTGAAAAAGCTGAAAATTACAATCATACTTCGTCTCATTTTCAGCTTTAAGAAGACGAAAAGCGCACCAGATATCTTCTAGAAAGTAAATAAGCAACCCATTTACATGTAAGCAGCACATATTTTTCGTAAGGTTTTACTCTTTGGAGGATTAGCATGCTCGCTTTCAGTTTTTGAAGCGGAAACTTTAGAGGAACGTTTTCAAAAATTTTAGTTCTCTTTGAAGTATGTTCAAAATAGCCCCCAAGCAAAATAACCCGTTACTCTAGAATGGTATGACGGATTTTAGTAAAATAGATTTCTTCATCTAAGTTAGGCTTTCTGCTACAAATTGATTAGTACTTCATTCAAATCGGTGCATAATTCATGATTTTACCGTTCGGCAAACGCCGATACATCGTTTTGGGACACCAAGTACAGATTTAAGCTACAGGCTAGTAGAAGATCTACCTTCAACTGCTTTTGAGCAATTTATTTCTTACAATTTTTGACAACCATGGAACAGCTACCATAGAAAATAAATAAATTGACAAATTCAGGGGTGGGGTACTCCCAAGAGGCCACAACCAAAGCCCCCTTCTTTGTCCATCTCTTAAATGGTGTGTCGATATTGCAATAAATGTAACAAATATGATATCTAAATTCATGTTAGTAGTAAATTGTCTATTTGTAAATAGTCTTAGTGCTACCAATAAAATATGGATGATGAGTATTGTTGTGCAGTGAAGCATTGGTCTTGAAGGTAGCTTTACAGCATCCTAAGGAGGAAAGGAATTGAAATAAGTGCCAGCATTGGCTATACTCATTACATAAGTCTCAGTATCGCTCATTGAATTAGATGGTTATCGCTCAAATAAAAAATCAGATTAATTAAACATATTGAACGAAGACAAGGAATCAAGTCGTAAGTCTAAGCATTAAGCATCAAGTCTTTAAAAAAACTTCAGAAATGGTTGATGCATCTTCCGTTTAACTTAATGGCTCGAAAGGAACTTCACGTGCTTTGATATGATTCTATTTGCGGTATTTTTATATCTTGATATTTGCAGAATTAAATACCTACTGCTAACCATGAGGCTTTGCGTGCTGCACATGAGAAAACAGCACAGTACCAGCCTAGCATCAGAGATTTTCAGATAATCTGAAAGTCAATTTGCAGTGCATTCTGGGACAGCAACGGCGTGCAAAGCCACATGGTTAGCAGAGGGTCTTTAAGGCCTTGCGCACATCAAACCGTCAACCGTTCTAAAACCGTCAACATTAATAAAAAACAGGGATCGATTTTGATCAGCTGCAGTGCAATGACACAATGAGAATGTATCATCTTGGGAATATGCAACTCAGATTCACCTCATCCGAACAATCCCCTTGTGGTACATGAATTTTCCTTACTTCTGAAACAGAAAATTTCTTTTCGTTATTGAGTTGCTTGCATGCGCTGGGACTTTTGATCTGACATGTCTATTACAAGCTTATGCGAAAGGTATTCGTTATTGTCTTGTATTGGTCAAATCGATCGCATGTTTTTGACGACTTACTGGTTTTAAATCTGCCTCGTTTCACTAAATTCTTATTTTCGTCAATTTGCGATGTCTATGAAAATAGTAAGAAACAGTAGGAATGCAGCCTGGTCATTTAGCAACCAAACAACATTTATATCACTGATTTATGTTGGTCACTCCTTTATGCATAAAAATGTTTTCTTGGTTCATTATTAATTTGGGTCACCAGGGTACAATAAGTTTGCAAAATTCATAAGGAAACTAAAGGAAAACTAAAGTGTTAATATTTTGGATCAGTGGATATCTTTGAGGGTGTTTGTGGTTGGTAGAGTCGTGAGGAGGGCCACTGATCCTGTGGGAGCGTTGTTGACATGTTTGTAAAGTATGTATGTATCTATGTATAGTATGTATATATGTTTAGTATAGTATAGTATTGTATAGTATGTATAAGACGTACTAAAGAGTAGGTATACCTTCAAATACAGCGAACCAGCAAACATGAAGTGGTCAATGTCAATTAAACAACCAATCATTGAGCATAGAATCACAAGAGCAAGATTCTGCATTGATATCTTAAATTCTGTGACTAACAGCCAAGAATATAAAGCAATGATCCCATGGGATGCATTGTCAATGACAGCAGGTAGAAACAATGGATTTCGGAATAACTGTGTCCATTTTCTCTGTTTTGATAACATGAAAGCTTTGTCACAGCTGATACAGAGGGCAATGAACAGGCCATACTGGGAAACTTCTTTCAATGCATACAGGACGTGGTTTGTCCTAAGAAGAAAAAATAAATTGAATAGCTCTTGGGTGCTAATTGAACTAGAATTAACTTAGGGGTCATGCATTTATGATGTCTCCAAAAATGCTGACTTTTAGACCCCTCTCTCCCTGCTGGCGAAAAGGACAGTAGATCTATTGTTTGATTATAATAGATGGCTAACCCCACCTGCATTTTGTTGGGACGTCTAAATGCATGGTTCCTCATAAAGTGAAAAAAATTTAACAGACTTCCCATGAGTAGTCATATTCCCAAAAGGAGTGTACTTAGGGTGTGTTTGATTGGTAATTCCAAACCTACCAAATTCTGAAAACAGTCGACTGCGCAGAGACAAATATATTTCCCAATCAAACACAAAATCCTTAAAACAACAGGTTTTGGATTCACCATTTCGATTCGCTATTGAAAACAGGAATCTCTAAACCTTCTGCCTTTTAGAGCAGAAGGTTTAGAAGGCCCTCTAAACCTACCAAACCTACAGTTTTGAGAATTTTGGAGTCAATCAAACACAAATTCCAAGTCTACCAAGTCTACCAAGTCTACCGTTTTAAGAATTGGTACCAATCAAACACACCCTTAGTAAATTTGTCTGACTGGGATGTGCCATTTTCAGGGTACTGTTTTACCTCTTTTTCAGAGGCCTGTTGCACAATGAGCAAGTTAATGACCAAGTTTTCATGGCTCTGCTCTAGGGTTAGGGTCAGGGTCTGCTTTGCCTATAATCACTACTCATTGCTGATAACATTGTACTTATTGGGACAATAAAAGGCAATTGCAGCTATTGTTACAAAATCTGCTCCCGGACTTTCTTTGTTTGTTTGTCATCTTAGGTCCGTTTACACCATACCGGATAGCTATCGTCATGTCTCTTAGGTCACTGTTTACATTATCAGATAGCTATGGTCATGTCTTGATTTCATGCCAGTAGGCCTTCTGCTTACATTATGCGGAAGCAATCCAGTATTGTTTCTTATTATTTTATTTTTCAATTATATTGTTTCTCATTCATTCTCGAAGTAAAGAAATGTGGTTATGGAGCGAAGCATATCGGATAGCACCATTTACATCATGCCACAATCATGCCAGAGTGATTTCATATCACCTACAAAGTTTAACAAAGCGAAGTGACTTTTGCTCCAATTTATGGAGCGTCTTGTATCAGATAGCTCTCTGGTGTGACGTAAACAGCACCCATATCCGATACAAAATTGCGGCACCACAATAGCTATCTGGCATAGTGTAAACGTGGCTTTATTTCATATCAATGATGTAATGATATCTAGCTTGCTTGCCGACACATTGATATTATGAAAACAGTTTTGAAGTATATATTTCACGAATGTTAATTTTGTACCTGTATATAAAAGCTCTCTTCAGAGGTCTTTCTATAAGTCCTTCAGCTTAATGTAATGTAACTTAGATTTATTTTTGGTACTCTGTTTCATTTTGTATCAGTTAAATTTAACATCACTCTTCATATTACTGTAATTAAATTGATTGCTGAGAATATATACTTGCATTGAATTGAATTGAATTGAATATATATATACAATAATGCCAGATTGACAAGTTTGCAGAATGCGCAGGGGATTTCTTCTTTATTCCTGGTCAGGATCATGGTTAAATTAAATGGGCATGTCTGTGCGCACAGAGGATTAATCCCCTGCGCATGTCCAATTACCAATCTAGCAATAAGGTGACCGTCTCAAAAATGTTTGGTTAGTGTCGTCCGACCGACCGTCTTCTAAAAATGAAAAAAATCAGAATTTTGGATCGGGCGTCTAAATGTTATATAGGAAAAGAACAACAAAGATTTTGTTTTTGTGTTTTTGCACTCAATAATACATTGTCTGAATTTAAAAATCTGGGAAAAATTGAAATTTGATCATATTGCCGACCGACCGACCGATATTTTGCAATCAAAATGACACTAACCAAAGATTTTTGAGACAGTCGCCTAACGTGCTCAGTAAACTAATCCAAATTGATATGAGCATTCTGCCTGTCTGTTGTTTTGTTTTGATGTTGCACATTCTTCTTGTGCTTATTTTGAAGTAAATATTGAGGCTTTTAGTTATCTATATTCTGCATTGGCAATCCTCTTTTTTGTGTGCATGCAACAAAAAAAGATGGTAGAATTTCATTTCAAGGTCCTTGACGAGAAGGTTCGCGAAACTTAGGCCCTGAAATTATACAGTAGATAATATAAGTCAGCATATACTATACTATAATACTATATGCATAGAAGCTTCTACTCCCTTGCATACGATGATAAAATTACGTTTTTCCAAGCAAAGCTTACCTCATCTCTCTCTAACAATTTATTTTTCAATATTTCGACAAATTGCAATCAATGTTTTAGCTGCGTGCAACCATCTTGTTGAATATTATTGCAACATGTTGTTGTTTGTTGTTAGAAAATTCCTGTGAATGAGGTTTCTTCCCTCCCAGAGGAAAATGTTCGCTGCACAGCTCAGAGCTGAAAATCTTTCTGGGAGAATTTTCAAATTAAAACTCAAATTTATTTTCATATTTTTTTACTTCAGATTTTGAATACTGTACCACTTCGGAAGCTAATTTAGAGGAAGTGGCCTATGAAACGACTTATCCTGGTTGGAAAAATGGTGAATTAAAGACCCATTGCTAACCATGATCCTTTGTGCGCCGAATTAAATGCAAGACAAAGAGAACCTAGGCCAGAATTGACTTTCAGATGATACGAAAGTCGATTATGGCGCCACAAAGGATGATGGTTAGCAATAAGTCTTTAAGNTTATTGCACCTGTAATGAATCATGACTTTTCAAAGTGAACCCTATTTTTCAATTTTTGAAATTTTCAGGTTAATTTGCTCTAAAATGCAATAAACAAGGCATAGTGCTAAATTAAAGCCTTTGTTGCACTCTCTTGGCCCTAAGGAGCAGTTTGATATGCCACATGTGGCAATCTATCTCTTCCTCATAAAATGAGGGAAGACCTAAGGAAGGGGAACATATTTCTATTGTCTCGTGGTTACCATGGAAACAAAGTGCCACACCCAAAAACTACCTGGAAATTTGGAGTCGCAGTGAAAAGTTGTCCTACAGTAGTGATTCTAAAGCAATTAGGATATCAAACAGAGGAGATAGATTTTCGAGTGGTAAACTACCTTAAGAACGACTCAAAATCTTAAGTATGATTTTTCACAAGAGTGGAACAAGCGTTTTGAAAACGATTTTCCTTCTGCGGCAAAAAGGATTCCTCTCCTCCACAAAAGCTCTTTCTTCAGAGTGGAGAAGGATTGTAAAATATGTTGAAAGTTGTGTTTGTTGTTATTTTTACGCAATGTGATTGGCTGAAACCGAGGAACTGTCAGCCAATCAAGACTTGGTGCTTCCGTCACGTTGTCTGCGAAGGAGTTTTTTCCTCCGCAGCATAAGCGTATCGAAGGGCAGTCAGGTTGTGTTCAGTCGAACTTTGACCAAAAAAAGGACCTAGCTAGCAGCTTGAGTTCCAAAACAAGCTATACTGAACAAGATATCTGGCAAAAATTTAGATGAATTAGCCCTGGAAGATGATACAGCACTACAGATCTACCCTGTCTTGTCATAAACACAAGAAACATGGATTCAAAAGCTGAGCTAGGAGCAGACTTGGTGTCGAAGCAAGTTTTGGGCCTAAATTTACCAACAAAGCTAAGCTCCGAAGAAATTGAGTCTGTCAGTGGTTCTGTGATTGCCAAGAGAACGGTTGTGCATACTGTGTGTTCTTTAGTCTCTGGTGCAGTTGCTGGTGCAGCTGCGAAGACATGTATTGCGCCATTGGACAGAACGAAGATTTCTTTTCAGGGTAAGAAAGTTTGTTGGGCATGGTTCTGAGTTGCCATATGGCGACATGGTATTACGTAATAAGCCTGCCTCTGACGTAGCCTTAAAACAGGAACAACTACAAAACGGTGGAATGGCTTTGGAATTTTTATTGAGGACGCAGAATGAGACCATGTTTACACGGGATCGGATCCAGATGGGAGCAGACTTTTTAACGAGCCATTTCACAGATCTGATCCAGTGCAGATGGGATCTGATCCACTTTTTTAAGGGGCTGCACACAAATCGATTCTTTCATACAAAATATCCATTGGACATTTTAAAAATGTCCCCCACCCGCCTCCCCCCAGAACCTCCTATTGAAAATAGATGCAATTTTTCCGATCATGAAGCTATTTCAGACCGTTGTTTTGGTGCTTCTCAAATTGGCCTTAGAAGTGATCATGAAGTTGTCGGCGGCGATGTTTTCCGTGATCACAGACAAAAAAACAGACAATTTCATTCATTGTGGTCAAACAATTTTCTTTCTACAACGGCAAGCAGAATCTGTAGAGTACAGTTTCTTAAAAATCTATTGGAGAAAAATTTGATGAAACAGAATGAAACGTCCGATCCTCTTACCTCCTCCCCCCAAACGCCCATTGGACATTTTGCGTTAACAAATTGATATGTGTTCAACCCATTAGGGGCGCATTTTTATGAAACAGATCCAGAACTGTTCGTGTTTACAGGGGATCGGATCGAAATGGACTAATGTGTTTTTAGTAGGGGTCTAGTGCACCTTTGTCTCATTTTTAATTGCGTCAGCTTTGAAACGTTGCACTCTGATAAACCTTTTGTCTCATTTCTATCTGCATCCTTTGAAATGTCAACAAAGCTTATGGACTCTTCTTACTTCACTTACCTCCAGTGTGGATTCAATCCCAACCGTTTACCTGAGACCTTTTTGGGATCAGATCCAAATGGGATCACTTTTGAAAGCGATCCCATTTGGGTGCAGATAGCAGATCTAAGTAGGATCGGATCCATGTGGTCCTGTGTAAATGCAACAATTAAACGATCTGATCCCTTGTAAACAGGGTCTTAGGAGGAAGTGTCTGGCCAGTTAAAAAATTTATAAATCAATCCTAAATTCAATTCAACACAAATACTCTGCAAGGCAACCAAGGCCGTCACACAAATCGATATATTTGCACAAAATGAAGAAATTCTTCTTAATAATTTTTTACAGGCTTTTACGACTTAAGGTTACTGTAACCCTTCAGACAAAAAATTCTCGATTTTTCGTTTTCGTCATAATCTAATGGTTTAAATATTTGAGTACCGTTTCAACCAACTCATTTCCAGAAATAACCACAATTACTGGGAAATTTGAGCATTTTAAAAGAAGCAATCATATTTCTCAAAAACTGCGGGAATAGACTTCAGAGGATTAAAGTAAACTCACTTGACCTTGCAGCTATATTCACAACATCCCCTGCTGTTATTTTCTTGATATAACGATTGACCAAGACCGCCCTAAAGCTTTATTGCTTGACCTGCGGCTTTATGTTTGCACTTTCAAGCCTAATCGTTTTTCCCGCGCGTTTTGCTTCAATTTGATAAAAGCCTGATTTCTCGAAACAAGATTC